>JACBWW010000118.1:328131-561777 GCA_020086605.1 Lanius collurio
CTCAAATCCTCTTTCCTCTAATCTCTAATAATCCAAATTTCATTGTTCCATTCTTGTCAGACATTTTAGTGTAAGAAGCAGACTTGTCAGGAGTAAATGCAGTTTCTATATATGATAAGTGAATGTCTGTATAGTGAGCTATAACATACAATAATGTACAAAAATCAATAAATATGTAGTGCTTCAAGATCTCTGTCTATTAATTGCCAGCAGAGTGACAGATTGATGCTTGTTAAAATATATTCAATTCATCCTGTAAGATCTCAAAAAATGCTGAGTAGAGAAAAGGCCAACTAGAAACATTCAAGTCAGCATAAAAGATTAGCAGTAAGTTTTCAGAAAGATAGGAATAAGTCAGCAGAATAAAAACTATATTTCTGTATGATTTTGATCTTTTTAAACTAAGAATATTCCAGTGTGATTTAATAGGACATTGTATGAAACATCACCTCACAGTTAACTGTCTACCAAGTGTACAGTTTAAGCCCTGCAAACTCAGACTAAGTAGTAAAAGCAGGTACCAGCCACCCACTGCCAGGTCTCACAAGAGGGGCAAAAGAGAGTGGGGCCGTGCTTATGATCCCTGGGGAGAGTTCAAACAGCGAGGGACCAAATATAACTGGGTTTCTCTCTGCTCTGCTCACCCACAGGTTTAGGCTGCTGTTGTAACACTAGGTTTAGTTCAGCAAGCTGCAGCTTTCCCTGAGAGCTCAGCAGAGCTCCTTAGGGCAGTGTGACCACTGTCACCCTCCCGCAGTCCATTTTGGATGGCTCCATGGTTTTGCTCCAGCAGCAATCAGCTTTACAACACAGTGACAGCAAGGGAGGTGAGAAGGGTCTCTCCATAAGGGTTTCAGAGGATCTTTGATCTTACATCTTGACCCAGCAATCCCCAGAGGCAGAGAGAACTCGTGATCTGGGTGCAGGGGCTTTTTCTCAGAGGCTCAGGAACAGTAAATGGGGAAGTTGGGATAGAGGAACCAATAGGGAGAACTCAAGGGAGCGGCCACAGCTAGGAGCGAGGGAAAGCAAGAGAGAAATAAGGGATCAGAAAAACAGTGGCTAAACAGATCACCACAGGTTGCAAACCTGGTGGTTGTCCCAGCTAGGAAGTGGCCATGCAAAACTACCTGGAAGCTTGAGACATCTGGGGAGTTAGAAGTATGACATATTTCAAGAGAATTACCATTTTTTAAAAGTACAATGTGACTGTGACCTGCTGAAAGAAAAGCTATGCTGGCTTCTCCACCCAAACTGACCTCCAAGGGACTGAAATAGCTGTCCTGACCTCAGGCTGAATAGAGTTCCAGCATCAGGAAGCTCCTCTAACATCCAAACAAAGTGGTGAATGTCAAGTGTGCTCAGCTAGAAGTACTTTTCAAACAAGTGACTATGTTACAAGAGACATGGCACAGGCAGCATGGTATCCAGGAATGTGAGTGATTGGTCAATAGTATTGACTGTGTGTTGTCCTAGGCTGAGCAATGGCCTGGCCTTAAGGCCATGTTAGGAAGGTTAAGATAAGCCTGAACTCAGCCTTGAGCTGGCTGACACAAGTAATCCACAAGATCAGTTACTATTCAGGGCAGAAGGAAGAACCTTCCACTAAGGAATCCCTACGTAAGTGATACAATGCTCTGAGGGAGAAGAATGAAGACAGTATGAATAACATAGGAAGATTTGGAAGAAGCTGACCATGAGAAGTTGATCCAATTACCCACCTACATTAAAACCACTGTCACTAGAAAAGTATTTAAAGTAATCAGAGCTTCCTTATTGAGACCCACAGATGCACCCATCACCATCCAGGCAGTACCTCTAGAGAACTTTTTCATTCGTAACAGTCCATGTAGAATCCAATGATACTGTGATTAGGAATTCTAATATCAGAAGTATTGCTTAATATTTTCAGTTTGAGCTTATGTAGTAAAATTCAGTCATGCTTTAGCTTGTTAGCCATTTTCAAATCACACATAGTAGTAGTAATAATAATAATAATAATAATAATAATATATCTCACATATGTATATGTGTATATATGTATCTCACATATATATATATATTTATGTATATATATATGTTACAAGCTTTCCAAACATGTATGCAGACATGCTTTTTACCTAGGAGAATTTCCATCCATATAATCATAAATTGATAATTTTATGTGGTTTGGATTATTGTATTTTTGATACATGTGGAAATAATGATACAATCATAGGATGGTTTGGGTTGAAAGGAACATTAGAGATCATCTTGTTGCAGACTCCCCGATGGGAAGTGACACATTCCACGAGACCGTGCTGCTCAGATCCCCATCCAAACTGGCCTTAAAATTGATTAAACTTCTTAATTTTAAAATTATTCTACCTTCAAATAAAGTGGGACACCTCCTCTTTGTTAACAGACACAATTTTCCTTCTTCTTTATTATTATTGTTACTACTAAAAGTGAGAGCCTGCACATAAAATAATTACTTATGAGAGAAACACTTGAAAACACTTGAATAAAATAGTGATAGTTTTAGAATAGTTTTAAAGAAATGTCGTAGCATGTGTTATTTTAAAGTTTTATAATCAATGGTTCAGCTCCCACTTCCTCATTTATGGTATATGCCCATATGATTATATTGGCTTTTCACATAATTTAATTTTAAAAACATTCTGCTTTTGATATTGTATTATATGAAAGTGAATGAATAAATAAGAAATGGCAACAAAAACTTTGTCATATCTATATTACATCTTTATGGAATACATATTTCTTTTGCGATGGACCAGACTAATGTATCACCAGAGTGGCAGCTCTTATCACAGCTACTCTGATGATAGATTAATGTAGCACATCATCATAGTGCTGTCACTCTGATAATTTAGTAGTGTGCTACATGATTAAATTGATGATAAAAAAAAAAACTGTCCCCAAGACAGAAATCACTAAGTTTTGTTGAATTTTCCCAGGGAAAACACCTAGAGCTTCTTACAGTTGGTCACTAATTGAAATAGGTTATGAACTGAGAAAACTATGCTCTGTAGAAGGAGAGCTCATCCCCCAGTATTTTCTTTTGTCTTGCCAATGAAATGCAATTTAACTGCCATTCTTATTAAGAGCTCACACTTCTATAAACAGAAAGATACAGGTCTGGAATAAGAAGTTGAAATAGTGTCCCATGCCTTGGATGCCATGTTACAGGCACAGATCAAGAAAGAGTAGTGTAGTGGATATAAAATGGAATTATGATTTCCTAATATGACTTCCTTCCAGCTTTTGGTCATTTCTATAAACTCTTCATTGGAATATTTCAAGTGATCTGGTGGTGACTGTATTTCCTGTGTGGTTTGGGTTTTTTAGGTTTTTATCCCTCCGTGTTAAGTATGTACTTTTGTAAGATTTTCGACATTTCATTGCTCATGGGAAAATAAATTTCTTTATATTATTAATATGCTGGTTTTGGCTGGGATAATTTTCTTCATAGTACCTTGTATAGGGGTAAGTTTTGAATTTGTGCTGACAACAGAGTTGATGATGCAGGGGTATTTTAGTTGTTGCTGAGCAGTGCTTACACGGTGTCAAGACATTTTCAGCTCCTCACCTTATCCCACCAGCGAGAAGCCTGGAGGTGCTCAAAGTGTTGGGATGGGACAGAGCCAGGACAGCTGACCCCAAGTGACCAAATGGATATTCCATAACATATGGCATCGTGAGCATCAATAAAAACTAATGGAAGAAATTTCAAGGTGACTCCTCCTTTCAAACCAGTCTGCTAGATCTTTCCTGCAGATGACTGCCTGGAGACGTCCAGGAACTGATGACAAGAACACAGCACATGCACAGAGACACAGTCCTGGAGTGCAGACATACCACAGTTACAACAAAATGAAAAGTGTGACTTTCATGACTGTCAGTCATGCATAAATTAAGTTCCATACTTCTTGCCACTCTCCTGGACTGAAGAAAATATGGAATCTGTTCTTTCAAATAAGACTGGAGAAAGTAATTTGTGCATCACTCTCCACTTATGTCAAAGAAATAATAATTGTTGCAGGGAAATACAGAATATCCAGACTAAATAGTATGATGCCAAAAGACTTTGAAATAAATTTCATCATTAGTAATAATTTTACCAAAACTGCCACACAAAACTAGAAGAAAATGTCTCTTTTTTCTGTACTTAAAATATGTATTTCAAGAAACTTGGCATACCAACAGAAGTCCTTTTCATAAAATCTGTTTTAAGGTGTGTAGAAATGTAAAATTTGGTCATGATCTCATGACAATGTTTCTTTTTGAAGAGAAATAGTTTCATTTTTAGAGAGAATGCTATTTCACAGTTTTAAAAATTATTTTATAGATATTTAGTGTCTATCACAGAGATCAAACATAAAGAAAATATAAATGTCCTTCTTTTCTATAAGACATCTGCTTATCCTAAACTAAAGGCAAAATTTTCTATTTCTTATATTTCTCTCCTCTTTTCTCTCTCTTTTAGTGATATGGCAACTGATTTTCACTGCAAAGTCAAACCAGTAGAATAAGTTTACACAGATGTTGAAATACAGCACAAATCATAGAACTGAGGAACAAAGTCTAAGTTCATCTTGATTATCTTTTAATCCAGATTTGCCATGAAAAGTAAGAATCAGGCATTCAGTTGAGTTAGGCAGAAATGTCTTTTAGTTATGCTACTATTTCTTAACTATTTACTTACAGGCTGAACTAAAACTTGCTGAAGCCAGTGAATATTTCTAGTGAGCATTCAGTAAGACCATAGGATGGCAAAGGAATATTTTCTTGTTTTCCTAACTAGTCGTGGTATTTTTCAGACTTTCTCTTTGACAAATATTCTTAAATCTGGTCCAGCTGTATTTTCATTTGTGTTTCAAATATAAGAGAGGAGAAACAGAAGCACATAAAATGTAATTTCAACAACAAAACCAAAAACTATGTGAGAAAAAAAAAAGCACATAAAACCTATATTCCACCTTTTGGGCATTGTTTGATAAGGTATGAACCTTTTACTGATATTGAAGAATTTAATGAGGAAAGCTGTAAATAAAAATGTAGCACAATTTGATGGCTTGCTCTAATGTTTTTACTAGCACTCACTCTGTGCATTCTATAACCAAACTGATGTGTAGGGGAAGTTAAAACCTGAAAACATTCACTCAGGTGGTGTAGTGGGTTGAACCTGACTTTTTATCTAATATTAGCTAGTGAGCTCAGATATGGTCAGAAGGGTAAATGCAGTTTAATCTTCAAGGCATGAAAGTGCTAAACTGTTTTTGAATGGTAGTGTTTAGGCACAGATATATTACACTTGTCCCTAGAAATGAAAATGTGCAAGAGTTAAGGTATCATATTATCTCTTATGCTTATATGCCTGTAGTTTATTTTGATCTTCTTTCCTTTTCCATTGATAATGTGAGCAGATTTACAGAGATTGTAGAAGCCTAAATGAAGTAATTCTATTGTTTCTTCTCACTGCAGTAAAAGAAGCCTTAATAACAGTCTATTATCTTTTACATTATTCCCATTATTCTTTTAAAAAATACTGTGCTATTCTAGGAAATGGCTTTTTTTTTTTTTTTTTTTTTTTTTTATTTTAATCATAAACTTAGATTTCTAACCCTTTTTTATTTCAGTATGCAGAAACATATTGCTCATAAACAGTCAACAGGAAGACTTCAGAAAATCTTATATTAGTAAATTCAAAATTAAACATAGGCTCTTTATAGGGGGAAAAATCAGTAAATATTAAAGTTTATAGTTCTAGGAAAAAAAAAAACAGAAAGAAACTTACATTAGATTATGCTTCCATTGGAAATGGTATAAATGAAAATGTAAGTCACCATACAGAATATACAAAGAGGACCAAATTCTGGTTGTGGTACTTTTCCTGATAGTCATTTATCCAACAGCATTGATGTGAAACACCAGGGGGCACATCTTAACAGAAAATATAGCATGTCCTGAGATAATACAGCCTTACTACATGTAGTTAAGCAACTATTAAGGAATTCAGTGTAATTAAACTACTTCCACTGAAGAGCTGGGAATACAGACAGGAAGGCTGGGACTAACTGCATTTTACATTGTAAGAGTTTGGAATTTTGGAATCTCAAGTGGCAGTTCAGAGCAGTCAACCTGCTGAACCTTTCAGTGGTCAGTCAGCAAATTTAGTATATGGCTGAATGAAGACACTAATTAAAAAGTGCTGAGGAAAAGGACAAGATGCGAATTATGCTTCTTGAGCACTGTATCTAGAAATGCAGAGAGGCGTTTCTTTTTGATTTTAAATTACAAGTCTAAAAGTAGATTTATATTTTCTTAGACTTTCATTTTACAGATATCTTTATTGTGCAAACACAGAAATGTAATATTCAAGCAGTGAGAAAAGGATTGTAGATAAGCAATTACTTTATTTTAGAGAATTTAAAAATCCTCTGTAATACTGGTAAAACAAAACACAAAACAAAACAAAAACAAACAAAACAAAACAAACAAAACCAAAACAAACAACCAAAAAACCAACCAAATAAATAAAAACCAAACAAAAACAAAAAATCCAATACTTGTAGAGATCAGGACAATAAAAATCCCTATTTTCAGTGAGATGGGTTCTTCCAGGTTCAGTTTACTTGCTCCTAGAATAGGCTAAGCTTTTTTCTGGTTGCTGTCCTGAATGTGTATTTTAATGCCCAGAAGTCATGCTTCTAGGGAATGGCTCAATGTATTAGGAAGGACATCTTTACGGTGCAGGTGATGGAGCACTGGAACAGATTGCCCTGAGAGATGGTGGAGTATCACTCACTGAAGATACTCAAGAGCCATCTGGTTGAAATGTACTCTGGGAAGGCCCTGTGAGCAGGGAGGTTGGATGAGATGACCCACTGCTGTCCCTCCCAACCTGATTTAACCTGTGGTTCTGTGATTCTGCATGATTGCCCATAACTACTGCCCAGAGAGGCTGGAAAAATAAAACTTGGTCTTGAGAAGAACCAGAGTATCCATTTTTTTGCTCTGGGATGGTAGACACGCATCTGTGACATAAAGGTTTGCAGGGCTGCTGCTTCCTCTGAACATCTGTCTGCTGAAAGATGTAAATCTCGCCAAGATGAAGTTTAAATGATGAGGTGAGTTCTTAATTCAGATAAGCATCAATTTCTTAAAGAAGCATATCTGGTTTAATGGCAGACATTTAGGATGGGGCATTCTTCTCAACTAATTCACATGTCAAAAGGAGGTATATATTATTAAAGCATAAATGGGTTCCTGCAGAACATTACTAATTTCCTCCTTTCTTATACTTCTGTTTTGGGCCTGGCTGGAAAGAAGTTAACTGTATCTGTAGCCTCCCTCACAGTGCTGTGCTTTGTTAGTAGCTTAAACAGTGTTGATAAGACACCAGAGTTTTGGTTACTGCTGCACAGTGCAGCACAGTGCTGCACAGCACCAAGGCTGTGTCTCCAAGTTGCTGGCACCACCAAAGGCCAGCAGAGCAGGGGTGGGCAGGAAGTTTGAAGGGGGGGGCTGTGGGGAATGTCAGGTAGCAAAGTCAGTCTGGGATAGCTGACCCAGACTGACCAAAGTGATATTCCATGGCATATGATGTCATGCACAGCAATAGAAGTTAAGAGAAAGGAGGATTAGGGAGACAGTTATTATTGAGGTGTTTGTCTTGCAAAGCAGCTGCCATGTG
The DNA here is from genome assembly GCA_020086605.1 of Lanius collurio. Classification (NCBI taxonomy): domain Eukaryota; kingdom Metazoa; phylum Chordata; class Aves; order Passeriformes; family Laniidae; genus Lanius; species Lanius collurio. Next base: position 335,828 of record JACBWW010000118.1, read on the forward strand.
TACTGCGGCCGACTTGCCAGGAAGTGGTTAGACATCACCATCTGATGGGAAGCAGAGAATAAATTTCCTCTCTTTGCTTTGCCTCTTCATGCAGCCTTTTCTTTCTCTTCATTAAACTTCTTTTATCTGCACTGGAGATTTTTTGATCTTATTTTCTCCACCTGTCCTGGTGAAGTCAAGGTCAATCCACTTCAGTGTCTTATGGTGAGATGAAACTCTTGTATTGTATTGGTCTCCACTAGCTATGAGAGGGAGCTGGAATGATGTAGTCAGCTATAATATACATATATATATATATTTTATATTTCAGCAGATTATTGCTTTCATTTTTTTCTTTATACTTCAAAATATTTTTTAAAAATGACCAAAACTTGACCCTTCTTGCTTTCTTTTTTAAAAACAATTATTTCAGTTAATGAGGCTGTTGCAATGTCTACAGTAACAAAATCCTCTTAGGAAAGAGTTAAGGGGTGCATGTTTCAAATATATTTCCTATACATCATTATGTAAGGCTTTTCTTGATAAAGCTATCATCTGCAGAAAACTCATTGATATTGTGCTTGTTTTCCAAGTCATTTCTTCATGGTAGGACTTCTCTCACATTTACATTTGCACAGCTATTTTTTTTCTCATGCAAGATGTTTTCAAACCAGAACAACACCTAACACATTTGATTTAATGAAATAATAAGTCACCTTAGAAGAAAAATTCAGAAAATGTTTTTTATTTATTCCTCAAAAATATTACATATTATATTACAAGTTGGGGGATGTTTATTTTTTGAAGTGATACCGTGCCTCTAATAAAATAGAATGTGTGCTACAAAAGTAAGTATTAAGGGAATAGAATGATAATGATGTACATCCTTGATGGTTCTTGAGTATCCTGAGTGAGTTATACTCCACAACCTCTCTGGGCAATCTGTTCCAGTGCTCATCACCTGCACAGAAAAGATATTCTTCCTAATACTTTGAGCCATTCCTCTTTCACTTTATATGTTTTAAATATTTGTGCCTAAACTCCTAAAGCTGTCAATGTAGCTATAAGTCTAACTCTTCATTTTATATTCACCCGAATTCATTTGCCTTAACTTGCATGATTTTAAGCCATTTAAGATTTCCTAGCGCATAGAGTACCTCTTTCTGAGTTTCCAAATAAAATACCTATAAAATAATCATGTCTTCCTCTAGCAATAGGTAGAGGTCAAACATGAAAAACCTGAACACTTCGAATTATACCAAGACATCAAGATTTAACCACGCAAATTTCACCACTAGATTATATTTAGACATTGCAATCACAAAAATTTGAAATTAATTTCCAAAATTAGTATTTAGTTTATTTTTTCTGAAAAATAATAATTAAGTGGTTCTTCCCACTGCTATTTCCTAGCAATAATTTGAATTGAAGAATAAATATGTATGCATGAAAATATTCACCCTTGAGATCTTCAGAATTCAGCAATGAATAAATATTCATGGTATTGCTCTCTCTTTCCTAAAGGATGACACCAGAATCTAAAACACATTTATTTTTAATGGAATACACGCTCTAAATCACTCTAGTTCAAGAAATGGAACTTTCATGAGTGCAGTTGTTATCCTTTAAGCTTCTAATTGCTCAAGGTTATGATGTGATAGTAATTATTTAGTAATTATCTTTTTGCCAGTATTCTAGGCACTGCCATTGAAAAGCTGCTTGTTTTCCTTGTTTTAAGGAATGTAATACTTATTCAGGTAGAGGTATATGTGAAGCATTTTAATTGAAAAAAAATTATAATTAGAATATATTTACTTAGGAATTGGAAGTCACATAGCTCTGTTACTGCTTTGTTGTTTAATGTTTGTAATAAATGAGTGTTAGCTCTCGCATGCAAAAATAAATGGAAATAATTTTGATGTAAATCCATGCTTATCTGTCATGATAATGTGAAAATATAATTTGATACATCTCTTCATTGTTGAAAGTTTTCAGACCATCTGTGTTTTAGAAACATTATTTTGTAGCACTTGGCCTTCTAAAGTCAATTTCAAAACGAGTTTATTATTTGGTCTTTGGAAAAAAATATATATTTTCCAGTAGTGATTTTTGAAAGTTTAACTTTGTTGTATCACATTCCTGCTCATGTACTGAAAAGTACTGAAAAGTTCTGCATTATATACAAAACATTCAAAGACACAATTAAAACCAATTTTTCTTTTTTTAAGTTTAAAGCATTTTAATGCTTTGTAAATTAAATTTTAATAAGAAGAATAATGTACAAGCTCTTGTTTCTTAACCACATTGTTGTGAATCCTGACCATTTCACAGATTTAAGAACATGCAGATTGTTCATTTTGCTTCTTATTAGAATGCTTTGCATTTCTCTCCATGTAAGATAAGATAATAATTCTAAGTCTTAAATGATGGGTCTGCAAAGTGCTTGTGTTACATGGAAGTAGAAATTTATTACAAGTAAATTGGTTGCTAAGCTATGATTCTCAAATGCTTTTCAAGATGCATTAAGATGCTTTTATGGGAAGATCCATTCTACTATCAAATTCTGTAAAAAATAAAAATTACACTTCCAAGTACTTTGAAGAGAGCTGTGAAAGAACTACTATGCCAAGCAAGCTTCATTTATCCCTTTTAAAAAATTGCAGGATTCGCTGTTATATCTCTAATAAAAAGACTTACCAGAACTGTAAAGAAAAGGTTTTATGACTTGTTCAAACAAGTGCAAATACATTTTGCAGATAGAGTAAGTCAGTTAACTGTGGTAAGATGGCAGAACTTGCCTGAGACTAGAACTCTGCTGCATTTTTGTATGTTTCTTGATTTTGGATTGGTTGTGGCTTCACTTCTCTTAGAACAGTTTTCTTTTAAAAAATGTCTATGTGCTTTTACATAATTGCTTTAGCATAGTACTTTCTTAAAGAAATTTAAACCTCTTGTCTTCTCTCAGCAGATAAATCAATTCAAGCTCAAGTTCCTCTCTTTCATATTACTTAACATAAATGTATTAACCCTTTGTTAATCATCCTTTTCATACAAATTCCGGATTAAATCCGAAAAACTGAGTTGAGATTTTCTAAATATTTTTGTTTACATTGCTTAAAATTATTAAAAATCAGTTGTAGCATAACCCTTACAGATTGAATTTGTAGCAAGGAACAAAATAGCATTAAGAGGATGGAGGCAATTAATATTGTTTTATGAGAAGAATGTCAGGAAATCCTTTTTTCTACCTTTTAATTTTTAAAATGTCTTTTGGAATTACTTTTATCTTAATATCATTACACATTATTTTACAAAAATCAAATATTGCTATTAGATTTTGTATTTTTTTATTTGTTTCTGTCAAAATACTACAAAATGTTTTCACATTGTATTTCTTTTAGTCTATCTATTAAAACACTTTGAGTAATCAGTAGTCAGTGATTCTATCAAAGTAGAAGATTAAAACTTTAAACTACAGCAATCCTAATGTCTAGAATACAGTAATAAAATAAAATGGCAATAGTAGGACAGATTACATCTTTCTTACAGATGATAGAATTGAGAAAAATAATGTATTGAAAATTAAAAAAAAAAAAATCCCAAGATGGAATACTGCTTTGAAATCAAATTTTTATTACATAATATTGTGAGAGGAAAATACAACACTCAGGATTTGACAACCCAAGAGGGATGTCAAATAGCCCCAAGTCCCAGCCACAGAGAGATTGAAAATGTCCAGCAGACACAGGTACAAAAATCACACACACACACATATATATATATATATATACATACATGCATACATGGGCAACAGCTCCAATTTTCACACAGCCATGCAGGTCACTGGCATGGAAACAAACAGCACCAGTGGGCTCAGGCATTCAACCTGACCTTCACTTCCAGTCAGAGACCCTCTGGCTGGCCTGCACTCACTCCAGCTGCTGGTCACCCTGGCTCCCATAAATGCACATATGTATGAGAGACCCTTACTGGAAAACAGCAGAAAGTAGAGGTCAGCTCACACCCGCATACACACAGGATCGAGACCCCTCACCCAGGTTAGAATTAGAAGGGAATTTAATGGGAAGACATGACAGATGTCTCTGATCAGGCACTGGGTATAGCCAGACAGACACATGGACCAGCTTCTCCCATTTATTCCCTTATCCTTTTATTTCCCAAAACCATTAGTCCCTCACTCATCCAACCCTCTTCCTTTTCCTGCCATCAGTACCTCAACTAAATACCCCAAAATGAGTCCTGTGCAATCCCAAAATGCTGTTCCACTGTATCCTGTAATGGTGCCCAGCCCCTGGGCAGCAACTCCCATCAGTCTGAAAAGTGTTCTGGAGAGCATCTCCCTTAGACTCCTGCTGATGAGTTTCACTCTTGGATACTTAGGCTAAGGCTATTCTGTTAGGTTTCCCTCTTGCCATTGTGGTTCCCTGTGCTTCTCTGGACTTGTGAAGACGGACCTTTGGTGGGCTGATGACCCCTGTGACAGGCCTGGAAATAGCCAGGCAGAGTATATTTGGAGGTCCTCATCTGCCATAGTCTCTCTTTGTTCCTTCGTGGGTGCAAAGACAAGATTTTTTTGAAAATGTAATTTTCAATTTTATTTTAAATAAACAAAATAATAAAAAAGCATGAATGTCTTTTGACCAGATCTGTATATTAATGGTTATTTTGGATTATTATACAGAAGTTGAATTTATTCTGAAGATTCCTTTGGGCACTAAAGTGAATGACGACAGAGATAGTAATTAGTAGACAATATACCACCACTTCTGACAGCCTGAAGCATGACTCAAACATTGCTACAAGCCTCTAGGACTAGGAGAAATAAATCACATCAAGTAAAAGAATAGCCAGCATAGATACTAGCTCTGGAAAAAGTATGTATTAAGGCTTATTTCAGCTAGAGTCACACAGATGAAAGTAAGAAAGGTTGGATTGATTGCAATTCAAAGAGATAGAAGCTTAAACAACAGTCTCCAGTGAAGCATTAAATGATAACAAAAGCACATTTTTTAAGAGGAACATCTGTGGTAGAACCACCATGGATTCAATTTCAGCACTTCAGCCTATATTTCTAAAGTGGTAAAATGAGTATAACCTTAAACAAATAAACTGAGTTTAAAAACTGAATAGGAAATATGTAGTTTGACACAGATTGATCTGACAGGTGAAGGATGCCTGTAGTTCTGGCTTGGTGTGCTCTTCAGGAGATAATTGCATCAGGAGTGGATCCCAAGCAGCAGCTTTTTTTTGTTGTATTTTGCAGACCTATGACATCAGTAATATTTTATTTTATCAAGACACATTTGAAAAAGTAATGATATCAAGAGAAAAAATGAGTTAGAAAAACAGTTGGGATCAAAATTTTAACACATCAAAATTTAGCACAGTCAAGGACATTTTAATGATTGTGAACCGAAAGCACTATTTTTTTTAGCATTTGATTAATTAGACACTTATATGCTAGAAGTCATGATAATGAAGAGTTGAACTTACACTCTTCTGCTGTGTTTATAAAATAAGTACACGTGAAACAAATCCCATTGAGTGCTACGCCTCTAGGAAGCCAAGGCTTGCTTCTTCCTATAGCATGACTACTTACCATAGTACCTAGCTACTTATTGAAGGAAGCCTCAAAAACCTGAGTGTTTCTTTTCCTTTAAGGAAGAAAAGAAAAACAAAAGTCAAAGAAAGAATGAAGACATCTTTCCAAAGACATTACAAATGCAAAATATATCGAGTAGGCCTGTGGATATATATAAGTTTACGTAAGACACATTGAAGAGAAATGACAGCATAACATTTTTGTGAGAAAATACTACATTTTCATCACTATCCAATTTGATCTACATTTTTAAAAAATGTTTATATATATTTTTTTAGGTAATTCTTCTTAAAAAGGGATTAAACATGTAGATAATGCCATTACCCCAAAAGGAAATAGATCTTACTTACAGTCACCTTAGTCCAATACTGATGCCACACATCAGGTGACAACCTGAGCATGCACAGAATACAATGGCCAGCATGGGTAAACTAAAGAAACGGGGCTGCAGAGGTCCCATGTGCAAACACACTCTGGGACTGACCATACCATTGCTGGTCTTTATCTTTAGGGGGTGTGTTTAGAAAGCTTTTCCAAAGAATGCTGTCTAGCATTCAAATTGTAAAGTTTCTGGTCTGCATTTCCAGTTGTCAGTCACACCTTTCAGCTGAGACTGATGACTGGTCATGATAGTACTTCAGTCTATTTCAAATAAAATCAGATCCATTTAAAGTACTGTAGAAATGACTTGCAACTCTACTTAAGAGACAAAACTGTACATGCATAGGTTGTGTATGCTGAGCATCAGATAGGATAAGATATTAAAGGAAAATAGTCTCCTTTAATATTCCACTTATCCTAACTTATTTGTCCAGTGCTTAAGGTGCTTACCAGAGAGAAAGTTAATCTTTGGCATTTGTATTGCATTCAATATCTGTCAAGAATAAAAAAATTAACAGACAAGCTAAAAACTGGTTGAAGAATTATTGTTTTTTAAAGAATAGTCCGGGAAAACAGACTTCTTTGTCCAAGTAAATATCCTGAACATAAGGCTGAATAGTTTCACTCTCACTTTCTTTCCAAGGTCTACTTTTTAATGTTTGTCACAGGTGTGAATCTTACTCACTTGTACAGGAGAAAGTGAGGTTCTTTGTCGCGTCTCACTTAACTAGACTGACCTGTGGACTAATATGTAAAGTATGGTGCTGAAGGGAGCCTGGAGATGTGAAAAGATTCAGCAGATTTTTTTTTTTTTTATGAATTCTCTAACCTCTAAGGTATTTCATGAAAGAAATAAATATTACTGTTTTTTTGTTTAGTTTGTTTGTTGAAAAAAACTAAAAGTGCTTCCTTTGGAAAAAGGAAATTATGAAGAAAATTTGAAGTGAAGATAAAGTACAAACTGGCCAGATATATGAATTTCTGACTAGTTTTAGCAGGAGGTGGAGGTGGTGGATGGAGGTTTGGGTAACAAAGACCCAAGCCCTCCTGATATTCTAGGAATTAACAAGGAAAAACTATTGTGCAATGGCTCAAAGGAATGAATACATGTTCCTCTAAGAAGCTGAGAGATGGAAGCCCAACTCTGTATCAATGAATAAGTAATAATCAGGAGTTGGTAGCCACTATCCATCTAGAAATATAATCTATCTGCTATCAATAAAAAAGTTCTGGAATGAATTCAGTTACTGAAATGAGCAATGAGCAGCTAGAAATTCAGAAGAGACAGAGAAGGAAGGAGAAGTGGGATTTTCCTCTTTGTAGAAAAATGGACTGACTGCACAGAAGAGTTTTTTAAAAACAGTGATGAACAGGTTTAGAGCTTAGGAGTGAAAAGTAGGGACCAAGACAACAAAGGAAACCTCATATTTGGTGTTTGCTTCAGGCCACCCAACAAAAAGGATCTGATAGATGAAGAGGTTCTTACTTCAGTTACTTAGAATGAAACAATTATGTTACCTTCATGTATTTTTTTGTGTTATCGAAAAACTCATTGTCAATAGCTGTCAACAGAATATCAAACATATGGTCTTGAAGACAAATGAAAGCTATACATCCAAGTGCTAAATACCTAGTGTAGAAAACACCAGCAGATGTTCCTAGATCTGCTGTTCATTCTAAGTATACAGAGTGTTTTGGTAGAAGTAACACAGGAAACTTAGAAGATTGAAAAAGTGGTTTAAATATAAGTAAATTATGCACAGGACATTAAAATTCTCTGTGTTTTGGAACAAAAGTGAAATTTTAATGGGAATGAATGAATGAATTCTTATCTTTTTCTTTAAATATACCTACCCATAATATTTTTTTTTTCAGAACTGACAGGAGTTTAATTAATAATGTAATGGCAAATCAGAACAGCTATATCTGACAGACAGCAGTAGATCTTCTACCTAGAATGTAGTTCCATTGCTTAAAATAGCAAAATGGAAAAAAAAAAAAACCAAACCTCCTAAACATTTAATCTGGACAATGACCCAAATTTGCAAGGGACATATGAAGCAGATTTACTGTTACCATCCTTTGTATGTATTAACTAGATACAGGTTTTACAGTATGAGACTGGAAAGTGGTCTGAAGGGGTTTTGCAGGACCAGACAGCAAAGACAGATGATAGCAAAATGACATGATAAAAAGTTGCAGTTTTTTTTAATGTCATGTCTACTGATTCATTCTTTAACATTAAGGGAAATTAATCACCACAGTGCATGGTATTTCTGATTCACTACTAGGCAACAGCAGTATCTCAGGGGGAGATAAAATAGTAAAAATGGGGGTTAGATAGATAGCAAAGAGCTACTTTATGGTGACCTATATAAAGCTGCTATTTATTCATATTCTTTCCTTCCTTTTATATAGTACTGACAATAAATACACTTCATACTCTAATGATATTTTAGGGTTGCGGGTTTGGGTTTTTGGGGTTTTTTGGAGGGGGGTTTTATCTGTTTTTCTGAGCATTAGCTGGACTTCATTCTGTGAGGCTCAGAAAGAGAAAAATCAGGTAATGCATGGTACAGTGCAATGTCATGCAGCAGACCAAAAACAGAATCATGTAAAATATTTAATAAAATTTATGGGACTTTCAGCCCAATTCATTATGAGTACCAGCATTCCTACAATACTCTTTACACCCCTAAACTGACCAAAAAAAGTCATTTGTCATTTAAGAATCTTCAGGATGGAAGTCACAGAAGACTGAGAATTCCAATTTACATCACTGTATACTAAGTTATTTTGGTAAATGTAGTAATGATGGAAAACATTTTTAAACAACCCATGGAACACTGTAAGTAGTATACAAAAGAGAACTTGCAAGCAGGAAAATATCTCGCTACAACTTGAATTACAGCACAAGCCTATTCAGGGATAATTGAATAAATACTTATCACAAGTACCTTTTTAAATTTTTCTTTTGAAAAAAAAATACATGTGAACTTACACTGTGTGACTGCCAGCAATTTTAAGAAGATATACTCTTTCAGCTTTAATAGTCACATCAACATCTGCAGAACAATCCCTTCTGTTCATTTACATGGAATAAGCAGAGTATGCATAAATACCAGCATCAAATGGTGGATGTTGAGTTAATATCTCTAGCCTCTACACCTATAAATGAATAGGAAGGTTTTTGCTGACAAAAAAATATCCCCTACTTATCAGTATCATTCAACTAATTCAGCAAGAACATTAGTAACTTTTCATTTGATTGCTTTGAGTGCTATTTTCTCTCCATTTATTTCTGTATTATGTGTTCTGATGTGGGTCTGTGCATTCAAGATATTTTAATTATCCATATGTTTGGTGCCCTAAATATCTGGTTTGTGCTGAATTTGCATTAGTTATTCATGAATTTCAAACTAAGAAATCATTCTTTGTATTCAGCCTGCTGACTGGTGAAGTGGACATTAGACTTGCTTGACATGTTGGATTCCTCCAAGCTAAATTATTCATTTTTCGCTTGTAAAAGATACCCTTATTGTAGTAAGGACCCTTACTGTATTATTCTTTTTATCCTTACTTCTGTGTTAGTAAGAAGAAAGCATACAGCCATACAGACAGTGAACCACAGTGCCATGAGATTATTCTGTCAGGGCAAGTACTTAATTCCTCATAGAATTCCATTCCATTTCATAGCAATAGATTATGGGTAGATTCACAAAATATGTATACAGGAGCAAAAAATCTCAGTTCCTAAACTTTTACAGTTTTGCAAGGTTGAGTCAGAATTTAAATATTGCATTCATATAATACACTGGATAGTTGATTGTACAGTACCAACACCGAAGTATATTCTACATGTTTTGTTGCTACCATAATCCTGCATACTCAGAATATAATACTAAGCAAGTTAAATGCAAGTGTGAACCATGCTTTATGACTTTTTTGCATTTATATGTTATTAGCCTAAGTTTTCTTCAAGAAGTTACCAACAACAAATCTCAGACAATGATTGTTTTATAGTTCTCACTGTGTACATGCATAGATCCAAAGTCATATTTCTGTACACTCATCCTGCATAATACTATTTATATAAGTACAGCCTCTTCAGAAGTTATTTTTGTAGCCTAATTATTTCAATTTCTCACAGGAAAAGTTCATCTGCCAATGCAGTTGCTCAAACTGACTTTCAAATCAGAGGTTGTCATATATGCAAAATCTCCTTTCCACACTTAATTTGTAATTCTTAAGTCTATACTTTTATGGTTTGCAGAAAATTTGTTTCTGCTGTCTTCTTCTATTTTCCTAGGACAAGTCTGCATGTATATTTCAAGACTTTTTTCATGCTATAAATAACAGTTCTACCTCTGTTTCAAAATAATACCTGTGAAAAATGAGTGCTTTTGTAATCAATTGTAATCACAACAAACTTACCGAAAATTTTTTTTTTTCATTTTCTTATTCCATTTTAATTAAAATTAATAATATTTTAATACAAATTCTATGATTTATCAGCATGAATAACAAGGAGATAAAAATTCTGTCAGAAAATAGAATAATTAGTATCTTTACCAGAAATTTTTAAAGCATTAATTATCTTTCCTTTATAAATATTCTAAAACCTTCCTCAGTGTTGTCATGTTTAGACCTGAGCTTCTCAGATATTGAAATGTTTTCAAGTTTTTCAGCTTCTGTGTCCAGGTTTTTTTTTTTTTTGAGAGTCTTTAAAATTACTTAGATTTGAAAATACTTGTTCTGTCTCCTCAGTTAGCTGAGTCTTCTTACATGCTAGGGATGACTCGCAGAAGGCAATATATTTTAGTAGCCAGAATAAATCTTAGATTTTGACTTATAGCCTAAATAAATAATTACATGTTCCTTCATATTTTGAAAATAAATTCAGCTAAAAAATTGTTTTACCCAAGGGAACAAACAAAACAAAACAAAACAAACAAAAATCAACCAAACAAACAAAAACACCAAAAACAAAACAAACAAACAAAAAAACCAACAAAACCCAAACCAAATCAAACCAAAACAAACACAGCCCATATAAAACCCAGACACAGATTTACTAATCCTAAAATATTGGTGGAGGAGAAATCTTTCATGCGTCTGGACTCTGGAGAGGAATTAGTCTGTAAAAATGTCTGTAATGTAGATGTGTCTTTTTAAGGTCAGTATCTATTCTTTATTTAGAGTCAGAAGAGAACAAATAAGTATTTTTAGCTACTTTTAATCTTTTCTTTCAAAGCAGACTTTAAAATAAGTCAAATGACTCATGGTCTAAACTGTCTATTTTTTCAAGTTAACTAGAGGGAAAGCCTTTTTCAGAACATTCATTTGACATCTCCACTTTCTACTATTGCCCTGTGATGACACATTTTTTGTCTGTTAGTGTGTGTGGTCTAAGTTAATTTTAATAATAAAAATATGTAATGTAATTTAAATTTATATAATACTCAACTGTTTGTCTTAGTCAGTTGCTTTGGACTGATTGCATGATGAATTCCTCCTGGTTATAAATGTACCAGGACATTTATCAAATCTACATCCTAGTTCTGGTCAGGACAGGGTTAATTTTGCAGTATCTAGGAGGAGGCATGGCTAGGGCATGGAGGCTATTTTATACCATCTCATGTCTTTGCTGTAGGTGGGGGAAACAGAGTCTCTTTCCTGGAGACGGAATTCTGGTTGTGTGGCAGAGGAAGTGATCAGGGTAACCCTGTATCTAAGTATTTTTCATGTGAATCACTCACCTCTCTCGTGCACTTTTGTTGTTAATATTGTTGTTGTTACTGTTCATTTTCTGATCTCATTGCTGTTTCTGTAAATTGTTGTTATCTCAAGCCAAGATCTTTACCTTCTGTGCCTCTAATTGTCTGCTCCATCCCACCACAGGTGGCAGAGGGAGGGCAGGAGTGAAAAAGCGGCAGTGTGGTTTGGCAAGTACCATTCTTATACCATGAAAGCTTGTTTAAATACAATACAGTGACTTGATGATATTATTTTAAAAAAAAGTAAGTTATTTTAATAAAAAATATGTACTGAAATTAAAAGAAACATTCTGATATACATAATAATGGGGTTATTTTTCATCAGCAGTCAAAATGCTTCCATCTTAAGAACACAGTTTAATGATGAAATGAAGAAAACACTCAGAATTCTCAACCTTTTAGGCTTTAGGTGAGCTCTCAGAAAAATCAACAGCTGTCTTGGATATGCTATGGTAGCTTTGATTATTATATGACATGAAATCATGCCACATGCCCCACTAGAGAAGTGTGTGTAAGGAACATTCAGATACTGTAAGATCATTCTTCATAAAAGACATAAATTTATAACTGACTTTTCTCCCATTTGGCAATCCTGTGGCTTAAATTTATTAGATAACATGTATTTATACCTTTATTACTGATTTTAATATTTTATGCAGGACATTTGTATTAATATTCACTGCCATTGCAGATGTAAAAGTCCAGAACAAGTATGCATTGTGATCATAGAACCTATCACAAAAAAAAAAGAAAGTATGTACTTAGATACTACTGATTCCAAGCTGGAGTTACGACTCAAAAAGTAAGACCACTTTCAGATGCTACATCTGTGTCCCAATGTTATTTTAAATGTGAATCAAAGTATAGAAACAACTTGTAAAAAAATTGGGGTTCTGAAATACATCTAGGTAAGTCCATATTGAGGTAAAAAACTAGTTGGTCTCATGTAATTAGAGTATATGTTAAAATAAAGAAACTCGGAAGCACTTAGTATCAATTACTATTTGAATATATTTTAATGCCTCAATGTGAAGTGAGTGATATATTTTTCAAATGTCTTTAAAAATAAAATAAAATATGGGCATTATATTGTTTTAAGTTGAATGCTTTCACAGTCATTAATCTTTTCTTATATATTTACCTTAAAACAAATACACAATGCCAGAATTTAAGGACTTAGAACCAGATGCACATCCCCCCCGCCAGATTTATTCACAAGAATATCCTAAAAAAGGTATTTGATCTACTAAATTGTTGATCTATATCTAGACTGAATAATGTAATGCACCAGTAGAAGTGTTTCTAGTAGTCAAAATCAAAAAAGCACTCAAACACCATAAAATGTCACTTATTAGCCCTAATATGAGAGATAAATTACCCCAAACCAGAATAAAATAGAGAGCAGATGACACTACATTTCTTCCATAATCTTCCATGTACTGCTGAATTGGAAGGACCTCCAGTTTGGGGAAAGCACATGACAGAGATCATGTCCATTCAGAGTTTCCCTGGCTTTTTGGTCTTTACAGTTCTGAAAGCATGCTGTCAGAAGAAAAAAATCTCTATTTGTCATTTCCATGTTGAAGCACAAGGATGTTCACATGAGAATATCCTGCTTTACCTTAACAAAGAGACAAGGAATTGCAGGTGGTGTAACGTTGCCAAGTGGGAGATGCCTGCTAGTCCATCACAACCAGTTGGCTACCTTCATCCAGGGGCAAGGAGGATGTTTGGCACACACAGGCCTGAAGACAAAGAGCTGTTCACAGCACCTCACAGGCCTGCACGTACTCACATTGACTGTCAGGTGCATCAACAACTCTCTCAGGCAATACTGTGCCAGTCAGAATCACTACCAATGATTTGTGATTCTGAAAAGTGCAGGTAAGTCGTTAAAAGAAAATTAAGGCATAAGGTCAATAGTTATGGAACTAAATTTCTAAGAGAAAAAAATACTAATTAATTTCCTAAATTTTTCTTTGATTGAGATTTCTTTTGAAAATGTACTGATTTCTTTGAAATCAGTACCCAAGGAGGGTGTTTTTTCCTTTGCTTTCTTTCTTTGAAGGGTGCCTTTGGACATCTTTTGTGGAAAGTCTATTAGAAGATTTACAAAATGGAAAAACATTTTTGCAAAAACAGTTCAAGTGATACCTTTTTAATATTTAATTTTACATATTTCTTCCTGAATCTGTGCAAGAGATCCATGTTTTCAAGGAAAAATAAACCACAGGAAGTAACAAATTCCTCTGCAGGATGAAAGTGAAAATCTTTCCAAATGTAGTTATTCTCCCTGTGAAGCTGTTTTCATTTAGCCTGAAAATGAAAGTCAGCATAGATTAGAAAGATTCATAAGTTTCCATTTGCTTTCCCTCATATGCTTGGTTTGATAAAAAACAGTGGCTTGCTAGCTTAGGTTTACAATAGGCTTTAAGTTAACTTAAGCAGTTATTAAATTAGCTCTGTTAATAGAGTTTAATAAAGTGTTGATTGAAGTGTATTTTAAAACACAGTCTAGAGTCACTTGTATTACTCTAGCTTTTATATCAAAATATCTCTCTGAAATCAGTGAAGTACTTTGAGCAGGAGTCATTGCTTCATTATTCACCAAAAAAACACACAATAAAAAAGCTGCTGATTTTGCATCCTTCTGGTAACAAATCAGATATATTTAACTAAACTGTGGAGTTTTCTTTTTGCAGTCACTGATGTGGGTAGCTTTTTCCAAGAGCATACAAACTCTTTTCCCTAGAAAATTCATGAATTACAACATTGTTTCCATCTGGAAATACCTAACTTGTGGCAGTAAACATTGTAACACAGCTGTTACGGCTCAGAGCCAATAATACTCTATCTATATACACTTGTCTTTACATTTTATTTCAGCTTCTGCGCAACAGGAAAGATGTTAAACGTTCCTCGCTTTTATAGCAATAGAAAGAAACAGTAACTATAAAACATGCCACTATTTCAAATATCAGATTGAATTCCTCTGGTAGTAAATTTCAGGTGAGAAAAGAGATTACTCACCAAATAAATCTTCACTGAAATTACTTCAATATAACTATATTCTCATGGTCCACAGATTCAGGGTGGCTGTGTGTGAACGTTTCCATTAGCTGTTAACTCCACAAATCAAGGAAAATCATTATATCATGTTGTGAGCACAAAAGACATTACCTAGGGATAAAGTACTACACTGACTTGGATTTGTATTTCCAAGATGGACTTGTAAAGTTCTCCATAATGTGTATTTTGTAGGAGCATACTAGCATTGCTACTGATGTAAAACATCTAACATCCCATTGAAATACAAACAGTTAAACTTATCACCAGACAAGTTAGATCTCCAGATTCTTCCATCAACTGTATTGAATAGGGGTGAAACATAACTGGGTAAAAGCATTTCTAGTGGTTAGGTATCTGAAGCACTCTTATAAGCCTGAAGAGTCTGATACAGATCTAAAAGAAGACTGGAGTTTTTCTGTATCACAAGCATACAGCAACTATTACTCTAATGAGCCCAAGTGCCATGAGAACCCTATAATGAAACCAATGAATTCTGGTTTTGTTTTTCTTTGTGTATCCTAATAATGTAAACTTATAACCAACTGGCACCACATCTAGACACTTCAGTATAGGAGTATATAATCTGGAATTGAATTCTATCCTTGATTTCTGTAAACTTACTTTGTTTTTTCCAAATATTATCCACCCTTGTGTGTTCAGAAGTTTTTATGCTATTCATGTGCTTGTATCCAACACAGTCTCCAGGGGACATTCTAATTAAGTTGTCTAATGCCAAAGAGTTTGCACAATTATGTGCATGACCAACTGTAAAGATTAATGTAGTGCTTTAGGTGAGCACTTCTGAGAATGGCTGATAGTCACCTTCAGCCTAGCCTCTCCGTGCCAACCTGACCTGCAGACACCTAGGTGGCATTTAGAAGTAATGATCACATCCACCAAGTAAATTGCACCCCCAAAGTAATTCTAGTTCTATTTCCATGACATAAGCAGAATTACCAACTGAAGGAAAGAATATGGTACTTTCCTACAAACAATGTTTCAAAAACAGTTTCATCTAAATGCTTTGATAAAATACCTTTCCCCAGGACTCACAGACTTTGATCTATCATGATTAAGCATTTCCTTGAGATTTTTAGTGAAGTCTAATAAGCTTTCATCACTTTGATGCTAAAGACATTTCATAGACATGAAGGAAAATAATGTAGTTTAAAATGCTTTGACTGAATATTCAGTCTTTGTTTGTTTCATTGAGATGGCAAACAATATAATCAAATGTGCTATGCCTTGCTGGCACTTAACACACTCTTTATCTGGAAGTGCATCTGTGATTTAAAGTTAACCATTAACAGTATTCATCCCTTTCTTCTCTAAGTGCCAACTTATTAGTTAAAAGCCTGCTGCCAAATGGTGAAGCAGTACTGCCTGAGAAAGAAGAAAAAGAAGAAAAAAAGCAATTAAAGTAAGCTACTAAGGAAAGATCTTTCAGAAGAAAAGTTTATGTGATGTTAGGTAACAAATACTGGCCTCCAATTTCAGTATTTAAATTAAAAAAAAAAAAAAAAAAGAAAGAAAAAAAAGATTTGATAGTGCATGGAAAAAAGATTAATAGGCATAAAAACCCAAGGAATAATTATACACTTTTTATGGTATCCCATTTTCACATTTTGCAATATACTGACAAAGCGTTTCCCCCATAAATTGAATGCCAGAAACATTGTATTTGAATGAGGTAAAACAGCTGGCTGGAGTAGTCTGCCCAGCTTGATCAATCCATAATGGTAAATTTCAAATTTCAGATTAATCTCTACTTAGGTGTCATAGTTTAAATTTAAGATGCTTGCAGCTGTGTTCTGAAAGAATTGATAATTGAAACTTTTTTTACTTGATTGGAGTTGTAATTTTATTGATTAATTAGCTTACTTGCACCTACACAGAGATTATTCAGGATACCTACCTCTTTAACCTAAATTAGGTGCAAAATCTGGAATTGAACTGCATAGGTCAGTGTGGCCACTCACCCTTGGAGTGGCCTCAAGTTACACATTCAAATTACCAACTTTGATTCAAAGTCACTGTCTGTCTTACAGTGTCAGTAACACATGCTACAGTGCTTCTCAGCTTGATAAGACCTTGCTAGGGTGACCATTTAAAAATTAATATTTGGACATCAACACCCCTAATAGGCACAATGTTGTCATCTGGAGAATTGGGCAAAAAACTAACGTAAATTGGACAAAAATATAAAAAATCAGTCTCTTCTCTTGTAAAAAGTCACAGCTACTCAATTTGGAGGAAAATAATTTGTTTCTATTGAAATTATTGAGAGTCACCAGTTTCTGTATTGGTTTGTATATATTCTATTTACTTTCTTATTTTTGTTAAGTTGAATGGGTCTTAACTCTAAGCACACTAAAGCTGATAAAACATTTTAAAAACACTCTATTGAGCTACTTTCTTACATTTGCTCCAAATAATCATAGAAATCTTAGAAATCATAGGCTTGAGATCATTTGGTTTTAACCCCACCATCTTTGGAAGGGATGTTCCCCACTAGACGAGGCTGCAGTCCTTCTTTCATGAGAGCACAGTCCTCTGGCATATCACCTACTCCTCTCAGTTTGGTGTCATCTGCCAACATGTGGGGGTACAGTCTGTCCCACCACCCAGATCATTAATGAAGATGATGAATAGGACTGTACCCAGTATTGACCTGTCCGGTACAGTGCCAGTTACTGGCCTTCAGCTGTACCTTATCACCATGCTCTGGTTGCTGATCAGCGTCCTCTGGGCCCAGCCATTCAGCCAGTTTTCAATCTGCCTCACTGTCTGCTTACCCAGCCCATAAACCAACAGCTTTTCTATGAGAATCCTGTGAGACATGGCATCAAAGGCCTCAGTGAAGTCTGGATAGACGTTATTCACTCTCTTCTCTCATCTATAAGGACAGCTCTTTCATTATGTAAGTTTATCAAGTCAAGCTTGATTTCCCCTTGGTGAATACATGCTAACTATTCTTGATGATTTTCTTGGTATTCATGTGCCTGGAAATTATTTCCAGGGTTAGCTGCTCCATCAGCTTCCCAGTGACTGAGGTGTGACTGACAGATCTGTATTTCTAAAGTTATTTCTTCTTCACTTTCTTGAAGGTGAGAGTTAAACTTCCTTCCCTTCAGTCCTCAGGCACTTCTCCTGGTCACCATGATTGATCAAAGATTATTGAGGTGGACCTTGCAACATCATCAACCACCTTCTTCAGCACTCATGAGTGCTTCTCATAAAGGTCTATGGGTTTATGCAAGTCCAGTTTGCTTAGGTTAAAAAATATTCTATTTTATATATGAACCACCCTAATTTTTCATTCTCCGTGAGCAGAAGAAATATAAAAGGATTGACACAGAAGTAATACTGAATTTTTATTAAATCTTAAGATTTTTTTCTCTCAGGAAGGAGAATTTAGAAAACCTTTTTTTTTTTTTTTTAAAAAGGATTAACTTGCTAGGCAACCTGTAAACTTCCCAGTGATACCTGATTATCTTTCCTTGTCTAATGAGAATTTGTATAAATTAAAAAAAAATAATATTATCTAAATTGGGATATTGTTAAGAGGAGCAGAGAAGCATAGAGGTTGGTTTCTGGATCAAGAAGCTTCTTTTAAATTCCTGTGGCTCTATGCCTTAAGAGAAAATTAGGAAGTTCAGAAGAGAGGGATAAAAGAAGTATCTCAGATTTTCTCTGATATGAATGAAATGAAGGTAATATAGGGTTGAAAGAGGAAACTGTTTATCAATTGTGGATGTGTCAGCTATTCTCTCCTGGATCTCTACGCAGTCAGTGGAAAGAAACAAATATTTTAAGGGTGTAAGTGATCTAACCTACTTTTGGATACATCCCTTGAGATAAATTATGACCTTAGAGCACTTTTTTCTCTCAATTGGTTATAAAAAGATACAAGGATGACTAGCTTAGGTCTGGAGACATTTTTCTCATACTTTTAAAGTTAGATAACTAATCCCATCTGGTTTTTTACTTCCAGTGAGAAAACTCCTGAGCTTAATAACTGGAGCAAAAACCTTGCATGCAAGCAAAGCAAAAAAAAAGGAATTCATTCACCACTTCCCATCTGTAAGCAGGTGTTCAGCCACCTCCAGAAAACCATGGGAAAAAGAACACTCTGGGGGGACCTCATTGCAGCCTTCCACTAATTGGTGGGGGCTTATAAAAAAGGGACAGAAACTTTTTACATGGGCAGATAGTAACAGGACAAGGGAGAAGAGTTTTAAACAAAAAAGAAGGTAGATTTAGATTAGAGGTTAGAAAGAAATTCTTTATTTAGAGTTTAGTGAGGCACTGGAACAGGTTATCCAGAGAAGTTTTGCATGCCTCCTCCCTGCAAGTGTTCAAGGCCAAGCTGGATGGGGCCCTGAGCAACCTGATCTAGTGGGTGGCATCCTTGCCCATGGCAAGTGGCTTGGAACTAATGATCTCTAAGCATCACTGCACTGATTTTAGCTAAAGCCACTAGTGGGAAACACTGCACAGGGAGACAGGTTTAAATGTGATAATCACTCTGGTCTAGTTCCATACATCATAGCTGCAGATAAGCACTGCTATGAACCTGAAATTCATTATTTCAGACTTTGTTTCATAGACAGTGAAACTAGACTGTTGCTGATCCACTGCATATTTTATTTTGATTTCATTCTTGCCTCCAAAATGCTTAAGCAGTCTGATTAAAAAAAAAAAAAAAAAAAAAAAAAGAAAAAAGAAAAAAAGAAAAGGTTTAGATTTAAATTAAATAGAAATATTAATTTTCAGAAATCTGATTTTAGGGTTATGCAGTATGGAAATCTCACTCTTCTTCAAATAAAAAAAGGTATGCTATTTTAGATGAACCATCACTCTTGTTTTGAGATAGAATTTACTGTTTTATCTTTTTACAAACTGAAGAAAAATCAAACCATTATTTTAGACCTTAAATGTGACCATCAGGCAACTGAACTCATATAAAATGAACCTAACTGCAAGTGCCTAAGGAATTTTCAGTGCAGAATTTATTTTTTTTCTTTTAAACTCATGCTGAACCCTTGATTCTCTATCCTATTTATCTGTCATTTCAGTCCCTGTTTGGGTTCTTTACCACATGAATTACTTTTTTCTGTGACAGAGTCACTACAAAGGGAGAAGCTCTACCCAATTTAGATAAAAGCCATTCAGTGTCACTTGGCATCAGATTACAAGTTGGTGCTTTATCAGCATTTATATATGGATATGGATGATTCATGTTCCCAAATAGTTTAAGACAGCACTTTTTAACATTGATGTCTTGACTTTATGTATTCATTTCACCAAGTTGCCCTTAATGCAATGGAATATTGCTTTATGTTTAGTGTACAATGAGACCTTTTTCTACATCTAGACCTCAAAGTCTTTTCAATAGATTGGAAAATAGATAGGATGGGGATATCAGAAGAGGTAAAATGAGGTGTGCTAAGCCTCTGGTTAGCATCCTAACATTTACTGCTTTCTTTTCTTGCTGTGTGTTCTTTTTCTTATTTAAGTGATTTTATTTTGGCCAACCCATTCTTTATCATGATGGACAAGTTGCATTTCTTTATCCTTGCATGGACCTTTTTCACTTCACAGAAATATATACAATGTGTGTGTACAATCAGCTGATCCATTCAGATTTATAGTGAAACTTTCACGTGTATGTGTTATGCTTATACATTTACTTTAGCTAAGTCATTAAACTTCTCCTCCAGGAAAAAATTGAAGATTAATTACTTTCACCTCAAATAACACAGTCAGTTTGATGAGTGTATGAGGAAAGCAAAAATTGTCTTGTAACGAAGAAGGCAAGAACAGAGAGTATTCATAATTTAAATGTACTCAATGATCAAATATATAACAAATTACCCTTTGGAAATATTTTGCTTGGTTTAGTTTTGTTTTGGTTTGGTTTTGTATCTGTATTTGTTTTGTTTCCTTATCTTTTGCTTCCATAAAAGAAGAACAATGGACAGATTTTTATACTTGGCCTAGTAAATTTTCATGACTTTTCATCTTCCTGACTTATACAGTCTGCCAAGAAAAAAATGCAGACATCTAAATCCCACATGCTGCAATATGTTATCCATCAGATCCCTTGACCAGAGACTAATCTCACTTTTTTTACAAGGGACAGCTAGCCACTAAAGGGTGAAAAATCTCTGCTGTTCTCCTTGTTGGATGAAACACAGTGGGATTATCTGGGATTGTGAAAACAAACTATACTTATTTCTAAATAACAAGGGTCAATCTGCACACAATTCCTCCACCATCTTTGTTTTGCCTGAATAGCTTTTAGTGTTCTTCTTCAAAATTATCCGTACAGTTCTGTATTCAGAGAATCACACAATCTGTTGAGTTGGAAGGGACACACAAAGGTCATCAAATCCAACTCCTGGCCCTTCACAGCACCATCCCCAGAGTCACACCATGTGCCTGAGAACATTGTCCAAACGCTTCTTGAACTCTGTCACACTGGTGCTGTGACCACTTCCCTGTGGAGCCTGTTCCAGTGCCCAAACACCCTCTGGGTGAAGAACCTTTTCCTAATATCCAACCTAAACCAGCTCTGACACAACTTCAGGCCATTCCCTCGAGTCCTGGCACTGGTCAGCACAGAGAAGAGATCAGTGCCTGCCCCTCCTCTTCCCCTCATGAGGAAGTTGGAGATTGCAACGAGGCCCCCCTCAGTCTCCTCTTTCTGAGGCTTAATAGAACAAGTGACCTCAGACACCCCTCATACAGCTTCTCCTCAAGGTCCTTTGCCTTCTCAGTTGCCCTATTTTGGACACTCTCTAACAGCTTCATACCTCTCTTGCATTGTGCGTCTCAGAACTGCCCCCAGCACTCGAGGTGAGTTCACCCTCCCTTGCCCAAATGTCAGTGCTGTGCCTGATGCACCCCAGGACAGGGTTGGCCCTCCTGGCTGCCAGGGCGCTGCTGACTCACATTCAACTTGCCATGGACCAGGACCTCCAAGTCCCTTTAATTGTTACTTCTTTCCAGCCTCGCATTCCCCAGTGTGCACATCCATGGTTGCTCCATCCCAGATACAGAATCTGGCACTTTTCCTTGTTCCTTCATATAATTAGTTTGACTGAAGAGGTATTTGATTATCAGTACTACTTAACATGCTTTTTTTTCTCCTGGCTGGACATATATGTTTTAAGCAACCTGTCAGATAAAATCCACACAATATAGAAAAGCCAACTGACAGAAGTTACAATAAATGGCAATAAAATAAAGGTATCTTGAGCACTCAATTATAGTTACAGGATCTGAGTATTTGTCTCTCCATTACATTTAGATGAAAAAAGATAATTCTTATATTTAGCAAATATGTTTTAATCACCAGAACAGCAGGTAATCAAAAGTTAAAAAAATTAGTTTCAGACTATTGGAAATATTTTACTAATTTTTGTGATATACTTTCTACTTATAACCCATAAGATTGTTTGATAATGTAGCATTTTGAAAATATAACTTTATCAAATGTAGGAAAAAATGTAGATGAGGCTATTAGATCATATGGGCAGAACAACAGAAATGCAAATATACAGGCAAATAATTTTTTTAAATGGTCTATGAAATTATTTTTTAAACCTGCAAGGGAAAAATAAATTCTCATTCTCAATTCATGTGCATATCTCAGCTTCCACTGCTGAATGAAAGCTACTGATTATGTTGTATTTTTGTAAGTCAGGGTCTCATAAAAATATTTTCCTGTGAAATTAAAATCCTGACAGCTGGCTTTCTCCAGTTTGATAGTTTTTCTTGCAGGTGCAGGGATTTCTAAAAGCTTTATTTAGGGAATAGAATTTGAGGAAAAAAATCTGTGAAAGTTTTGAAATTATGCATTTGTTACTTACTATAAATATTAATAAAATATTCATATGTGCTAAAATGTAAAAAAAAATTACCGTTATGTCAGTATCTTCTATTCCTCCCAAAAGAAACCTTTAAAGAGAAGTTTATAAGTGAGTTTAAAAATATATTTATTTCCCTCACATTTGCAGAGAAATACACTAAGCAAATACAGTAACTCAGCTCTCTGGAAGCAATATGGGAATCTGAATTTCTAGAATACATTCATAACTCCTTTTTTTTCTTAAACAGACAGAAGATCAGAGATTTGTGCTTAAGAAGATGAAGTGGGAAATAGGCTCAACAGCAATAAAACAGTTAAAAATAAATTAGTGTTCCCTATAAAGTGAAAAGACTGTAGACACATGGAGAATTGGTCATTAAGAGTTCACATCTGTTGTTGATTGAGTCATATTTCAAATGGTAATGGGTGTGATATGCCATATATCAATGAGGATTAATACAGAGCACATGCAAAATTGTGAGAAGAAATGAATCAGGTGGTATTTTCCTTCACAGTCTGAAGAAGCTCGAACCCATCTTGCTTGAAGGAGAATCCCCATACATGCAAAGAAAGAGTGTTCTGTAGTATTCTTTAAGCTTATTTCTGATATTTTGGGGCAGAAAAACAATTTTATTGAAATAATTCTTTTTTTTTTTTTACTACAGAGGGCTCCTAAGTGACTAGCTTTACAGCCAGATGAACATGAGTCCCAGAAGTTTGGAAAATTCTTATTTATTCTTTTTGAAGACCACTAGACTGCTGAACTGAGTGGAAACATAAAAATTGACAGTGCCTTGAAAATAAACTACTGGCAATTTTGCCTTTACTGTAAAAAATATGGAAATCCATCATTGCATTTGACTGATTTAAAATTTGAGGAAAAAGTTGGTGAGCAAAATTCAGGAGATAATTTCATTTTTACATCAATGAACTAACCACTTTTATTTTAAGGTTTCTGAAATCAGCCTTGGTAAAACTAAAAACAGGAAAAACGTCTTCCCATCATTTTATGACTGATCGTGAGCAATTAACTTGGAAAATTGCTGTTAAAAAATGCAAGTTCTAAGTTATTTCTAGATAGTTTACATAAATTAAGATTATTACTGAAAAAGCTATTTCTCTGTGATGTTAAAGTGCATTTCTTTTAAATTAAAATGAAGATAAGCCAAAAAGTAATAGAATTAATTTACCTGACAAATGCACTTTTAATTTCTGTGAAATGAAGACATCTTTTCTTTTCACAAGAGTCAGTAACTATCAAGATTTAGACAAAAGGTTTTCGATTGTTCCTTACTAGAGATTTGTGTCTACCATACATCAATCCCCATTATCTTAATTATATTGGTTAAATTACGCTTTTCTGTATTATCTTGGTAATTTTTGAATGAATTAGATCTTTATACACCACAGGTGCTCTTTGTGCTATCTATCATCACACATGAAACACCTTTTGCGGTAAGTTAATGAACAAAGCATTTTGCTTTGTTGCTATAGCAATATACTGCAAAATTATTCAGTTATATGTTCACATATATTAGTAAAGTGAATTTTCCTTAACACTTTATAATGTTTTTTTCACTTTATATTAAGAAAAGTAGCTTCAAAATACTATAAACAATTTCCAAGATATCCCAGCTTCAGACATCAACAGTCTAACAGATTATAAATTCAATTTTTTGCAAAAATATATGAGAGAGTTTTAAAAATTATTACAATTTTGCAAATGTTCAGTAGTACATGGCAAGAGTGCATTTTAATTGATGACTTCATTAAAACCTAACCAAAAATAACAAGAGAAAAGCATCTGAAACCAATTGAAAAGACACGATGTTTTGTGTTCATTCTATTCAACAAATTTTCCTTTCTAGACAACAGTAAATCTGATTTGAAACCTCTTTTATGTTCTACTGCAATGTCACATACATGGATAATATATTAGTAAGGATTTGGGTTAGTGCTTTTTAAACTGTGTATAGTGGTTTGGTTCAAAATATCCATTACTTACTTATTTTCCTTTTGCAAGATAAGAATTAGGAGAAAGCGAAGCAGGCACAAAGCTTCAAAGAATATAAAGAAGTTTATTAACAGACTTAAAGAAAAAAAGTCAGACTAGACTTTCAGAACAATTCTCTTCTATCTTCCTTCCTCCCTTCTCACACTGACAATGTGAAAAAGACAGCCCTTGAGAATTTCAGTCAGCTTACCATTTCTATAATTAATCTTTTTCATTTCACTTAGGGAGAGGAGTCTCTCTTGCTCATGCTATGGAGACATCTCCACAAGAAACAGTTCTGTCATGGCTTCAGTGTCACAGAGAGACAGCCACTCGGGTTGGTTCTCTGCTCACATGAAAGTCCCTTCCCTCATCTTATAGCTCTCCCCCCACAACTGTTTTTGAAGGTTCCATTTTGAGCTAATGGGGTACTAGTTTACAGATAAGCCGCTCAGAAACAAAGGTTCTCTTCACTTATCTCTGGGAGCATCTTCATCTCTAGGAATAGAGGTCGTCTTCTTCCCTGGGAGCGGATCGGTCCATGGCAGACTGTGGGACTGCGCCCCCACCCCTGGGACAGCAAAACAATGCATTAGCAATGTCACTAGAGGCATAGTGCTTCACTGGTTTGGACTCCAGCTCGTACTGGAGCTCCAACATACCCGGCACAGCAGCGCCCAAGCTTTTCATCAGATCACAGCTACTTCAACATTTGCTTGTTTCAGCACAGGTATTTTTGCTCACAATTGCAGTTTGAAAGCTCCACCCTCCATGTTTCCATGAAATTACAACGGGTACCCTGATGTATCATAGGCCATCACCATAGTTTTGCAACAATTTCAGCTTCTAGGTTTGAAGCATCTCCTCTTTATCCTCCCTCAGGGTTTCAGCTTTTCCTTCTTCACTGACCTTGGTATCTTTATGGTGGTTTTTCTTCACGTGCCTTCACTTTTCCCTTTCCTCTGACCTGGGAGAGGATTGATGTCTGCAGGCTTCATTTGTTTTAGACAAATCTTACAGCACTAGAAGGGTTAATCTCACCCAGGCCCTGCATCTGGAATTCGCCTCTCCCTGTTGGTCACACGATATCTGCCGGGCCGAATTCCCGCACCCCGCACCCCCCCACAGTTACCTGTCCGAAAGCCAGGAAGTAAAAGGACTTTTCTCAGGGTTTAGCTTGTTCTTAAACGTGGATCACAGAGGCGCGTCAGGCTTCCTAAGTGGCTTAAAAAGTTGCCAATATTCAAATTAGCCAGTTGATTGGTTCTGTCAATTCTGGCAGGATCTGTACACACCTTTTTGCAAGAAAATCACTTCCGTGGCTGGTGGAGCCCTCTTTTAACCAAAAACCCAAACTATTCCAAACCATGACACTATGCTACATGGACAATTGATGGTGCAGACAGCCATGATACAAGGTCTACATATTTCTTAAAACACTTGAGTTTACAATTTTATGATTAATGGGAGGGTTCTGTGAAAGAATTGTTGGGATTTAACAGTAACCTGGATAATAGTTATTATGTTTAAGAACAAGTAGTTCATCCCAACAGAATCTGTTTATAATATATTTTATTAAATCAAACTTGATTAAAGACTGTCTTTAAAATATTTTTACTGTACTAATATAATTTGAAGTTATCTTTACTATATTTCTATAGAAGAAAATGTTGCAGACCATCAAAATTTTCCATGTCATTTCCATGGCATGTCTAGGCAATCTTTTTTCCTTTCTCTTTTTATTTTGTAAAAATCTTTATCTCTGGCTCTTTTTTTTTCCCACCATATTTCCAGTTATTTCACTGTGGCTATATATTCAAGTAAGCCATAAAAACAAGTCTATAGGTTTCTGTAACCTTATGTCACGTCAGTGGGGCAGAAGATAATCTCCTCTTGCTTCAGTGAGTCAAAGAGTCATTGTCCAACACCAATCAGTATTTCTCAAGGATTCTCAGAGTCCCTGAGAAATCAAACCTACTTTGATCACTTATAGACTTTGGTCTGTGTTTAAAAAATATGGTGTTCTTTTTATTTCTACTAATTTGATCTGATTATTGAACATCCACATATAGCTGTGAGTATTGAACTTGGTTCCTTGCAGTGTAGGCTCTTATGCACTGGCAAGATATATTTGTATAAGATATAAACAAAAAGCAGAGATATCTGGTAAATGACAAATGATCCTGCAGAGAAGACTTCAAGAGTGTCTAGTGAAACAAATTACTTTTGCAAAATAAGCAAAATCAGAACAAGTTTTGGTTCTCAAAAGAAGATATGAATAGCAAATGGGATCACCTGTTTTTGTTTTGGGTACTGGCAGTACAAAAATGAAAACTGCAGGAGAGAGGAAGGAAGGAAGGAAGGAAGGAAGGAAGGAAGGAAGGAAGGAAGGAAGGAAGGAAGGAAGGAAGGAAGGAAGGAAGGAAGGAAGGAAGGAAGGAAGGAAGGAAGGAAGGAAGGAAGGAAGGAAGGAAGGAAGGAACCATCAAGGATCATAGCCATCAGTGCTAAGACAACATCAGTTCCATACTGAAACTCATAGTAAAAGTTAGTATATGTTTCATACAGAATAATTGTTTGCATATGTAATTATAATGTTTAATAATTATTAAAAAGCACTGGCAATGTGCATTGAAAATTTGGAAAAAAACTTGGTTTTCTGTCTTTCACATTGTCACATCAAATCTCCAAATTCCTAAGAATAGATATATCTATACATTCATTAGCAACATAGATCAAGTCCTGCAAGTGTTCTGCAAGGTAGATAATACAATTCAAAATCAATCTTAAAATAAACAATACAGCCAACAAAAAAAGAGAACAGGACATAAGTTTCAAAAGGACTTTTCTGTCAGGAGGATTTAAACTATATTAATTTTTGTCAGAATTACATGAGTATAGACTGGTTAAGTTCATAAGAGTGGGTGTCTACTGCATTTCACATTATTAACAGTTTAAAAATTCTAGATGACAGAAGGCTAACAATAATGAAACACAAATTTGCTAGTGAGAGAAGTTAGATGAAGATATAATACAAGGTAAAAAAATCAAATCAGAAAGAAAACTAAAATTCCCTCAACAAAAGAAAGTTTTAAATGATCTTAAGATGATTTATGTTAATTTTTCTAAACATTATCAGGGATTGCTTGTTTGAAATGGCAGAAGATATGGTTACTTTCTCTTTATTACTGAAAAATATACATAACTTGAACAGACATAACTTCAATGTGCCATCTTCTTTATTGACAAAACCACCAGTGTTTAAAGCACAGAACGTACCTCATATCAAATAACCATTCATTGTAGCATATTGTCACGTCTCAGTTAAAAAATGTGATGTCCTATATACACCCATTTTAAAGTCAAACATTTAATGTGCTTCAAATATTTTTCTGTGCATGGGTTCTTTTCAAGAAGAAAAAAACATGTCATAGGACTCACCCTTTTATGTTAAAATCACTCTTCATGATAATTTTCTGCTTGCACATTTCTAAAGCAGATGGCATATTACAACACCTAGGTTGTTCTTGCATGATAATTTCCTTCTGTAGAACTTTGATAATAAAAAAACTATTTGTTCACAATTGCAAACATTGCAGAACTCATTGTCACTATATATTAAATAATTTTTGGAGATCATGTTGTAACCATTAAATTATGACATACTACTTAAGAAAGAAGAATGGAACATATTTCTAGTGTAGATAGTGACATTTAAATTAACAGCTTTGCTTAAAATACAGAATGGTTGAGAAAGGGAAATTTCTAAGGGGATTATACATTTTCTAACAGTTTATGATAAATTCTGTTGTTTTACAACTTGAAGATTTTGTTTTCTAGATTTTTGTTATGTCTGTTAGTACTGTAGAGTTTTTCTGGAAAAACTATAAAATTTAAAACTGATTCTTTGCATAACTGTTTCTGAAGGAGATAATAGCCTTTTCAGTACCTTTCCTTCATTTATTCAATTGATTGACATATTTTAAAATAGTTTAGATATTCTTTAAATGTATCAATATATTGTTGTTTTCTATTAAATATTAGGTACCAACAGTTGTATTTATCACCTGTACTGTTGCAGTCAAAATTATGCATAGAGAAAATGGAACTCATGTCTAGAACTAGGTACGTATTTTTTACCTAATTAAATTCTGAGTTACCAAATTGAAATGGAGCAAAGAGTGACCATCAGTCCAGTTACAATAACACTTAGAATAAATACAGGAAAAATTCTTTTATAATAATACACTAAAAAGTGTTAAACAAAAGTCCTTACTGCACCTCCCCTCTGCCACAGGGTTGTGCTCATTCTCTGTGATGGTCCCTGGGTCTTCAGGCTGAGAGAGGTGCTTTCCATTGAGCAAAGGGTGTTAGAGCCCCACCATCAATCACCTCCATCCTTCCCTCTTTGACTACTTTGAAGTAGTCAACAATGTGGATAAAGCACAACATTCATTCCCAAAGTCCCACAGTCTCTTTGGGACTATTTTTCAGTCTTTTCTTGTTGCAGTCTGTTTTGTCCTTCTCTGGTTGTCTCAAGGTCTAGAATTCACCGGCCAAGTCTGCTTATCTTAACCATCTGTCATGATTTAGCCACAAAAGAACTGCACAGATACTCACTCCCATCCCTACTCTCCACTCCCAGCCTTAGTGTGGAAGAGAGTCAAAAAAAAAAAAAAATATATAAGCATCATGGGTTGAGACAAAAACAGTTTTAAAATTGAAACAAACTATAATAAAATAATACTAATGAAAATGAGAGAAAGAACCAGCACCCAAGAGAAGTGATGCACAATACAATTGCCCACCACCAGCTGACTTATGCCATGTCTGCTCCAAAGCAGCAAAGTGTCTCCTGGCCAAGTTCCCCAAACATGTCATGGTATAGAATATCCCTTTGTCCAGTTTGGGTCAGCTGTTCTGGCTGTGCTCCCTCCTGGCTTCTTACGTACATCATCACTGGCAGAGCATGAGAAACTGAAGTCCTTGATTTAGGGTAAATACTACTCAAACCCAACTAAAACAGTGTGTTTTATTCCCATCTTAAATCCAAAACACAAACTTGTACCAGATACTAAAAAAAGTATTTACTTCTATCCCAGCCAAAACCAGGACATCATCATTGCAGGGAGTTTGTCTGCCCTCAAATTCCCACTGCAAAGTCCCTGGACTTGGCCCTGCTCCCTCACAGCCACATCTCTGCCCCTATTTCCTTTGCTAGACTAACTTTCTAGTTGACCCTCAGCTTGGCCTCATTCCCATGGCCCTCTCCAGCCATTCTGGGGCTGTGTGAGCCTGGTTCCCCTCACCAGGCGTGATCCCAACAATCTCCCCCAGGCTAATGGCTTGTCCTGACCTCAGAAGTACCTAATGCCCTGTCTCCATCCCAACAGAGGTGCCTGATGATGTCCTGGGCTTTGGTACCCTGTATCAACAGGCTGCTGTTTGTTCAACAGTGACAGCTGTTGTGTGTCATTAACCTTATTCACAGATGTGAAGTCAGAACATGGTAAATCATAATCATCACATAATTAAAAAAACACACTAAAGCTGGTTTAGATTAAAAAAAATCCCTACATTTACAATATCTAGTATTTACTTATATTTGAAACTGGATTATTTAAATAATATAAGCACATTTTCTGTGTTAGAGAAATATGGCTATGATACCACTGTCATGGGTTTATATCATATATTCATGATTCTTATACACCCTATACCTTTTTGATTTCTTTACAATTGAATCTCTAAAAATTTTAACGAGCAAAAAAAGCCTTCAATTTTTCTTTATCCAGAACATCTTGCCCATTTCAGTAAAAGTCACTAATTCTCATTATTTCATTACTCCCCTTTAGTGAGCATAATATGCCTGTGTTAGCCAATTTGCCTTGAACTTAAGGTTCAAGTCTATTTTATTCAGATTATCCTAAAAGACTGCATTTAAAAATACCCTTTTCTCTTTCCCAGTCTCTACCTTCTTCCCCTTCAGCAGTGCAGGGATATGAAATGGGGGTTATGGCCATGTTTTTTCTCCTGCTGCTTAGGAAAAGGAGTCCTTCCCTGGCTGCAGTGTGGGGTCCCTCACACAGGAGACACTTCTCCACAAACTGCTGCGACCTGCTCCAGTGTGGGCTCCTTTCTCCACGGGTCCACAGGTCCCTGCAAGGAGCCTGCTGCGGCACAGCTTTCTCTTGGGTTCACAGTCCCCTTTTGATCCATGCTCCAGTGGGGGATCTCTGCATCCCCATGGATCTCCATGGGCTTCAGGGGCACGGCTGCTTCACCATAGGCTGCGTCATTGGTTGCAGAGGAACCTCAGCTCAGGTGCTTGGAGCATCTTCCCCTCCTTCTTTGCTGGCCTTGGTGTCTGCAGAATTGTTCCTCTCACAATTCTCCCCTCATTCTTCTATGGCCATAATTATATCTGCACAATAATTTTCTTTCTTTCTTTCTTTCTTTCTTTCTTTCTTTCTTTCTTTCTTTCTTTCTTTCTTTCTTTCTTTCTTTCTTTCTCTCTCTATTTCTCTATTTCTCTATTTCTCTATTTCTCTATTTCTTTCTCTATTTCTTTCTTTCTCTATTTCTTTCTTTCTTTCTCTATTTCTTTATTTCTTTATTTCTTTATTTCTTTATTTCTTTATTTCTTTATTTCTTTATTTCTTTATTTCTTTATTTCTTTATTTCTTTATTTCTTTATTTCTTTATTTCTTTCCTTCTCACAGAGGCTTTACCACCATTTCTGATTGGCCCAGCCTTGGCCAGCAGTGTGTCTGTCTTAGAGGCACCTGGCATTGGCTCTGTTGGACCTAGGGAAGCTTCTGGCAGCTTGTCACAGAGGCCACCTCTGAAGACGCTCCCACTACCAAAACCTGGCCACACAACCCCAATATACCCATCTATTTGACCAAGAGGAGCCAGTAGTGGCTTTGGATTGTAGCAAAAATTTGGGTCTTCACATGAGATTAGTATGAGAGAGTGGTTAAGGGTTCATTTTCTCTAACTTCTGCTGCAAAGTTGAAGGTATGACTTGATAAAATAAAATATATATGTATAACAGATTTTTTTAAAGAGTCTGATACAGATGTTGTCCCATGGCAAACAGGTCAGTACTAATAGAATCATCCATCTGGCAATCAAATCAGAAAAGAGACCATCAGAGATCAATCATCAGCCAGAAAAGTTAAGGGAATATGTCCTAACATAAACAAACACAACAATCATTTGATCTTGTATTTAATGAAATAACTTTTCCATTTTTTGACAATTTAAAATATTCTAAAAATTCTATGTATAATTAATCTCTACATAAAATACATATAAGCAAATACATAACACTATATATTTAATTGTAAAAAAAAATCATATATTGAAATGTAGCTAGTATAGCAATACTCATGCTTAGTGCTGCAAAAAACTAAGATGATATAAAGAAACTGCCACACAGACAAGAATATCTTAATGGGTGACATTTTCTCTCTAGAGCACTTGAAGACATTCTGTAATCCTCAAAGAGATTTGTGACACTCCCCAAACTTTTGTTCTTATCAGGTAATATTAGGGGAAAGGTTTTAATGACATCAACTGATAATAGAGAGATTATCATAGGTAGCTCAAAATACATTTCCATACATTCTTGAAAATAAATTAAATCTCCCTTTACCTAGTTTCAAAGCAAACTTCATGTTTAACTAGGTATACCTGGGTCGGACTGGGATGGAGTTAATTTTCTTCCCAACAGCCCAGAAAGAGCTGGTTTAGATTTAGATTTTTGACTAAAATGACTGGGTTTTGACTGATGATAACACATCAATATTGTGTCTATTGCTCAACTTTGCTTGCATGGCATCAAGCTTTTCATTCTGCTGCAACTGTGAGCAACAGTGAGGGTGAGAACAAGAGGCTGAGAGTCAACACAGTAGTGCAAGTAGACAAACAGTGGCAAAAAAAAAAAAATATATTTCATAGCATGGAACATGATTTTCAGCAATTAAATTGGGGACATTATTTACAAAGCAGCTTTTGTTCAAAGATTCTCTGGGCATTCTCCCTGTGGGGCAAGGTGAGCAGCTACATTTAAATTGCTTGCTTTTGGGGAGTGTTATGTTTGTTTTAGCTTTGTTTTGTTTTGGATTTGGTCTGTGTTTTTTCCTCTTTTCCCTCACCTATTAAATGTTCTTTATTTCTACCCATGAAATTTCAGGTTTTGCTCTTCTGCTTCTCTCACTCATCTTGCTGGGGAGGACAGGGAACAAGTGCTCAGTTTTTGGCTGGGTTCAAGCCACCAAATTCTTGTTTAGAAGCCAGCATGGGTCTTGGGGATTTTTAGATAATTATAATTTGATTGGAATATGCTAGTCTGCATTCATAGTTATAGTATCAGTTTAGCAGGTTGTCGGCAGGTACTTACTTGCTGCTGCTTGTCACAAAGTTGACTTGATCTCTTTTGATACTGTTTTCTTTGTTACTTCACCCGGTCTGTGACGTGCTCCCTCTCTTGCAGTACATTGAACTTCAACCTCGCTGTGTTCAGCTTTTTCTGTTTGTTCTGTTGCTTTATCATTTTGCCCAGCAGGACTGTGCTAAAAACAGCGACCTTTAGCCTAATCTGCTATTTGGGCCGTGCACTGATGCCATCTCAGCACTCCAGGAAAGAAACTGTGGAAATTTAAGACTTAGACTTTTCTCTTCTTTCCCTCTAGAAGTCAATTAGTGGGGGAATATAAGAATGGCACTTCTTTCTCCTCCTCTGGGACATATGTCTCCTGCCTTGTGGCATCACCCTTCCGTTCTTGAATCTCCCTGTGTGACCAGAATTCTTGTATTGGTGTGTTCTATGAATTTGGCTTTGTGTTTAGCCAACCACTTGAGAATGCTGCACAGTGATGTGTCCTAGACAGAGAAGGGTGGCAAGGTGCAAGAAGAATTTAGAGAGGTATTTATAGTGTTTTTCCCCTCTGATTATCTGGGACTTCATGGCAAAACCAGTGTGATAACCTTTTGAACTGGCAAACCTCGTGGATTTGAGAAAGGATGCCTTGCCGACACCAAAGAGATGAAAATGTTAAAATGTATGCTACATCTACTGAGCCTGGGTTCTACACCCTCCGTGGGGCAAGAGGGTCTCTGGATCCAGGGACGTACAAATAAACACAGTTGTTAAACCAGAGACTCAAGCCTCAACTTCAACTCTCCTGTAGTCAAGAAGAAACAGTGGAGGAAGAGAATAAGTCAGTTAGCAAGGGAGGAGTAGGTTCTTCCTCTGAAGGAGAATGAGGAAGAATCAGAGGAGGCAACATTCTCTGCAGCTGAAGCAAAAAAACCCCCAAAAAATTCATAAAAATATGTATATATACCTTTGCTTTTCATCAGTGGGTTACTAAGATACTATATTTTTCTCTTCCAACAACTCATAGCAGATCTCCAACAGGACAGATTAGTGATGCATGAAAGTGGCAGTGGAAGAAGACTATAAATATTCTTATTCAATTACCAACTGAAGTGTTTCCATGGTGTATTATGGAAGATATTCTGAATAGCCCATCCTGGAGTCCAACCAAGGCAGTTCATTCTTGCTATATGGCAGAAATGGTGTTTGCCATTTTTCCTGTAGCAGTAAAAAAAAAATCTATTGGAGAAACCATGTATTGATGATCAAAACTAGGTTGTCTTTAGATTGGGAAGTAAATCACTTGTACCGGCTCAGGCTGGGCTGGAGATAGCTTTCTTCATAGCAGCCCATACGGTGTTGTGTTTTGGGTTGCTGGCCAAAAGCGTGGGTAAGACAACAGTGTTTTGGGTATTGCTAAACAATGTTTAGAGCAGGTCAAGGCTTTACAATTTGCCAACTGACCCTTTTTCTCTTTTTTCTTTCCTTTTTTTTTTTCCCCTTTCTCCTACCATTTTGCCCTCCTCCAGAACAAGTAGTCTGGAAGTGCGCAAGAAACTATAGGAGAACACAGATGGGACAGCTGACCCAAAATTCACTACTAGTAGCAGATTGAAAAGCAGTGACACTGTCCTCCAAGGTGGCTGGATATCAGTCTGCTTGTGAAAGGTGGTGAATGATTGCCTTTGTATCACCTGTTATTTTCCTCTATCCTTCACTTTCTAAACTGTCTCTATGTTGACCCATGATTTTTCAGGTTTTGCATTACTTCTCTCTTCCATTCTGCTTAGGAAGAGGAGAGTGATAGACCCTGTGTGGGTGTTTAGATACTGGATGGGGACCATTTGCCATGTAAGTTTAGAAAATCGTCAAAATTGCTATTGATAACATTAGCCTTTGAAATCTTTTCTTTTTGTTGCAGATTTGGTCACTGACATATATAAGTGATTGGAATTTTCTTTTTAGTATAATTCTTGCTGTGTTATAATATCTGCAATTTACAGAAATTAAAATTTAAAAAACCTGCAAGCTCATTAGTGTATTGATTGTAATAGAAGTAAAAATTAGAAATTTTTGGGGAATTCCATAAGCAGGAAGGTAGCAGCCAAACACCATCAATAATTTTGGATGTCTTAGGTTTCAACCGTGTTTTTATTTTCCTGTTTTGTTATAAAAATTCCCTTTGATATTTTATTAATGTGAAAATTACTAGATACTGACCTAAATATTTGCTTAGGAAATTGAGGTAGAAGTTATATATTCAGTTTGCACTCCAGTTTCCTTATTTTGAAATACATCAAAATTTTGTTAATCTACTGAACAACAAAATATGGGGAATCAGTTTAATTATGATTGATGGAAAAAGCAATATCAAAGTTTGGGAAAACTGAAAATGAGTATTGTTCTGTCAGTATTAGGAAACTATCTGGTAGTGAGATTGGGGGATTTTTGTTACTGGTATTCTGTATATCTGCATATCGTAATTTGTTGTAGATTTTTCATTCCTTTCATTCGGTCCATTCTTGCATTGACCAAAAAATTTTTCTATAAAATATTTTTTCTTTTAAATTAATGCATCTCTTCAATAATTAGATATGTCAAGTATAAAAAAGAACAGAAGAAAAGGAAAAAAAAATCCAAAAGAAAAATAAAGCTACAATATGTCTGTTCTGTGTCAGAAACAAGACCTGACAGGATAAATCCTAAACTAAGCAGAGCACAGCACATATATACATTGGCTCCTGTGCAAAGTCTGACTTCATGTATTCAGCCCATGCATAGAAATTAAGCAACACAGCTGGAGCCACTGCCTGGAAATAGCCTGTTATCAGAAAGCTGGCATAACTGATGGAATGTCACAAGCAAGGAGCATGTGTTTTTCATTTTAATGACAACAGCTTGTGTAGTAAGAACATCTGGTGCCTGAGAATATGGCTGTCTGTATGTCTCAGTCTGTGCTTTGTTTTTTTGCTTATTCAGGTGATTTAGTACAACATAATTGTGGACTAGATTTCAGTAGACAGGATTTTTAAAGTATTTCAGAAGTCAGGAAAGGATCTCTTACAAAAATTTCATTCTCGGTGTTGAAATTACAGTTATCGTAGAATCATAGAATATCCTGAGATGGAAGGGATCCACTAGAATCATCAAAGTCCTGACCCTGCCCAAGACAGACTGAAGAGCCACATCATGTGTCTGAGAGCATTTTCCAAAGGCTTCTTGAACTGTCAGGCTGGTGCTGTGACCACTTCCCAGGGGAGCTGTTCCAGTGCCCAATCACCCTCTGGGTGAAGAACCTTTTCCTAATATCTAACTTAACCTTACCTGACTTAGCTTCATGTTGTTTCCTTGAGTCCTGTCACTAGTCATGAGAGAAGAGATCAGTGTCTGCCCCTCCTTTTCCCCTCACACAGAATTTGGAGACTGCAATGAGGTCTCCCCTCAGTCTCCTTCAGGCTGAACAAAGCAAGTGTCCTCAGCTGTTCTTCCTGTGGCTTCCCCTCTAGGCTACACTATTTCACATACTTTCTGTCAGTCCTCTGTGGCAATAAAGTTCAGTAAACTGACAATACCCTTCAGGATTTTAAAAGGATATGTATTTCTTGGCTGTTGAAATTGTATTTCTAAAAGCTGTAGTTTACTTATTTATCTTAGTGTTATGTTCAGCTCCTTTATCTAGCCAGCAAGCACAGACCTTCTATTGTT
Source organism: Lanius collurio (assembly GCA_020086605.1). NCBI lineage: Eukaryota > Metazoa > Chordata > Aves > Passeriformes > Laniidae > Lanius > Lanius collurio. The sequence goes on from JACBWW010000118.1 coordinate 372,617, forward strand.
CAGCCTCATCCTTGACAAAGAGATTATTGTCTGCCTGGCAAAGGAAGAACTCAAGGAGACATATAAAGAAAGTTAAGTTTTGGTCTAAACAAGAAAACCTCCCAGTAAATATTTGACTAAAGAGAACACTGTAATACTGCTGCCTCTGACTTTTCATCAAACTTTAAGCAATAAAACAAAACAACTGTTTATATATGTTGGCGACCACTAGTTTACATAATTAAACATATATTTCTACGGATAGGAAGGAGCACAGGGGAGGAATGGCAGGTGGGGGAACAACATCCCTGTCAGAAATAAAAGCTGCTGGTCTGGCCCTCTCAGAGCTGTTCCTGGAGCCCCATGGACCCAGGGTAGACAGCCATCATCCTGAGCCATCAGGGGAGAGCTCTCCAGATCCCCTACAAGGCTGGGGGAACTTTACTTATTTACAATGTTTAGCTGAGGAATCAGAGGCAAGGAAAATGGGAATCAAATGGAAATTGTGAGAAACCATGTGTAAAAGTAGAGGGATAAGAAGTCCTTGTGTGTAGGGCCAGAAGCTGGGCTCAGTGATCCTTGTGGGTCCCTTCCAACCCAGGATAGTCTTTGACTCTACGATAAGAAGTAAAAAAAGGACCAGTCTATTAGAAGCCCTTGTTTTTTTATTCTTAGTATTACATGCATACTTTCACAATTCTCAGTTTTTTAGATTTCTGAGGACTTTGATATATTCACAAATCATGTTAATTGAAGGCTACACTCCCTCTGTTCTTGAATCCACATGAAGAAAGGTGGAGAGAGATGTTATACCAGGGCATTTAAAGGCAGGACAAGTGTGAATGGCTTTAAACTGAAAGAGTACGTTTAGATTAAATATTAGGAGGAAGTTTTTTACTGTGAGTGTGGTGATGCAGTGGAACAGATTGCCCAGGGAAGCTCTGGCTGCCCCATTCCTGGCAGTGTTCAAGGCCAGTTTGGATGGGGTTCTGAGTAACCTGGTCTAGTGAAAGGTGTCCTTGCCCATGGCAAGAGGCTTGGACTTGGATGATCTTTAAGGTCCCTTCCAACTCAAGCCATTCTATGATTTTATAACATATCTTTAGCTTTCATGTGACAACCATAGCTAAGATAATCTCACAAGTTGTATATCTTTAAACACCAAAATACTATACTTCAATAACACTGTAAGCAGCAGAAAAAGAGAGAGGTAATATTTGCTGAACTATATGAGCAGCTGTTCTTAGAAACACCACTAGCTTCTTAGTTTTTATGAGTTGCTGCCTGAAGGATCTGATATATAGTTCAATATTTATAACATTGTTACAACTTATGGAGAAGAGACTGTAAGTATGAAATTTTCTGTTAGAAACTTTGTCTTATAAAAATGTTGTACACTTTCTTTTTCTTTCCCACTTTTTTTCTAAATGTTAATTTTATTTACAGAAAAATACTGAAAAACTGTCTACATAATTCATGTTTTGAATTGCATAAAAGCATCTTTTTCTGAAGAGATGTGAAGGTAATGGCTAGATGCTATTTTCTTGATGAAAGAAATTAATTTGGCTAAATATATTTTATTTCTCATTGAATAATTTAGCTTAACAACTACTTCTGTTGGGGCGACTAACCTCATAACTTATTGACTACAATCTTTGTTAAGTAATGGACAAATTAATTTTATACATTGAATAAGTTGTTTTTTCAGGTACTGTAGAGGCTTAAAACATTTATTGTGTGGTCAAAATAAAAGATCCTGTATAAATGAATATTTATATTTATACACCCATAAAGTCATCCATAAATCAAGCCAGACAACAATAAACAATTAAAAAACAGCACAAGAAAGCAAACAAATATTAGTCCATAGTTCATATGTATATTTTTCACATGCTCCTAGGAGAAAGGATAAAAGCAGTGCAGAAACAGAGGAGATAAGCTTAAAGAGCTGGTTATTCTCTGCAATTTAGTAATTCCTATACCCTGTCTAAATATGTTTGAGAGTTCTATACATATCATTGAAATCTTTTAATTGGGAATTTTTTCAAACAACTAACCCCTGTTAAATTTTTTATGGATTTCCCTTGTACATTTGAACTCCTCCTGTCATCATTTAATCCCAGCTGGCAACTAAGCACCACACAGCTGCTCATTCACTCCCCTTCAGCAGGATGAGGGGAAGAGAATTGGAAGGACAAAAGTGAGAAAACTTGTGGGTTGAGATAAGAGCAATTTGTTAATTGAAATAAGAGAAAATAAAATAGTAATAATTATTATAATTTTTAAAATTGTAATGAAAAGGAAGAGACACAGAGAGAGATAAAAACAAGAAAGACAAGTGATGCCAAACCAATCCCTGAGCAGCAACCCCTCCAGCCAACCATCCCCCTAGTTTACTGCAGACCATGATGCCATATGGTCTGGAATATCCCTTTGGCCAGTTAGGGTCAGCTATCCCAGTTGAGTCCCCTCACAGCTTCTGTGCACTCCCAGACTTCTTGCTAGTGGGGTCATATGAGGAGCTGAAAGTGCTGCATAAGCGCTGCTCAGCAATAATAAAAACATCTTTGTGTTTTCAACATTGTCTTCAGCACACGCCCAAAACACAGCCCTGTATTATCTACTGTGACAAAAATTAATTCTATCCTGACAAAAACCAGAACACCTTGTCTCCCCTTTTGTGTCAGTTTTGAAGGAAATTCAGAGATAGGAATTAATTCCTGAGATTCTTTAGGAAGCCTGTAGCTTCAAAAGAGAAAGCCTTTTCAACAAGGACACATAGTTTATCTTTATTTCTCGCTCATATAAAAGAATAGTATGAGGGTTATCTTTCTTTTCAGCATCAGTCTGGCAAAGCAAAGAGAATTAAGAGAATGGAAAGAAATACTTAAGACCTAAGATGAGGCTGCAAGAACATAGCCTAATTTCTGTCTCCACCGACACTCCAATCTTTTATGTGAGAAATGTCATTATCCTTCAATAAAAGAAATGGGAGTAGCAGGTGGAGGAATAAGTAGAATATGTGCAATGAGCAGAACCTTTCAAATTTCACCTCTCCTAGATCTTGTGAGGACAATTGTAGCTGCCAGGCAATCAAAGACTTCACCTGTCTCTGTTCTATTCTTAAAGAAGTGTTTTAGGCAAGTTCACAGTAAGGTAGTAGCATGTCTTTCTACTCTGCTTACATTACTGTTTCTGACAGCAAACTCACTTTTACTTAGAATTATGCTAAGGGTAAGCTGTTTATAATATGGATTTTGATAATTTCTACTTTTAAATGACTAACAGTAAATAACCAATCTAGATGTTAGATCATTATATGAAAGTTCACATTAACTTACATCCATTCAAACATTTAAAAACTGCTGTGGCAGCTAGCATGGCAGATAACTTTGGGAATGGTGTATCTACGTTTTGATTTATCTCATAATTATTTGATTGCTTGGGGTTTTTGTAGACACTGAGTGCATTATATTAACACTGCTTCCTAGTCTTATTCTATATGACCAGCTAAGCTATGTATCAGATTTGTAATGGAGAAAATTTTACAGTATATACACAGATATAAGGAGGAAATTATTTGATTTATGTTGGTGATAACAAACTATGGATACTATAACAAGGAAATGGAATCACTGTGCTTAAAACTGGTGGAGAGGGAATAAAGTGTCATTTCCTGCAGCAAACTTTATTACTAAAGGACAGAAGATAAATATTATCTTGCAAATCAATTCAGAAACAAGTAAATTGAAAGGATTCAAAGTTGAAAACGTAACACAGTAAGTGCCTGAAGTTTACTTCCTACTTTAATGCTTGTGAGATGCAAGATGATGCAGACAGTGGAATTTATAAAATTGTAAAAGTCAAAATATGTTATGAGTACCATTTATCTTGTAGATCCCTGGTTAATGAATTAATTGCTGACTGCAGGTCTTGTTCAGATGTATCAGTCTAACAGAAAATGGAGCTGCACATAAAACTAAGAAACATATCAAAGCCTAGGAATAACACATTTTCAGAAGGACAAAAAATGAGTGATTAGAATTTCAGAAATAAAAGTAGGAGACCAGAAGCCACATTCTTAGAAAAGAGATCATAAATGATTGCAATCCACTAAATGAACATTAATTTACACTAATAAAAAAGTAATCATGCACTTTCAGTAGAGAAAACAAGCTGTGGATAAAGAGATAACAAGGTCAAGAGCTTTTTCAGGAAAAAAAAAAACCACAAAAACAACTACTTTCTTTTCTTTCTGCAAATGTTTGATGAATAGAGTGGGTTTGAATCCTGAACATAGCTTAAGAGTAACCAAAAAACAACTGATAAACTATAAAAATTACAAAATGAACATCAAAATATTGCTTCAGAAGTTTGATAAATATTCTAGCAAGCAATATATTCAGGATTCATCTTTTCTGTGAGGTCTTATTTCTTTATTCAGAGAATAAGCAACCCAAATTGAATGAAGTTTTCTTGATTGGAACTGCATTTTCTATGCATTCATATTAAATTTTCACAATCAGCAAATAAAACCCCTTTTATTGTTGCCATGATTCTCTTTTCTCCTTTTTTATTTTATTAGGTTTTAATGAAAGAAATGACTGAGAAAGACTGAGTTTTGGGGAGGCAGAAGAGGGGGAACTAGGGACCTGGTAGTTTCAGAGCTCTTTATATTAGATATTGTTTTTTCTCTTCAGCATATCAAAAGATATTTGATAATAGTGGTACTGCCTTATTATGAAGAAATTTAATTAAATTCTGTATTCAGATGCTTAGATGACATATCTTTGGTACAAAATATTTTTTCTATGCCTACAACCAAAATTTTATGTCTATTGTTTTAAATACAAAACCAAAAAGAACAGCCCCAAGACACTGTGTCTTCATCAGAAAGTATATACACATCTATACTTTTTTTGACTTAATATGTGTCTCTGTGGTCTGAAATCCTTGTTATTTATTCTGCTGGTTCCCCCACCCACACACACTTGTTAACAATTTAACTCATTTAACAATAAGATTAGTTAGAGAATGCTTTAGAGTAATATAATTGTATCAGGCAATAGTATTAATTTTCTATGACTGATACTTGGCATAATCACCACATCCTTTCCTGATGACTCTTACCTGAAAATTAGCATTGAAAAGAAAAAAACTAGCATGACAGTGTTCTATTTTTTCTGCTTTACACTTTTTTCTGCTTTTCACTTCCTCTGAGTAATTAATTCTGTTACTACTTCTGTTCCCAGTCATTTAGTGCCAGTAAGCTGTCCGTCACAGGTCTCTAAATGTCATTCCATAGAATGATTTTATAGAATTCATTTAAATGTCTTTTTTTATACTTGGTCTCCTGTCCTCTCAGTATAGGTCAAGTGCAATTGTTTTTCCAAAGGTTTATTGATGACAGTGGAATTGAACCAGACTCTAGTGGCCTGAATCCCAATTACAGTGAAGGTAGTTATAAATTTCAGTCATAAAGATTCATGTACAGATGCAAATTTAACTGTTTCACCTGTGATTAATTATTAATTTGACTTTGTTATTTTTTGTACTCAGATCTTTCAAAATACTGTGGGACACTAAGCTCTCTAAGAAAATCAAAAGGCACAGCAATGACAGATTAAGTGTTCTGTTGAAGCCTTCATTCTCAGTATAAGATACTCAAAAAGTTTCCAAAAGTTTGGGAGAGATATACATGACATACTGGCAAAGCTCTCTGTTGGATTTGGAACATCGACACCATATGAGTTATCACCTGTACTTGACACTTTATCATCTGTACACAATAGCCAGATTTATAGCATGGACTCTTAGAAAATCTGTCTGAAGATCTGGTAATAAAGTTATCTTGGTAGAAATGGTGATATCCCCCTTCCCCATCCCTCTTCCGTCTACCAAATAGTTACCCTAAGCTTCACCTTAACAATGAGAATCAATCTATTTTGACAGCTCATAACTTTAAAAATAGCCTCCCAAACACACTGGAAGGTTCATTTTTGAAAGTAATGTACAAATACCGAGTAAATTGAAGCTAAATCTGTGCTACTGATCCATAAATTTATGTGTGTGTTCTTGAGTGATTATGAAGTTTTCTCCCACAAAAATATTTGCTCAGTTTGACAGTAAAAGAAGAAGCGGAGACAGTAGTGAGTCGTAATATTCACTGGCTGAGTGTAAGGGCATGTGGAAGCAAAGTGTCTGCTCCTTCAAGTTTTCCTGGCCAAAGGATAAAGAAACTGGAACATACAAATCTAACCAACACAATAAAGGATGTAATGACAAGAACAAATCTGGTAAGTGGCATGTATTGGTAAGGATATGCCATGCAGCAGAATGCTTGTTTTCATGATTTTGATTACTTGATTATTTTTATGTTTTGCAAAATGTTATCACTGGAGGAAACAAAAAACCGAATAAACAAACAAACAAACAAAACCCAAATAAAACCAACCGACCAAAAAAACCCCAAACAAACAAACAAACAAAACACCAAAAAAACTAAAAAAAAACTCCACAACCAAAAAAATGAAACAGAACACCAGCAAATCAAAATAAACTTTAAAAAGTTACCACCAACAAAAATATCTGGAAGACTAGAGAGCAGAATTCTTAATATCTCATTCCTCATCTATGTACCCAGAAATGGGAATCTAATCTAATAATTTTTACATTTTCAGAATGTCTTTATTTTTTGTAATCCTGTCTTTAACAAGTACATTGAAAATTATTCTTCTACCCATTGGTTTTTTTATCTTCCAGTAAGGAAATTTTCTAGGATGGGAAAGCTATGGGTTGTAATTAAGAATGAGAACTCAGTTCTCTTAATGAATGTCTGGTCTGATCATTAAGATGCTTTGCAAAGAGTGTGTACAACTCTCATTGTCACAGTCTGAGCATTTATATCTAAATTTGTCTTGAATCTAGGAACTACAAATGCTCAATGCCTAATGATATTATGCAGAAAATGAGAGCCCAGGGAATAAAGTTGAAATAGACAGGAGTGCAGCTGACAATTGAACATGTACAATAACACAGCTGTTAGACCCCCAAAAAGGTGTGTGTGGTTGGTGGTTTGTTTTTGTTTGTTTGTGTGGGTGATTGATTGATTGTTTTTTTGCCTTGGCATAATATCTATCTCATGTAAAAACTAGATTGAACTTTAATAAATTATTTTCTTGAGCTCAGGCTTCTGTGCCTAAATTTTTGTTACATACTTGCTTGTTCATGAGATAAGAATGTTACAGGATAATCAATCCTTTCTACATTTTTCTCACAAGAGGGAAACTTCTTGAAATTAGGTAATATGAACACCAGTGAAATGACATCCAGGATGTATCTCAGGGAAAGCACGTGGATTCACAGCAGTTATTTTTCCCTAACATGATGGGTTCGTTCATCCCTTCGCAACTAATTTGTAGAGAACAACTGCAACATCCATGTTGATTATGGTTGATAAAGCCCCCCCCCCCCCTTCCCCTCCCTTCCCTGAGCATATGCTCAGTACAGGAAAAATAAACAAACACACAGATCAAAGACATTGTGTGAGCATTCAAATTACATATAATGATTTTTACAATCAAAATTTTAATGTACAATATGGACTATTATATCTTTTTCACACATTTGAGAATTGATTTTGAGGTGATAGAAATTTTATTGTCTTGTTCCACTAATTGCTAGGTTTAGTAGGATACTAAACCCAAAGCTAATAAGCTCAACTAGAGGCTACAAGGACTGTGTTAAGAAAGGGTCTAACAATTTTCTGACCCTTCCTCTTTTAGCTTTCCATTAAGGCAATTACAGAACCCTTGAAAGAATCAGGTTATGGTGTATTTTTTGTGTTCTTTGTGTTTTTTTTCAGAAATTTTTGTCTTATTCCAAAACCAAGTTCATCATAGAAAGAATTCTATCTCTCAGTCTTGAGCTCTGTTAGATAGGAGTATTGCTGTGGAAGGAAATAAGTTTACTGAAATTATTATTTTAAATGTCATCCCAGAATCTAACCACATCCCAGTAATGACTCAAGACCTGGGAAGTCATTCAAAGACCACGCTATTGCCATCTGCAGTCCTTGTCAGAGCTCCTTCCTTTGTGGTTCTTGGCCATACATATATTTTGATAAATGGTCTTTTCAGAGGGAAAAAAAAAACCCCAAAGATAATTAGGAACATACTAAAACCCAGTTAACATCAGCATCTGAGAGTACTACAAAACTGGTAGAATTAGCTTACTAGGATTATCCTGATAGTATGTAATTTATCACAGTGACTGAATGAGGAAAAAAAAAAGTAATTTGCTGGATTGGTTGGTTTATTTCTCCCTCCTGAATTATATTCTGATTTGTGGCAACCAGTCACAGTACTTATATTCCTGTATTTCAATTTCCACAATTACAGTTCGGAAGGACCCTATCTATTTTATACATATACAGTTTACAAGAGCTGCATGAAATTGCATTTTCTGGTTCAAGCAAGAATAGGTATCATCTCTCCACTCTTCTCTGCAACTCCAAAATGGACACTGTTTGTCCAGGTTTGCAAGGTCTCTATGTTTAACTGGATTATATTTCTTTCTCTGGATGTGACATTATATAGTTTTTTGCATCTAAAAGCCTCCAGAATTTTAAAGAAATTTAGAGCCACATTAGTCAGACATAAAATTATAAGGGTAAAAATAAAAACGGAAGCTACATGAGCAACAGTTATAACAATCACTTCTGGAAGTGCCTGAGAAATTACTTTGAGACATTATTTAACATTAAATACATTAAGTACTGCTTGGCTAGTTCAGTTATCAAAGCTGTGCTTCTAGGTCAGAAGAGGAGTAGGTGAGAAAGACACTGAGGAAAATTCCCAAGCTCAGTTTCCAGATAGGACCTGAGATCAGATATAAAATCATAGAAGTTCACCAGTACAATTGGATATCCTTTCTTGTTTTATATCTAGGTTAACTTCTGTATGTACATAGTGTAGATTTTTTAATTTATTTTCTCTTTTTCTCCAGATTTCAGTTACATTCCAGCTGGGACCAAAAAATAAACACCTACCACTGTAGCATCTGACTGAAGTTACAAATACATGTTGGAATCTGGAGATTTTCATCCAGAGTTATAAATATCGAATATAAAATGAGAATATATTTGGATCAACTCTCTTGTTTTAATTTTCAAAGCTTACTGATCAGAAATTACTCTGCTGCCTTACCATATATTTAGGAAAAGAAGTTTCTTTTTGTCAACAAAACTGAACTTTCTGTGTTATTCTGGTCTGCATAATATGATGGAGTGTTGCCCTATAGCTGAATAGAAACAGATGTATATGGAGAAAATAACAAAAACAGACACAGATGGTGTATCACATGTATAACTTCTTAATTTATCCCTCATTGTGTGATACAATTATCCCGGCAAGTAGGCTGTATTCATCCCCTTTTCACAGATTCTGCCAGTTCCTGCAGGGACACTTTTCTGGATAGTGCTATAAACTGCGAGGGCAGCACAAAAAGATTACTCAGTTTCTCATTGCACCCTCTCTAGACCCCTTCCCTGACCATTTTTTCTTTTGTTTGTTTACTTATTTCTTTTTGAGTAACTGTGTTTACGGTGAAAGGGCTGTTTCAGTTAATTTTTTCATGGAAATAGTGATGTGGATTTCTTTAGGCAAAAAACCCCTAAAACCAAACCCAACAAAACTCATCCCATTTTCTATATAACATTTGCAGCTATAGAATCCTCTTTTCCAAAGGATAATGTGTTATTTTAACTTTGTGCTCAGAATTCATATTAATCTCATGAAAATGTTGGGTTAACTCTGAACTTTGCATAATGAACATTAAATTAGGACTTTAGTTTGAATCCCAAGCTTCTCAGTGTTTCCCCATCAATTTTTTTTAAAAGTGGTATCCTGTCACAGCCTTAAAGATCTTTTTAAGCTTGTGGAAATTGTAGTATAGAAATATTATTCATGTAAGTATGGAAATAAAAGGCATTCATGATTGTATTAATTCAACTTCAGTGGCAGGTGGCCATAATAAAATAAAGATGTGTCACCAAAAGATTTCTGGAAAGGAGGCTACACTGAAAAAAGCTACATTGGTTGTTTTGCCTGTGATTTGTTTCAGATCTTCTTTCTTTTTTTCCTTTCTTGTTTTCCTTTCTTTATTTTTTCTTAATTTTTTCTCTTTTTCTTTTTCTTTTTCTTTTTCTTTTTCTCTTTTCCTTTTCCTTTTCCTTTTCCTTTTCCTTTTCCTTAGGATTAAAAAGATGTGATGCTTGACTATTCCTGCTTCCATTAACAGTACAGAGCTATACTCTTGGCAGTATTATTTTAGGTCAGCTTTGCATGAGTACATGGCTTTATCACACTTTTTGCCCAGTAAAGACCTGACTCATAGATCAGGAAGAAAACATTGAATTCATTTTAGGCAAGCAGACAAGAAGCAACACTGGAACAGATTTCCTGAGAAGGTGGTAGATGCCCCATCCCTGGAAATAATCAGGGTCAGGTTGGACTGGTCTCTGAGAAACCTGCTCTAGTTCAAGATGTCCCTGCTCATGCATCAAGGGCTTTGGACTAGAGGGACTTTAAAGGTCCCTTCCACACCAAACCCTTCTCTGATTCCACAACTTCTTGTGTAAATGTGTAAATATGCTGTTCATATTTAGTGTCCTCAACAAGCAAAATGATCTGTTTCTTTTTAAGAATTTTCTTAAATTTTGTATGTATTTTCTTTAACACCAAACTGTGTCACTAGGCATGTTTTCAAACTGAAAAAAAAACCCAAAAAAACACTGAGATGAAGCTGATATATGGCCATATTTGTAGCAGTGCAGAATAAAAAGCCTTCATACCTTGGATAAAATATGATGGAGAAATCTTTGAAAATGTCTCATTGCAGTAAAAAGTCAAATAAAAGAACAAAAAATACTATGAAAATACTCATCAGGAAAAAAAAAAATCATTCTATATTAACTGTGACCCTTTTTTTTTCTCTGTGGTCAAGATTCTGTACACAGGCAGCATTATCCCCCATAATAAATGAAAGGAAAACACTAACCTGTATTCTTGTCTAGTTTTGAGTTTGCTCTACCTCAGTTATTCCAGTTCCCTGAAGATCTCCCACAAGGTCCTAGGCAAAGGTTCTGACCAGATCTTTGATTTCTGCCAAAGACAGTAACAAAATTCCATTAGGAATCCTTTACTCTTCTTAAACCACCTTCTCCAGCAGCATTCATTTCCCTGCATCCTGAGCTAAAACTGGCCACAAAACACACATACACGAAGTAAGAATCCACATATTTGCATGAGATGGACATGCTTCACTGACTGTACTACATGCAATTCTTCTGACTTTAGTATTTTTTGATGGAGAAGACCAGGTCCCTGTTCGTGCTTGGACTACAAAAAACTAATAATAAAATGGACTGGATTTACTAAAAAAATTGCCCATTTCTTCATCAAATGAAGATTTCTGCTGGGATTATTAAGATATTAAATAGCAGAAAGGTAATGAACCTTTCTTCTTTCTTTTTTTTTTTCTGAAAAATTCTTGATATTTTTATTATGAATAATTTTTAATTATTTGGATTCTTTTATTTTCATTCCCCTTTTTATGATGCAATAAAAAAGACAAATTTATTATGCTATTTGCCTTTTTCTTTCCAGAGAAAGCAGTGCAGAAAAGATGTCTTTTGTGTCAGTATTGAGAAGCATGCAATGGAGATGTTTTGATTTCTGGTGGTGGCAAAACCATACAGAGAAACTGTTAGCTCCTTACAACTCATCACAAATCTTTTCAGCTAGTAATATTCATGTTTTGTACTTGTTAAGTAATAAGTGAAAGCATTGTGATGTGAGAAAATATATTTAGCTGCTCTTTTAGGAAATATTAGGAGAAAATTTGCTTAAGTATCCAACTTTAACTGATGAATTAAAATTCCACAACCAAATAATCAGTAGCTAGGGTCCTTTTTCTGACAGTAGCATGTCCTACAGAGTATTTCACAGGTGTAAGATCCTAGAGCTGGAAAGTAAAACGACTGATGAGACATTTGATCTTCTGTCTGCCAGCAAGAGTTGCTTTGAATACTGGAGTCTAGATTAATGCTTAGCAATTTCCAAACGGCATTCACGTGTCCTGATGCATGCGCTCCATATCAGAATCATCGCTAAGAAAATACAGCTGCGCTGCAATGAATTTCTGTCCCAAGGAACTGGAGAATCAAGGCCTTGCAAACCACACTTTCTTTCACAATTTAGGCTGTACAAAGCTTTTGTGAGGTGTGGTATCTATGGCAGCTATTTCTTACAATAGCAGCAATGGTTTTTTCCTAGACATTTTCTAGGTCATGTTTTCTATATGTCACTTCTCTGTTCTGTGAATGAAGGAATTACTTCAACAAGGGATAAGAAATGTTCAGATTTTCTGTTCCTGTTCCTGCAATTCTTCAAATCTCTTTTCATTGAAATAGAGAGATTTTCTTTCCCATAACTAACTAGATTATGTCTCAAGACCTGACTTTAAGACATTGCCATTATAAATTATTTAATTTTGATTCACCATATTGAAACAGCAATTTTTGATCTGCCCTTGAATTAAGCACTTTATTAAATGCATACTTGTGTTTCTAGTGTTGTACAATGTTATCCTTTATTTTAAACAATTTATTTTTTTTCTGAAGTGTTTTTCTTACAGTATATTAACTCCAATACAACAGAATATTATTTATTTTCTCCTGGAATATCCTGTAATTTTTTCATGATGAATGTACCAAAAACTCTAATTAATTAATTTCTCTACTAATTAATTAAATAATTAACAAAACTCTTCTAATTAATTTCTTTAATTTAGGTACCATTTTATATGTTTTGAATTAATTTATTTCAGTATAAGAGGACATTTCATCACACTTGTTCACACCCAGAATTTTGCTTACTGAGTTAACACTGGGGTTCTTTCTGCATTGAAAAAAACCTTTGTTCTGCTAATGAATAGAAGACAATTTCTTTGTTTTGATTAACTCAGTTGTTGCCTTTATAAAGATTTTAAAGAAATTCTGCTGAATGTACATGCTACTTCTACTGCAAAGCATAATACTAACAAACAATTAACAATAGCAGTAGTGTCATACTTCTTCCACTACTCCTACTCTTCATAGCTATATGCAAGCTCCATAAGAGATTATGTCTTTTTATTCCAGTTGTTGTTGGATTTCCAGTTGACATGTTACCAATCCAATTAGAAACATTTTGCTAGATTCAGTTTTGAGTTCTATCATAGTTTTAATTTTGTTATTGTGATTGAAATTATGTAAATAATATCATAGTCAAGAATATGAGGTGTATGAACAAATGTCAGTGTTACTAGGAAAAGGTAGTGTGGGGTAAATAATGAAATGTGTTTCATGTTCATATAATCTTGATCTGTCTGCATCTGGAGATCATATAAATTATCATCAAAAGTAATACAGAATTGGGTAATAGATTTTCTGTTCATCAAATGGGAAAATTGTAAAGTGTGTAGATTGAGATAATTTTAAGACCAGTTAAAATTAGGTGAGGCATATAAGTTTATCATAAGGACATTGGATAACGAAGAGGAAAAAACATACAGTTATATGCCAAAGTATGAAAGTATAACTTTTTAATTCAGTTCCAGTGACATTTTACAAGGAAGTGGTAAATATGGTGTGCAGTTATTGTGACTTAACAGTAGAGAAAGTTTCTACAGATTTTTAAAACTCATAAATGTTCAGGAAAATAAGAACCTACAAAAAAGACAAATCAGAAAGTTTAGCATAGAAACATAAAATCTTAGGAGACATATTTTTTTTATCCCTATAAATATGCACAGAATTAATAACTATCAGCACTGTCACAAGAAGAAATAAGTATAAATTAATCAGGCTGTGAAATGTCAGTTGGAAAACTCAGAGAATTTACAATATATTCTTCCATGGTAAGAAATCTGGAAAATGCAAGTGTCAAATTTATGGTAACATTGGAGACATTAAATTTATACCAGCATTAGTAAAGCGATCAGCAGAACAGGTTAAAGAGATTATTCCCTTCAGATATGTCTTTTTTCTGAAACGTGTACTTCTTTTGTTTTTCAGGCTTAATTACTTCATACATTAAATCACTACTTTACTTGTCTCGAACCAAGTTATTTGTTATTTTAACTCAGCAATTTATTGAGTTGCTTTTAATGGTAATAAAACAGGGTTAAATAAACCTCTTAATCTCAAATAAAGTGTATAGAATGTGTCTTTAAAATCTATAGGCATAGCTGTCAGACACCTAGATTGAATTATTCATGTATATGTTGTATCCCTCCCATGTATAAAAGTTTGCAGTAGCAAAATCTTCAGAGGCTTTAAATTTTTTTTTTAATGAATTAGTGGCAAAGAGTTAAAAAAGGAGATGCAGTTGATAACACAGAAGAAAGAATAAAAAATAAAATACATAGTATGCCAAATATATTGCAGTCCTTAATTGACTCAGTCCTTTTCACTCAAAAGACAGCTCTCATATGTGGATAAATATTATTCTGCTAAGAGTTTTTTCCATCTCTCTTTCTCGTTCAAACAGGGATGAAAATAATTCTGCATTTTTTCCTGTTATGGTTTGGGTCTTTTTCCTGAGAGATTTGAAACAGTGACATGTTTCTACTGCAGTGAGAATGAACATTACAAGATGATCTGCTCACTCACAAATTGCTTGGCTGTATGTATTAAAAGAAAAAAAAAAAAAAAAATTGAAGCAGGACAACTGCCTGCATCATAAAACACATGTATTCTGCAGAATTTTTGTGCACGTATATATGTATACAGGCTCCACCATCTCATTACTTTAGGAAATAATGCACTAGCTAACAATATGTGTCTTCCAGTTTAATGAGCCTGCAACTCACATGCCATACATCCTGGTCTGCACAAGCGAGATTGTCACTAGCAGCACCAGGATTATGATACTTCCCCTTTGTTCAGCACATCTAGAGTAATCCAGATTTGTGTTCCCCATGGAGGAAAGTGCTAAAATAAATCAAGTGGAGGTCATCAGGATAGTAATGGTTGGGGCACATTCTATAACCAGAAGCTGAGGGATCACCCCTCAGCCTTGCGTCCAGAATCTTGGTTACTGTCTACAATTACCTCATCAGAGGACAGAGAGAAGATGGAGTCAGACTCTTTCCAGAGTTGCACTGAGATATGGTAAGTGTTAACAAACACAAGGTGGAATATGGGACAGATATAAGAAAAATATGACCAATTTTTTTCCTTTTTCTAATAAGGATAGTCATATTCTGGAACAGGTAGCCCAGAGAGACTGGGATATCTATCCTTAGAGAAGTTAAAGATTTGAATTTACATGGCCCTGAGCAATCTCATCTGACCAGAACTGCTTTGAGCAGTGGATTGTAGTAACTGACTTGTGAAGATCCTGTCCAATCTATTTTTTCCTATATTCATGATTCATTTTAAAAGTGCAAAAACTTTGGTTATCTTTTGTCTAAATTTATAACATATTTTAAAGAAACATACTGTATGAGAAGAAATCATGTAAATATGTGATTTTCCTTTTCAAATTCTCTTTTTATCATTATTTTTTGTTTTGACATATAACCTTTAGGCAATTTTTTATCCTGAATAAATGTATTACTTGTGTACTCTTAAAAGTATCTCAGCTTGGTGTGTTTTTATTACTCATTATGCAGGACATCATTTATTTTTTAGAAAATAATTATCTTCTTGTGATAAAATTAATACCTTTAGCCCCTTAGCAGACATTTTATGATTCTCCCGGAGTGATCAGCATTGCAACTTCCTTACAGGGAGCTTCTACATAGACTAGATCTTTGCCAAACAGGACATAATCTCCAAATTTCGGGTTTTGTCTAGATATTATCCGAAGCTGCCAAATGGTCTGAGGAACTGACAGATAATCTCCTGGTTCATGTTACATTCAGTTTGGGAAATAAGGATAACATAATCTAATTTGCACTCATCTGCTTTCAACTGTGATTTGTTCACAAGTTTTGTTCCTCCAGTAAAGCAGTTGGTCATGTTTATCTGTGCAGATAATTAATTACTGCAATATCAGAACAACTCTCATCAATCACTCCTTCACATTCTGCAATTCCCTGGTCACAATATTAAGAAATCCTTTGGCAAATTTATGGAGTCATTAATTTGAAGCGACCCCTTTGGTTTTAATAAGGTTGAATGAAAGGTACCAGAGCCAAATGTAGAACTCTGAACTTGATGTTTCATATACAGGCACTCAGAGCAAAATTTGATAATGTATTTGCTGTCAGAGTTTCTGGTAGACCTTGGAAATCACTGATGAGTATTTATCCAAGGTGTACTTGGGCCCAAAGTTCATAATGTAAGTAAAAAAACCCAGATTTCTAAGGTCTCAGATAGGAGTGGGAGTTTTAGTAAAGAAAAATTTATTACCTAATCTGCTACATAGTTTCTTAATTTTGACACTAAACTTCCTTTGCTTATAAATAGCTTATACAGATATAAGGATTAATTGCATTCAAAAAGCTGTAGTTCTAGTTATCTCATTGGGATGACTCTGAAAACATCTATAAAGTTAAAAACAGGACTCAAGAGTGATGATCCACTGCATTTTATGCAAAATTACACTTGTCTCTGGGAGGCTGCTTTTTTATCAGTTGCAGAGTTCTTAAATATTAATACGAATATATTAACTTCAACACAAAAAGGAGTAATGTAAGCAGGAAATTAAAATTGTCTAAAAAATAAAAGTCTGTAATCTAAGAATGATGTTTGCAACTCAATTAAGCAAAGGATGTTTTCAGATACACAGAATATTTTGGCTTAGAAGGGATTTGTTTTGTTTGGTTTTTTTCATTAAGAAATATAATTTTTTTTAGGAAGTCACTTAGGGTTATCATATTAACAGTCTTACATAATTTAACTGCATAAAACCATTGTCATTAGTCATTGTGTATGTCTTTTCCATATCTAGGAATGTCATTCAGCTGTATTTACTTGGAAAATTGTTTCATGCTCTAGTTCTTGGAATATATATATATATTTTTAAGAATTGTTTTTGAAACATTTTGGAGAGAAAAGCAGGAAAATAAATGCTGAAGAAGAACTAAAGGGATATTACTCTAAAGAAACTGGAAACCAGCCAGTAGTAATGGATAGCTTCAGAATACTGAAAAATAAAGGGAATTTATATGATTTTTTGATGTGTATGCTGTCTATCAAAAAATACATCATCAAATTCCATCTGTAAAATAAAGCTACTGTGTTAATTTCCATACATCTTTTGATCACTTAACTATGATCTCATTAATCTCGTGGTTTGAATTTTAGCTGTAGCTGACCAGCCTTCTCAAAAATAAGGAAAAGAAAGGGAAAACACTCATTAGAAGGATGATATTTTGATACAGCTATGTGTATACAAAGTCCCTAGGACATTTTGACTGATATTTTGACTTTGCCTGTCTTTGCTTACATACTCCAGAAACTTACGTATGTTGTATGAGGACTAGGGATGATGTTTATTAGAAAGACACAGAGCTTTCTTTATATCCTCTAAGATTTCCTGTAACTCAGGAAGACTCTCCACCAAAGTTATGCTATGTCTTCACATCATCAAAACAGCACTTTCACAGTGATCTACCGGTAAGGAAAAAAATGTTATAGCTTGTGTAAAGTAGGGGTTTCATGTACTGCATTCAACTGCAGAAATAAAAGAATTATCCCCCCAACCCTCAAAAAATTCAATGGTACTTTAATAGTTTTTGACCTTTCAGGAAAAGATACAGTCCACTTCCCTGTTGGATGCTAGACTCAGTGACACAGAAGATACCTGCCAGGCTTCACAGTTTCCTGAGATTCAATATAACAAATGAAACATACTGTGAAGAATAAAGCATCCTTAGTATAGATATGAAATATAGGTCTCTTGAACCAAACTAACACTTGCAAATCCTGGTAGAATTTGTCAAAAAATCAACATTATATTACTCGTATTTCACACCCTATATAGATTCAGAAAGCATTAATTCGTTAACTTTCTGTATACAAGAGAGTTGAAGCCCTTTGTAATGTAATTTGTTAGTCCAGAGGCACTAAATCAGACTGTGATCCCTATTGTCTCAATGTAAATATGAAATAATGAAAAGAGGTTTAAAATTGAAAACATTTGAATTACAGATATATATGTCATACTAATTTGGAGTTCCTTGCTTTTATTTACTTAAATAAATCTTTCAGTTATTTCTGTAAATAATAAAAGATCACATAATAAAGGATCACATAATGCTTTGTGTCTTTAATGTAATTAGAGCTTCTGTACAAAATGATGCTACTGTTTTGGAGACCAGTGCATTGGTCCTGGCGAACAACCACACACTGATACAGCTGCACACTCCCTCCTCCCTCCCATGGAACAGGGAAAAATGGAAGGAGAGTCTTGCCTTGGGAGGGAGAATTAAAGTCTTGTGGATCAGGTCAGGTCTTGCAGGTCTGACCTCTCCCAGTCTCTTGCCCAGCCCAGCCTGCTCTCTGGGAAAGTGCAGAGTGCGGAAAAAGGACAAAGTCTGAGTGATGTGCAAGCACTGGTGATGACACCTCTGGAATACTGCACTGAGGTTTTTGGTCCCTAATTGAGGAAGAATTTTGTGATATGAAAGAGATACATCATAAGGCTACCCAATTTATCAAGTGTCTAGATTGCATGTTCTGCATCAGACAGGGAGAGGGAGCTGGGGTTGCTTAGTCTCCTGAAGAGGAGGCTAAGGGGTAATGTCACAGCAGTCTACTATTACCTGAGGGGGAGTTACAAACATGAAAGTGGCCAGATGACACAGCAAAGACATTTGGGCACAAACTGTGGCTTGAGAGGCTCATATGAGGCATTTGGAAAATAATTGTATCTAAAAGGGTAGTGCAATACTTAAACGAGTTGCCCTGAACAATCCTGGGCTCTGCATCTCTGGAGGTCTATGAGACTCAGCCAAAGCAACAGACAACCTGACCTCATGCTGGCAAACAGGTCTACTTAGAACAAAACATTAACAAAATGGCCTTTAGGAATATCTTTAAAACAACATTTTTTTTTTAATTCCCTGACTATCTGTTTCTTTGGTTAAACATCAGGAATTGTTCATTGCTGCTGACAGCAGCTTGGAACCCCTTGCCTAAGATTTACTTTGAAAAGAAATTACCAGTTTCTAAAGAGTAAGGTGTCTAAACAAACCTTTAAAACTTTCAAACTGCAGCCCTGAATGTGTCTAAACATAGTCAAGAACTGGAAATTTTATCTACCGTTTCAGTTTCAGAATGTTTCAATATGTTAAAGACAAGATATGCTGTCAGGACAGGTCAGAATCAGCAGTGCTGTCTGAACAGTCTCTGTTATCTGTTGTGTCAATACAGAAGGAGTTTCAGTTCCTAGGACTTCTGATACAGGATCTTTCAGAAACATAAATTGAGTAAAAAGTTGGGGTTTTTTGTTTTTGTTTTTGGGTGGTTTTTTTGTTTGTTTGGTTGGTTTTTTGGTTTTTGGTGTTTTCTTTGTTTTTGTTTGTTTTGTTTGTTTGTTTGTTTGTTTTAAAGAAGGAAAGATTATCCAACATCAGGTTTGTCACTGTCACATCAGTTTAAAGCTGATTTATTTTATTTCATTAACAGGAAGATCATATGAGAGGCTATTGTTTTTTATGAGTGGTTTTGAATGGAATCAACTTAAATTAGAACTTGAGTTGAAATAAAAAACAACTTATGAACAGCTTGCTGAATCCTGGTCTTTTGTTTATTTGAACAGGCTGATGATCCTAATCAAAACTTTCTTCAAATTAAAGTAACAAATTTGTTCAAGAATGTGTAAATGGTTTGTTTATAAGACATTTGTAAATAGCACTGAGGATCTAAGAAATCAAATATGCCACTGTTGCAATATGTTTCTCACTTTAAAGGTTTATTAGGCCATATCTTCCTATGGAAAACTATGAGGTTCATAAAAAAAAAAAAAAAAAAACCCAACAAAACAAACATGCAATGAGGGGAAAAAATATTCCAAATGTTTCAAGCATTTTTCTGATTCACATCACTTACTTTTGATTAGTTTGAATGGCTCAAATGTAGCCCTGAAAAGCAGAAGTATACTAGCTGTATGAGCATCTAGCCTCCAACAAAGATGAAGTCTTCTGTACCCCAGGTGGATGCAGATGGCTAATACGGACAAGAGGAGATGGGGGGAGTTGCAGTAGAACTGAGCCACAGGTTTATTATCAGAGACATCTGAGAGAACACAGATATAGTCCTGCTACTCTTGTTTTCTATTTACAAGCTACGATCTGTTTGCATGCAGAACGCTGAATGGCTATGAAAGCCATGCTGGCTCCCTATATAGAGGAAAGAGACCTCTGAGTCAGGTACTCTTACACACTTTAAATGGTGTGAGATACCTAAATGCCCATTTTCAGATTTCTGAATTACCCAATAACTGCAATGCTTACACTCAGCCCTGAGATCTGATCCTGTCTTCTAAAGGCCAATCTTTTGCTCTCAGTCTGGTGACATACAGATGATCACAAAGCAGCATAAACTGTTAAGATGCCAAATTTGAAAAACTGATGCAGTTACCTCTTTCTAGAATTAGAGCATTTGATTGTTGAAGAAGAGGATTGAAAAAAAAAATCTGTGAATTTAGCTAGCACAGCTGCTGCTGTTGTTAGTGAGGAAAAGAACATGAAATGTAAAAGAGGATGGTGAGTTAGTTTCACTGACAGGGCATTCAAGCTGATTTCCAGTTGTTCTGCCCTGAATAAATGTACTGATACTGCAGTAAAGACTTCACAATGATTTCCATGTCTCATACTTGGCTTTGTCACTCATACACATCAGCTGAATGCTGGAAATAAAACTAATTAAAATCCTGCCCCGTTTCACAGTAAGAAAAGATTTCAAACAACTATCGCAGTCTTAAGCCAAAATAATTATAAAATGCAAATCTGTATCAGATATATTGGTGTCTTGCAGTCATTAATGTTTATAGCCAATAGAAAATTTCAAAATCACAGTTTCATTTATATTAGTTGCACTTTTCAAAAAAGAATATCTTTCATGTGGAAGTCCTAGCTTTCAAACTTTTCAAGCCTAGCAACCCTGACATTATCATGCTTCCTGCAGACTTCTGCTCCTATTGTAGTAACATAGGGATGAAAAGGACTTCATGGATTACTGAGTCTCGTCCCCTGCTGTGTATATAATCCTGAGTCCACTGAAATCAGTGAGAGTTTTAGCTTTTTCTTCAATGGTAACATGATTAGGCCTAGAGTATCTCAAAAATGTTCAAATGAAAGTTGGGGGTTTTTTTCACATTTTTCTAATGACTTGTTAAAGATAGTATTAAAAGGTCTTAACTCCAAGTAT
Organism: Lanius collurio; assembly: GCA_020086605.1. Lineage (NCBI taxonomy): Eukaryota > Metazoa > Chordata > Aves > Passeriformes > Laniidae > Lanius > Lanius collurio. The sequence continues at coordinate 394,020 of JACBWW010000118.1, forward strand.
AATTGCAAATGTAGTCGCAATTTGTTTCTAAACTCCTTATTCTATGAAGAAAATCTGAAAATAACTCTAAAGAATTTATTCTTGCTCATGTCTACCCACGAAAGGTCAAAGCACACTGAGCTTACATGTCTCAAGCAAAGGACAGGCTAGAGGAAAAGGAACACAGTCTTTAAGCTGATTTAACTCTTCATAACCACAATGATCCAAGGAATAGGAGTAACAACAGTTACAGATTATATTCATGGGGGAAATAAATGCTTGCTGCCCTTGAAGATCTGTGTTTGTCCTGTTCTGTTTCCTTGATTAGTTTAAAGATAAAAGATTAGTCCACTGGATTAACCTTCAAGATCCACATTTTTACAGAGTGAAATGGATATATATCTCAGGTACTCTCTCACATCTTCGAGCTATATTAGGAAAGAAAGACAGCAAAGCAGAGTGAAAATATGTGTTAGCTTAAAGAAGCCTGCTGAAACAGTTTGTATTTCCCAGTTTATTTATAACTAAAATTTATTTGAGCTAACATGAGTTATCAAAAGTTACTTGTCCGGTCAGAGGCAGTGAAATTTCTTTTATATGATTAACAGAGAGAAGTGGAACACCTTGGGAATTCAAATCAACATAAACACCTATATTAGATTGCAAGGATTCATCCTATGAGAGAAAAAAACCCAAAACAACCAAACAACCAAACATCCAAACATCCAAAACCAACAAAAACCGCAAGCATTAGGTTTTGAAATATATTAGCTTATAGGGTTACTTAATAATTTTAGATTAGGCCAGTATATTTAGCACATCAACACCTTTAAAGATTTTATGAAAAACTTAGTATAAATTCCAAACAAATGTGTGTCATTATTCCACAAAACAGAAAAAAATAGTAGAAGTATAGGTAGTTGAGAAGTCTTCAATACTAGAACAGATGTAAATTAATAGCCACTAATGACATCTTAACCAGCATGAAAACTGATTTACTACAGTTTAAAAATCAGCAGTTTATGGAGGATTGAAAGCAGCAGCCTTAAGTTAGAAGCACACTTCAGAGAAGCGCTACCAGAATTTAATGTATAAAAGGTTTTCCACTAATACATGTTCACATTATTCCAAACTCAATAAAATATGGTGCTTGAATCAAATGAGGTTCAGCAAACTAAATGCAATGAGATTTTCTTCATTACTGTGGTTATGTAAGACAACTGTGAGGTTTTACATCAAAACAGATAATGCAATTGTTATTACAGTTATATGCTTCTACATAGAATTCTCAGATTTCCAGTCATTATACTTTTCTGCTTGTTCCTTGCAAATTTTTTTCCATAGATTTTTAGAATCCATGAACTCATAATATATTCCCTTTTTCTATGATTTTTGCCTTTCTTCTAGGCATGTCCAATGACTCCAGGATTTGTGTCTTAAAGTGAATCACAGCTGAATGCTGCCTTTCCTGATCCTGAGGTTTTGCCTTTATTTTGTTTTGTTGCTATAAACACTATAAAAAGTTGATGGTGCTACAGTCACTCTGTGATGAACCCATGAATAAAAGGAAAATAATTTAGATAAATGTTTATCTTCTAAACTGGATGATTTCCTAGTACAATTTAGTAAGCTGTGGAGAGGGCTACTCCAGGAGCATACAACACAAAAGAAAAGAAAAAAAAAAATTCAAACAAACACAAAGTTTAAACAGTTACTAAAACATAAAATCTTATATTTTCCCATATCCCATTACCAGTCAATTTGAAAATACTGACAGAACTAATGCAAAGGTTTTCTGACTCTAGAGCTGGATGAAACTTGCTGCACGAACCTTTTGTCTGTTCACAGGTCATTTCAAAAGCTTGCTTCAAAACAGTAACACATAACATAAAATCCACAATTCAAATTTATACCTGTTAATACCTATTGATACCCATAAAAAACAATAAATTTTTTATATTTTGGTTTTCATTTAAACAGCTGCTATATAGAGGAATAGGAGAAGATCAAGATAAAAATCATAAACTACTTATCTGAAGTTTCACTTAACACATCTGTGCCTAGGTCATTTTGAGGAGAATATTCTATTGTTCCTTTTCCACAACACTGCAGTCTTGGAGGCAAAGATGAACCAAACAAGACTAAAAATAAAAAGTGCAAATATATATATTACGGGAAGAAAACAAAATTGAATAGAACGAGAAATTGTCATTCATTAAGGACTAGTATATGAAATATGTCAGTTTATAAAAGTCTTTCTTTTGCACTGGGATTTGACTGCCACACAACATATCTGAGTTCGTAGCTATATTGCCATTCATATTTGACATTAAAAGAATTTTTTAACTGTTCCTGAACAACAACACTAAGATGTGAATTGGAAGGAGATTACACTGAAGAAGTTTTATTTAAATTTATGGTTTTGTGTCTCCTAATTTCATTTTCATTTATAACCTTTTTGTGAAGATACTGGATCTGATGCCAATAATTTTACATCTTTGGACTCCTAACTTTTTAACATTTTTTGATTTTTTTTTTTTTTGTAGCACGTATTTTCTCCTATAGTGGTTTTAGACAAGTGGATACTGGTCTAAGCTGTATTTTGTCTTGTTCAGAGGTATATAACACAACACCGTATACAGACAAGAAGCCTTCCTGTAAATGGATCATACTGAAAGATAGTGAAATTTGGGCAGCAGGGACATGAAAACAGCCCCAGCTGGTTGTTGCAATCTGCATATCCCAGTGGATACACAGGCTCTCCTTAAACCCCTTCAGGAGACTCAGACGTGAAAATAAAAGGGATTAGCAGAAGCTAGAACTATCTTGAAGCCACTTAAGCTAACTAATCTTAAACCCTTCAATTTTAGTTATCTGTATGTCTTCTAGAAACCTCTCAAAATGTAAGCAAATTAGCCTTTTTTTCTTTAAATACAGACCTCATTTCCACCAGCTCCCTTTATTTATTCCTCTCCCTGCACCCTCATTATAGCCTGTAACAACTTATTAATTAGAACACACAAAATGATGTTAGAATTAAGCACTCTTCTATAAGAGAAAAAATATATTTATATATTTACATATTTTTATTTATTTATTAGTGCTGCCTGAAATACTTCTCAGTAAAGAGCTTAAGGCAAGTTTTACAAATCTCACACAGTAGTACAATATGGATCCTCAAATTAGGCATAAATCTAAGTTGAACTTCACCAGCAGTTTCTTTAAGTATGAATTAGGAAATCTGCTCCCACCTGGTCTGTTCCATCTTTCTGAATTTTCATTAGGAATTTTGTAGTTCAAAATTTCTAGGTATCACCCATAGGGGTTTGTAGCTGAAACTCTGACTCACTGTCTGTTTCTTTATTTCTGTTTTCTGTCATAGTATATTAATTTTGGGAATACATCTTTATATTCAAGTCTCTTTTTTTTCCCTCAAAAATATTTAAACATGCAATATTGTATGTTTCTGAAAGTTGCTCCAGCAATTTCTGCATTGATTAAGGAAAAGGGAAAATTTTATTTCAAAAAAGCATACATAATTTGACCCATTACTTGATGTTTGTTTTCTCTCAGCAAGTCATTTCAAATTATGTAAAGCAGCTCAAAGGAAAAACAGTAATAAGATAATAAATTCTTTCAGGTATATTTAATTCTTTCTGATACAGTGTCAGAGCAATTCAATAAAAAAATATTCCTGGTTTAATTAGAAAGTTTTCATGATTGACAAAAATCCATATGCTCACATTGAAATATAACACCTTTATTTGAATAAATTAGAATAAAACATAAACCACTCAAATAATGTAAATCCTAGAGTTTAAAATTAATTAAGTACCACTTACAACTCCCATGATAAATTAGAATTTTACCACGATGTAGGAAGATTTCACTTTCTATAGATCAACACTTGTATTTTTCATGTTGTTGGAAAAGGAACTAGTTGGTTCCTCCAAGCACTACTGACATTTCTTTTACTGTTTAATTGTGACTGACCACTTGCAATATTGATTCAATTCTTTAACACAAATATTTCTCACTACTCTTCTATGTTTTGCAAGCATTAAGTTCTTTCAAGTGTTGCCGCTCTAATGTGAACACTATCAGGAGATTGCTTCATGTCTTCCCTTTTTTTTGATAGAGAATGTCTTATGTTGTTTTAATGTTTTCTTCAGACATTTATATTTTGTCTTTACAGAATCACAAAACCATTTTGATTGCAAAAGACCCTTAATATCATCAAATCCAACAATTAACCCAGCACTGACAAGTCCACCACTAAACCATGTCCCCAGGTGGCACATTTACACATCTTTTTAACGCCTCCAGGAATGGTGACTCAATCATTTCATTCAGCAGGAATGCTCCAATGCTTGACAATTTTTCAGTGAAAACTTATTTCCTGATATCCAGTCTAAACCTTCCTTGACACAACTTGAGCCCATTTTCTCTTGTGTTGTCTCTTCGTAACTGGGAGAAGGGATTGACCCCACTTTGCTACAACCTCCTGTCTAATTGTTGTAGAGGAAAAAGGTCCCCCATGAGCCTCCTTTTCTCCAGGCTAAACAACCCCAGCTCCCTCAGCCACTCCTCACAAGACTTGTGCTCCTATCCTTTTATTAACTTTGCTGTGATTCTTTATTATATAGGTATGTCTTAATCAGTAAAATTGTCGCAGATATTTTATAAAGGCAGCTGTTGGATGCCATGATAAATAAAATTAATTATTTTGACAGAAAGTGATTAAGGTGAAGATTTGTTTCTTTGATGCCTGAATTTGATTTCTTTCAGAGCTCACACAGATCACCAAGAATTACTAATGCCACATCTGCAATATCTACTTTATCTTTAACCTACTGGTAGTTTGCACCAACACATGTAAATAGCAGAGCATTGTGTGATATAGACATATACCGAGAACCTCTGGAAGGGAACTATAGCAACCAATACTTGTGCAGAAATTAAGGCACTCAGACCATTTACCAAGTCTTGATATGAGCCCCTAATACAGGGATATGTTGAAAATCTACACAGACCAGAAAGCATTCCTGATGGAACATCTAGATTACTTTAGAAAGCATTGTGTTAATAGAGCTGTCTTCTTTTTATGTATTTATGAGACACTCAGATTCAATTCATTGCACTTCTTTAGAAGATTCAAAAGTACTTTTCTAGCATGAAAAATGTTTTAATCATCAAGCTGTAGGTGGGGTCAAATTTAAAATAATGTTAGCTGTTTCCAGAGTACTCAGACATATCATCTAAGGAGATACTTCAGGGATCTCACTGTAGCTCTAAAGGGATAAATGGAAAACAACTAAGAACTCAATGTCTTCTCATTTTTTGCCCTTATTAATTGTAGGTCACTACTGACAACTGGTTGTCTCTGAGACAAACCTTTAAGGATGTGAGGTAATCAATGTAATTTGGCTTCAAGGGTTCTTTTTTATTTGTTAGTACTAAGCTAGTACTTAACAAAACAATTTCTGGATTTGTAGAGGTAGAAAGCATAAGCCATAAACCAGAAGAATTAGTTACCTTGGATTACCTATTGCACTCAAGGCAGCAATCCCAGTGCTACAAAAAAAATTCCCTGCAATAATTAAAAGGATATTTCAATTATCTGAGATTTGACTATCTTATTTAAAAGCCATGAACAGCTGAAGTGTAGATACACAAAAGAACACAGGAAACATTGTGGATGCTGAGTTAAAAGATCACAGTACAAGAAAATACCTGATTTTTTAAGAGTCCTGCTATTTGACATTGTCCTATATTACTTACCTAGGCTACTCTTGCACTCATGCTGACAGAGGATTAAGTGCCCAAGAATGAGAGTCAAAATTAGCAGTAGAGTGTGAGTCACATACAATAGATTACAGAGTAAATCATAAGCTCTTCTCTCTTCAAGGTTTAATTATGTAACTGTAGGAATGCACTTATCTTCAAGCAGGATCCCCAATAGAGTTTATATAGTCTTTGGCTTCTTAGGCTTAATGGTAAAAAAGAAAGCTCTCTGAATATAAATAAGCTGAATAAAAAAAGGTATTTGCCATTTAACATCTTGTCTTCATTTCATATGCAACTGCCTACAGGGACAATTAATCAGGATTTAAGTGCTTTATTTCTTCGCAGACCAAGTTCTTATTGCGCAATATCTGAAAAACAATGAAGAAAATAAAGTTTAGAAATACACTATAAAATCTAAAGGTCTTGAGCATTAATGTTTTAATTGTATAATAATGCTCCATGAGATAGAACAGGGTCATTCCTCTAACACCTGTTTCAACTCCACAAAATGCAGTTCTTCCGGTGAAATAAAAGCTCTTCTGATTCCATTAAATGTTTCTGGAAAAAAAATATACATATTTATATCTATATATCTATATCTTTATGTAATAAATATTAAAAAAAGCACAAGCATAAAACCATCTTGTCACTAGGCTGAAAAACATTTTAAGATTTGCAATAGATCCTCTTGCAAGATTCTGAGGTGAGTAACAGAGGGAAGTATGGATAAAATACCTAACCTCACATCTTGAAAAACACAAAAAAATCCCTTTCAGAGCAAAGAAATACAAAATTTTTCTAGCCAGAATATCTCTACATAAACAGTCAGATACTAAGTCTTTAAGTGATCAAGTAAACCTATCCAAGATTTATTTTTTGCATCCTATGAACTTCTTTTTAATCCTGGAATAAGGAACATTTTAAAAACAAAAAGGAAAAATCTTCAACATTATATCCATAGGAGTTATATACTACAGCAAAAATTACTTTTGATAAAATTGCCAGTGGAAATTGCAATGTGTTTTTAAAACCGCTGCTTTGTCCCTCTTCAGAATATAGGCCTTTGCACAAATGAAATACAGTGCAATAAAGCGTGATGTAATGACATCACTGCCTCTCCTCTCTCTCTCTACCTTTTCTTTTAGTATGAAGCCTTTTTAAAATTTATAACCTATAGAAAACCCATAGAAATATGATAGAAATGTGTTTAGTTTGTTACTAAAATGCTTTCACAAGATCTAAAATATGAAAAAGTTTCTCTGATTTGTAGAGGAGGAAAATATTTACATTTAGTTAGAGAGTGAATCCTTCTTCACCTTTATGTATGATGGGGCCCTCCTCTCTGGGAGATGGCAGAATGTGCATCTGCTCATGGGAAGTAATTCCTGAATAAAGCAATTACCTGAAATGAATTCCTTATTTTGTTTTGCTTGTGTGCATGGTTTTTGCTTTCCCTACTGAATTTATCTCAACCCTCAAGTATTCCAGCTTTTAGTCTTTCAATTCTCTCTGCTACTCCACTGGTGGGGGAAAGACTAAGAGGTTCTGTTGTGCTTGGTTGATGGCTGGGGTTAAACCATGACACCCACTTTTTATCTATCATGTAATACAGAATCACAGAATCACAGAATGGGTGAGGTAGAACAGACCACAGTGGGCTGTATGATCCAATCTCTGCTCAGTCAGGGTCGTCCTAGATCACATTGCACAAGATTGCACCCAGAATGTTCTTGAATAACTCCAGTGTGTCGCTAGGCTGGCGCAGCAGCTGCTGTGCCACAGCATGAGCGATCTTCCCAAAAGCATCTCCTCAGCGAAGCCCCTCGGCAGGACCACCTCATGCTCATACACGTGTACACACACACACAGATAGCTCCAGCAATATGGGTCTGCAGCAAAGAGGCAGGAAGGGTCTCCATGTAGAGTTCCACGGACAAAGGTTTATAGCAGCTGCACCATGGAGTCCAGGGACAAAGAGAGAAAAAGGAAAGGTACACGTTTATGTATGGGCATGGAGGGAGCATCAGAGATTACCTCAGATCAATCTGAGAGCATGGGCGCAGTAAAAAAGGTGGGACTAGGGTAAGGGAGCCAATAGGGAAATTCTGGGGGAGTGGTGAGGGGCAAGAGCCAACGGAGGGAACGTGGAGTGGAGAATCTTCTATGGCAGGGACACATAAGGTAACAAAGGGGCGGGACCAACAGCCAACCAGGGAAGCAGAAATGGGCTATATTAGCATACCAAAGCAATGTATCCTGCGGGAGGCTTTTCTGGTCACCCTAACTTTGGGAGGTTCTCTGATACCAGGGACTGTCCCACCAGGAGACTTTGTTCCTTGATAGTGTAGGCTCATCAGCCACCCCACAGTGAGGGAGAATTCATAACATCCCTAGACAATCTGTTCTCATGCATGGTCGCTGACACGGAAAGAACTTCTTTTTCTTATTCAGGTAGAACTTCCTATGTATCACTTTCTGCCCATTGCCTCCTGTCCTATTGCTTGGCACCACTGAGAAGATTCTGGCTCCATCCTCTTGACTCCCTCCCTTCAGATACTGATAGATGTTGATGATGTCTCCTCTCAGTCATCTTTTCTTGAGTCTGAACAGGCCCAGCTCCCTCAGCCTGTCCTCATAAGAGAGATGTTCCAGCTCCTAATAATCATCACAGCCCTGCGCCAGACCTGCTGCAGAAGCTCCATGTCTCTCATGTACTGAGAAGCCCAGAACTGGACACAGCACTCCAGATGTGGCCTCAACAGGGCTGAGCAGAGTGGCAGAATCACCTCCCTCATCCTGCTGGCAATGTTCTTCCTAATGCACCCCAGGACATCATCGTCCTTCAAAGACACTGCTGGCTCATGGACAGCTTGTTGTCCATCAGCCCCTAAGTCCTTGTCCATAGAACTCCACCAGGTCCCCAACCAGTACTGGTGCAGGGGGTTTTTCTTCCCCATGTACAGGACCCTGCATTTGCTTTTGCTGAATTTCAGATGGTTCTCCTCTGCCCATCTCTGCTGCCTGTTGAGGTCCCTCTGAAGGGCTGCACAGCTCTCTGGGGTATCAGCCACTGCTCACAGGTTTGTGTCATCAGAGAACTTGCTGAGGAGGCATCTGTGCCTTCATCCAAGTAATTGATGGATAAATTAAACAATACTGGACCTGGTATAGAACCCTGGGGGACACCACTAGTGACAGGCCTTCAGCTAGACCCTGTGCTACTGGTTGTAGCCCTCTGGGATCTACTGTTCAGCCAGTCCCAAATCCATCTGTCCACTCATGCAATCCATGCTTCCTGAGCATGCCTATGAAGATCTTGTGGGAGACAGTGTGGAAAAAAAAAACCCTCCAAAAAAAAAAAAAGAAAAAAAAAGAAAAAAGAACAACCCAAACAAACAAACAAAAACACAAACAAAAAAAAACCCAAAACAAAAAAACCCATTCAACAAACACCTTCTGAGTGAAAACGAAATGACAATACTTCAAAATGTACCAGTGCAAGGCAATGAGTTTTATAATACATTGCCTAAACTCTGCCACCAAAGATTCAGGTTGTGTGGGATGCAAGAAAAAAGGCAGACTAAAACTGCAAGTACCTTTAGCAATATTAAAGCACTTGATGTGTAATACATAAAGGCTTCTGTTTTGATCTTCATAAAAACACAGGTTCAATATCTCACTGAGGCAAAGTTTTTTTCATTATAACTTTCAGTATCTGCAGGAATATTTAACTCTTTGCATGAAACAACTTTGTCACATCTGCTAGTTCTCCAAGCCTTGAGAAAGTAGAGTTAGGCCAGATAGTGAAGACAATAACTAAGCGTTCAGGCAGAAATGTCTTTGAATTTATCAGCCTGAAGCCAGAAAAACACCTGGGTGGGTGAGATATTTCTCTCACAAACAGTAAATGAATTTTTAAATATAAATGCCCTAAATACTATAAATGAACAAAATACAATCTAACTAATATTTTGGAAATTTTAATAAGATAATTAATTGTCTTCTCTTTCTTTCTCTCTCTGATTAGTATCTTTAAAATGGAAATATCTCAACATAGGTAGAAAGGAGATAAAGAAATGTAAGGACAGCGTAGAAACAGCATATGCCTTTCTACCAGAAACACACTTTCTTAGTCAATATTTCTTTGGTCTTGTGTTTCACTAAGGTTATTTTACTGCAGAGGAAATGAAGTCTTGTAGTTTGCTATTAATCCATAATGAAAGAAACAGGAGGAAGGTGTTTGCTTGCTCTTTTTCCCATTAAAGCTAAGTATAATGTTTCAGGCTAGCAAACTTTTTCATTTTAGTGGATTTTCTTTCCCTGAAAACAAATGGAATATCTCATTTGCTCAGACAGATCTGTAATGATGCACATACAGCTCTACATATCTATTGTGTAGGTGTTTGCCACTGAATATAGCAGCTAATGCCAATAAACCAGATGCCAGAATGTTTTGTACAACTGATTTGGGGAATAAAGGTTAGCACAAAGGGACACCTCACATCAGTGCCCCCATGTTTCATCCCCAGCTTTGAATTTTTGCCACATTTCTGATATATAATTTCATTCTCTACCCTTAAAATCTGGTTAAGCAGGAAATTCTTTTGTGTGGAATAATATGGGCACATGGTTCTTTCACAATATTCAGAGCCTGCATCTGGATGATCTGAGTCATATTATTTAGTCTGTATTATCTATACATGAGATCTTAGTGGTTTTAAGAGCTTTAGAAACAGAGGCGGGGGGGGGGGGGGGGACAGTGGTTCATTCCTTCATATGGACATGGGGGTTATATTAGGTTGTACCATAATGATAGAATGCATTCAGATTTTCTTTTGCATGATACTAATATGAGCATAAGGCCATTGCTTCAACTTTAGTGAAGCTGGATTTGGATTTCTAACCCCATGGTATTTTTATCTCATCTACTTTTATTTATGATATGAGTATCAGTCTTACTGTTGCCATAGGCAAAATGGATTAGAAGCAAAAAGGAGCAACAAAGCACATACACATGCAGCCAAATTTGCAGAGTTCCAGCAAGAGCTTATCTGTATTCAGTCACTTCAGCCAAACTGCTTGCCTGCCAGGCTTTGCTTCCAGTTTTGGTGCTACTAGCTCATAACACCACCCTAAATACATTAAAATACTGTTGTAAGATTACGTATTTGATTTGTCACTTAGCCATGTGGGTTGTAGCGCATGGGTTGCCTCTGGATACGTTTGTTGCATCAATACATCCAAAGTTGTTTCATTACCCACTTTAGACCCTGAATATTTGAAAGGAACTCCACTTATCTAGATAACAGCAGCACATTCTAGTCAGCATAGTTTAAATTAGATGCAGAAACCCTGAAGATTAAAAACTGAAATAAGCTTAGAAAGAAGATCCTTGGATCATATTAACTGCCTGCTTCTAGCCTATATCTAAGAATGTTTTAGTTGAGAAATTTATGACAGTGAAAAGAAAATGAAACAGACACTAAAAAACAAGTAACAGAAAAAAAAGGTCAAATTTAAAGCCATTTATTAGAGGTTTGTTTGGTTTGGGTTTTCGTTGTTGTTTATTTTTTTTTTTAATGCAGAAAATTCATTTGGACTACATTATGAAACAATAATCAGGTTTTTGATATAATCTTATTTTAAAGTTTAAGGCATTCAAACAAGAGGAATCTAAGATGCTAAGATGATGATATTCTCAAAACCGAACATTTTTTTTCAGAATTAAAATATGCAAAATTTTGAAACAAAACTCCTCAAATCCTCATGTAAAATCCTTTATGTACATAGCTTATGAGGTTAGGTGTATAACTGATCTTAATAGTTTATTAGATGAGGTTATTGGGAAAGCTATTTGTCAGTAATAGCTGATATTATTTGGGATGCCTTCCTTTCAAATCCTACATTCTCAAATCCATTTAGGACATTAATGTCTATACACACTGTCAATGATGAAGTCTGGTGCAGAAAGTAGAACAGCTACCATAATTTAAAGTAAAATTTTTCTTATGTCACAAACCACTTATATTTCTTACTCATCCCCAGAGTTTGCCATATCCATTGTAAACAGATGTAGCCAAGCTTTCCTGCTTCTTCTCACGTACATTTCTGAGTTTTTATAAATAGAAAATATTTTTGGACACATATATTTGGAGACTTACCAACACAGATTATGTAGCAGAGTAGTTGAGGGAAGGATCTCAGCAAGGCATGAGAAGTAGGACACAATGATTATATGGATGATTATGATTATATGTTTGCTATTGCTGATACAGTATCTAAATATTGCTAATGCACTATCTAAATAACAACTCTGTCATCTATTACAGCAGATTATAGTATCATCAGGTTTTGGTCCCTCCTGTTGTGTCACAAGCTTCAGTGAGACCCCCTTGCTTTCTGAATTTATCAGAGATCTTGAGGTGCCTCTAAGACCACTAAGTCTCAGATCTGGTCTGTGACCCTTAGGGCTAAGGAGTTGTAATATAAGCAGGTTCAGCTAGAAACAGTTTCACTGTCTTTGACCTTGCAGAATTCACAATTACAATACAGCAAAAATCCTGTGTCACTATTTTAAGATTTTATCTCTCTATTTGACCAGATCTTAATGCTTTTTTTTCACCCATCCAAAAGTGAGTGTTCCCTGTCTTAGGGCTGCAAACATCCTGCAACCATCCCTCTGGGAATGGGAATCTACCCAGAAGCTGCCTTCAGCCTCAATAGGCCAGTTTGCCCAGCTGACCCAATCTCTAGCAGTATTTTGTACTTTTGCAGGCTGAAGTGCACCAAAGTCAGTCACAAATATCTCAGTTCACCCCATGTTTGGAATACATTAATTATGACAGCATTCACACAGTTTCTTCTGTAATACCCACCCAGTATTCTTATTTTAGGACAAACAAAATTGCCCATCAGACAGCAGAAAGGGAGAGGATGTGTATGTGTGCCTGCGTGTGTATGGAAATGACACACTTGAAGACTTGATTATCTTTTTCCTCCAACATGTACCACTCTAATGACATTGTTTGTTATAATACATGATAGCTCATCATATATTCTTGAAGTTTCATCTGAAATAGTGGTGTCTTATGTGTTCCTTATAGCATGTTTGTCCAAAATGTTTCCATAGCAACAGGATTATAAGTAGTCCTCAAGAAAGTTGTCAAAAATCAGAGTCTACCAACTGAAATTTGCTGAGGTAATGTTAATTTAACAGTACCTAAATGGCTAAGTTCCTAATACCTAATTATGTGAATAAATATTTATTAAAAATAAAAACAAAAATACAAAGAAAAAACACTCTAAGATCTTAACATGTTTTACAAGGGCTTTATAAGAGCTGTACTAAACAGCTTTTATCAAGTTTTAGCTATCTAAAGGATGCTTACTACAAAAGTATTTTTAAAGGTGGATTTTAATGGTGATTAAGTGTCCCATGGGATTAAGAATTTATTGTACAGGCCCTAGAATATTCATATTATTTTTTTTTTGTATTTGTTATTCCCAGCAAGAAAACTGCTTGTGCAGGAAAACGTTATAGCAGATTCTTCTCTTGATCTGGTCAAATTCACTGTTATCATTGCAATGGCAGCATAGTTCACCAAGGTTGATAAGGATGAGCTCAAAATCTACTTTATGTTAACAAAAACGAAATGCAGAAGTATACCCCATCTCAAACCCAATATGTCATCTCTACTTTTCAAAATTACTGCTCCCCTCAGAGAGATGAGTAAGTAGTTGCTTCCTCCTGATTTGCCTTAAGTGACCAGAAGCTGGAAGTCCTACCAAGACTGTAATTCTTATGTTCCTTGTACATGTAGGCAGTCTGGTTTTGATCGTCTCTGGCCTTGCAGCAGGAAACATAGGGGACATTCCCAAGAAAGACACTGATCTTCTTAATTTGCATATTGCTAAGCCTCAGAGACACATAGACAGAGATATGGCCAAGCCAAGACCAATTCTCAACACCAGGAGAATGATGTCCCACTGTGCACAAGGCATATCCTCTTCCTGAGTGTCTTAGTCTGCTTGTCCTTCAAGAGCTAAAGATGGCAGACACTTGATGGGATTAATTTGTAAAGTCTGTAAAGATGTTGCAGTTGTTGATATAGTATCTGATTGTTCAATCAGTTCACTTACATGTGCCAGATTGATAATGAATGTGCTTTTTGCATATGATAATTATTAGAAATGTTAATTATTTATTATACGCTTATGTTTTACACCTGTTCACTCAGACCACAGCAGTTACTACTGCACTGGATACTTCACTTGGCTAGTAGGCGTCTAATCCCTGCTGTTTTAGACAATTATTGAGTTGTGTTGTCTTCCACAAAGACAGAGCAAGATCCATGAATCAAATTCACTGTTTAACAAATATAGATAACAGTATTAAATAATTTATATTTTTGATCATCATTGTAGCAGATCAAAAAGTTACCTTTAAAAACATTGTTTTCAATAGTCATAGAATAATAAATGTTATCAAAGATTAACAAGTAATTCTTGAAACAAGAAGACACACAGATTTATTTTTAATATCATCTTTGTAGAAAGCTAAAACACTAGCTATCCTCTTTTCTGTGTCATCTGAAAATCAGTTCATCTAATTTAAATAGTACAGAGAAAATAGCAGTTTCTCAAAGGGCATTTACTTTGTCTGGGGATCAACTGATGTGTTTTAAGATTTGTGAGGATGATGCTATGAGAAGGAAAGCCAACACAAGTTAATCCAAACTTAGAAAGGACACTGTATTTAACCAAATAACATTCCTGTGTCATAGAAACATGTCAATATCTATTTGCAGAAGAAGAAAAAAAACAAATTAGAAGAAAACTCCAACTGATACTTGTAAAAAAAGTAAAAGTATGTTTAAATGAGGTTTCTGTTTGCTTATTTAGTTTTCTAGAATTTACAGGACTAAGAGTGGGATGGAGGCAATAATTCTGGTCATATTTTTAAGCCCCAGGCAGTTTAATTCTAAGTGTCTGCTATTTTCTATATTCACACTTGCAGAGCTGTTTGGCATCATAATCACATGGAATCAAGTTCTCCAGAGGCATATACAACAATAACCCTGCTTAAGTCCAGTGAGTTTCTGTTTGAGTTTGAAGAATTTCTTGTATGTGCTTACTTTACTAATGTAAATATCTAAGAGAAGAATAATCCAAAGAAAAGAAAAATGAGCTGTTAAATTTTATTTTTTTTCTATTTATGTTGGAAGGCTTTTTGAACTAACAAGCATAGAAATCCTTATTTTAACATGTAATTTGGAAGAAATACCTTTGTTTTTTTCAATTTTATTATATTCATTCATATTTTGTTGTTAGAGAGTAAAATATGTGCTGAATTTTTGAATGCATATTGTAAAAAAGTATAATAATGGTACTTTACCACAAGCTGGAGGACTGCAGTTAACATACACTTGTTGGAGGAGGAGGGGGAGAGAGGCCTTCTTCACCCAGGCAGCTAACGATGTGTCAAGGGGAAATAGCCTTAAGTTGCATCAGGGTAGGTTCAGGTTAAATGTTAGGAAAAATTTCTCCAATGAAAGAGTGCCTAAGCTGTGGAACAGGTTCCCCAAGGAAGTGGTAGAGTTACCATCCCAGAAGTACTATAAAAAGGAGTGGATGTGGCACTTTATGGTTTAGTAGGCATGGAGGTAGGTCAGAGGTTGGGTTTGATGATCATGGAGGTCTTCTCCAACTTTATTGATTCCATATTTCTACTGAATGTTGTATCTGCATTTGTGAATGGAAAAATGCTCACATATTATTAGCGACAAATTTTCTTGACCTGGACATAGTCAAGGATGTGCCATTTAAGTATTGCTAGAACTCAGCAACAACAAACATAATTGTTGAGCATGTTTAGGACCTTGAAGTCAGCATACTAAAATCCAAACTATTTCTGGCTCTGAAAAATGTAGCAATGTGTAAATTTGAGGGACTTGGTCTAGATGTTGTGAGCACATCAGGTTGTTGACAAAGTTCATTATAAATATGCTGAATCATAACCTCTTATATACTAAAAAAACTCAGAGTAGTTTTCAGGGGGAAAAAAGTGTTTAGTTTTTTTTTTTTTTTTTTACTTGCAATGGGAGCTTGTGTAATCCACCACACATACAAAACTATGAATTCTCTGGAATACATACAGTAAGACTGCATTGCTGGAGGACTGCTGCAGGCATACTTTCTGAAATATGAAGGACATAGTCATCTTGTCACCTGCCTTCCAGCCTTTTATGATACACCCAAAAATCAGTGGTTAAATTTCAGGTAAAAATGTAAGTAGATTATTTATACACCTATCTTAAAATACAATACAATATCTGAATTATTAATTTTTCATTCAGTGAAGGTGTTAAAACCCCGGCACAGAGCTTGACTTGCTTTTCTTTAGATACTCTTCTGTTGCAGTTTTGGATGACTCAATGTAAGACAGCGTAGAACAACGCTGTTTAGAACAACGTAAAACTGACTGTTAAATAATTTACAGAAGACTGAACAATCTTTAAAAAACAATTTTACCACCTGCAACTTGAATGCTAAGGCACATTATTTGTTCAAGTGCAGTCTATTACATTATACCTCTCATGTGTTCCTGAAAACTAAACCTGTTTATAAGCTGGGAGTCTAAATGACCTTACATAAAGGAAAAACACTAACTTTATTGTTTTGGCTTTTTTTCTAGTTGAATAGTCACTATAGTTTCAGATCTTGGACTGCCATATCCCAGTGTTGCAGCAGCCAGGTCACCAGGGGTTCTCCTGACTGGTGGCTGAAATATTTTCACATATCTCTCAGCTCATCTAGGGATAGGGATTTTTAGGTAGACACCTTGAAAGTATTATGGAAGACAGAACTGTTCTTGCTATGGATATTTGCACTGGTAATGAATTTTAGTCGTCTTTTTTATACCTGACAGACTCTCTTTTCCAATTTTAGAGAGTTCAGGGTCCCAAAAGATTGTTTTGCATCACATTAATTCTTTAATAGCCTACATTCATGCTTAGTAACCTTCTTTTACGTATTTCCTCTCCTTTTTGTTTAAGCTGAATATGGATGCTGTCAAGTATTTTGAAATCTTTCTCTTTTAGACACAGACAAAATAAATGGAAAAAAATTAATATCCGGGTTTTGTTCCTGAGTTCCTATTTATTTCTCAATAACATAATAGTTAAAATATTCAATTTTATGAATGTATTCCTTCA
This sequence comes from Lanius collurio, assembly GCA_020086605.1. Taxonomy (NCBI): domain Eukaryota; kingdom Metazoa; phylum Chordata; class Aves; order Passeriformes; family Laniidae; genus Lanius; species Lanius collurio. The sequence continues at coordinate 410,999 of JACBWW010000118.1, forward strand.
CCTCCATTCCTTCTCTCATTACCTTATTAAGCAAGAATTAAATACTTATTTGGAAACACTTAATTTAAAAGGCTGTCCTTTTACTTGTTCTAATTGAGTTTGAGATGCCAAATGTAATTCATAGTCAAAGTCTGTACTTTGGCAGGATACTGCACAATAAGCTTCTTTTTATTTTCATATAAAAATTATTTTCTATTTTTATTCACTATTCTCATATTCAGTAAATTTATTTTCATGACAAGAGACAGCAATTTCAGTTTGTTCGGGGATCTGCATGGCAGCATTTAATGGGAGAAAGCAAAGAGACCCAGGAGAATTGGTTGATCTTCAAGGAAATCCCTCTCAATATAAAAAAAAAAAAAAAAAAGGAAAGAAGGAAAGAAAGAAAAATAAAGCAAGAAAGCAAGCAAGAAAGCAAACAAGAAAGAAAGAAAAAGAAAAGACTGCTCTGCTCTGTTGAGGGGGGAAGTGAAGGGAACACCTCACTGGGATAACATGGATGTGCAGAGAATGTGCAAGTATGTTCAGCATGTCTGAGCTTTGTAGCAGAGAAAATCTCAATTCATAGTACGGATGTGGTTTATTGCTATAGTAACAGTCATAGTTCAGAATGAATGCAGCAGAAACCAAGACATTCTGACTCTACATCCATCCATACACCTTTGCACAGTTGTGTGCATATTTAACCACCCCTTCCAGCCAGCCAGGTAACCACCATCACATCGCCTCTCACCTAGGAGCACAGGTTCCCCTCGGTGCAAACCCTTCCTCTTGGCATTGAGGGTGTGCCAGCTCTGTGCACAATTCTGAATTCCCTACCATGGTAGGGATGGTAGGTATCATCTTAGTAGATCTGTCCACACAACAGTAGGTAGTTGTCCGAGGTTGTGTCCTCTGCACCCCAAGGTTCAGTTCCCTGTGTGCAGACCCCCAGTGATGGCTGCTTCTCTTGCCATCTCTCCTCACTGTCACAAATATTCCTGCTCCTTTTATTTTCCTGTTGACTGTTTCTTGTTGTCCCAACAATCTCTGGGTCATTCCCTAATCACTGCCTGCTTAGTTCACCTGATTAACAGTATTATTTTTTCTGGGAACCACTGTTTCCAGCATTTCACTCACATAACTCTATTCACACTTTTGTTTCTATATTAACAGGTGCTGTTTGCTGGGCCATTTCTTTATCATCTGCAAGAGGAAAGCAAATTGGAGGATTTGAAGAACTACAGGCTAGAGTGCTACACCTTAGTCCCAAGAAGAACATGAAGTAATTTCTCCTGAAAATCACTTCCATGCACATGAAGGGCAGGAAGATGATTAGGAACATCTAGAATGGATTAATTTTTTAAAATGTTAAAATATTTTATCTTAAAAAGACAAAGGCATAATTATAACTAATAAAAAATTACAAAATTATTTTATGCTATACAACAGATTTGTCAAAGGCAGCTTTCAAACTGTATCTTGAGTGTCTGGCTCTACAGAGACATGAGATTTCTTGAAAGAAATAGCATAAGTTTTATTCAAGTGAAGCCTAATAGACACTGATATGATATTTCTCAGTTTGTAACAGACTAACATAGAAAAATGATTTTGGTGATACCCCACTTTGGAGTTTGGCATATTCAGTTTATCTAGTCATTTATTTTTCAGGAAGAAGGAATTCATATTAATCTGACTAGATATATAACAATTAATCCATGATCATATAACCATGTAAAGGTGAATACATTTTTACTTTTTTATTAAAGACAGCTGATAGACTTTGCCTGGTTGAAGTCACATAAGCTACATTGTATTGTTTTGCTATTTTCCTGTTCGGGTAAGAAGTGAAATTTCTCTACTGAATCATCTGCATATAAGTGAAGGATCTGTCATCAGACATAAACTTTTGAGTATCACTATTTCTTTCCTATCCCTATTTCTTTCCTCCATGCACTATGCTTTCTATGTAAAGTAGGGTGATAATTCCAATCTTGAATCTGACATTTTATTAATTAACCAGAACATGGGAATTTGAAATACAGGATAAATGAAAACTTAAATTACAAGGCTCTAAATCCCTGGTTGAGTGTCACCTTATTTAGAAATACTTTCTCATCTTTATGATAATTTATAAGCAGACAGAAAGTGGAGCTCCGTGCTGTGCCAAGCAGACTGGTCTTACATGTACATGAGTTGCTTGAAGAAAATTGGGTGTCATTGTGGGTGTCTTTGAACAAAATGCTGTACATATACCACATTTCTGATTTTTGTCAGAAAAACTGACATGTATCATTAATATTAACGTTGACTTCTGTCTGTCATTGGAGGGATTTATTTTATGCTTTTGTATCGGGATGTAAAACAATTTTAATGATTGGCATTAAAATGCACTTCATACTTACATCTTTCAAAATACAGTACAAAATCAGCTTCTTCATGTTCACTACATTTTGTATGTTGTGTCATGGCAGGGCAGTGCTGGATGGCAAGGTGCTGTGACCTTCCAAAAGTGTCTCCAAGGCGAAGCCGCTTAGCAGGACCACCACACACACACAGCCACACGGACAGCCCCAGAAAATGGGTTGACAGCAAAGACGTAGGAAGGGTCTTCACATGGGGGTCCACAGGAGAGGTTTAGTGCAGCCACACACCTGAAAGGCTCCAGGGACAAAGACCAAGATAGTAGGAGGGTCCAGGTTTGTATATGGGAGCAGAGGGAGCATCAGAGACCAATGAGCTGAGGGCACGAGGGCAGTACACAGGTGGGGCTAGGGTACGGGAGCCAATGGGAAACTGAGGGAGTGGCAATGGGGAAGGGCTACTGGGTGAACTGGGATGGGACAACCTTCTAGGGCAGGGACATACTGGGTAAAAAGCAGCCGGAAGGTTGATGGGCTAACGGGGGAAGTGGAACAGGGGTACATGAACATTGCAAAACAAAGCATCCTAGGGGGAAGCCTTTTTGTCTCCCTAACCTGGGGAGGACCCAGGAACAGTCCCACCACTGGACTCCCTTCGTTCCTTGTTTGGTAGGCCCACTGCCCTCCACAAGGTTGTTTCATGTTACATTTTAATATGACTCACGAAACCATATTTTATGAAAAAATATTTGCACCTTTGATGTCAATGGCAGCAATGAATAAAATTAGACTAAACTTCCTAGAAATCTGAACATCAGAGTTTTTGTTTTGAAACTCTGCAACACTTCTTGTGAGGCATTTGGTTTTTTAGACTTTTGGGTTTCTTTGACAACTGTGGAGACTGACTGTAAGATTGCATAGCTTCTGTAATTATAATATGCATTCTATACTGGCTTCATCTAATACAGTAATTCCAGTCAGGGGGTTCATTTACCATGCAGTGCAACACTGTATTAACAGCAGCTAAGCTAGCTCTGAATAAGGCCCTCTACAAGGCAGCAAGAAGTCTTCTTGCTTGCTTCCACAAGGTACAGTAACTTAAAAACAATGTTAGTTCTGCATGTAGAAACCATATACTTTGTTAACACATCATTGTGCCCACAGTGACAAGCCTTGTCTTCTCAGTTTAGATCCCGTTTCATTGTCTCTGTATGGCTTACATTGCATATGTAAAGACAGTAAGAAAATTCAGGAAAAAGAGCATCTCAGGAAGTGTAGTGCAGCACATTCTGAGGTTACATTACATGATGTCTTTCCAGTCACAACACAACAGGCGATAGATAAATGCATGAAATAGAAGTACTGAACTAAACAGGACTCTTAACATAACTATTCTACTGGAAATTAAATAGGAGAAGGCATAGAACAGTTCAAGATATGCCTGTGGAACAGTTTCCTCAACGTCAAAGTAGACCAGTGTCTAGTCTGTAAGTAGTTCAAAATCAAATGATGACTGAAATTTTATTTTTGTGTTTAAGTCTTTTAAGGGATAACAAAAAGAATGAGGCAGTTATAGAAATAATGTATTTTTGCATTCCCTGCTCAATTAAAAAATGCTCTAATTTCACCATATTTTAAACAAAAGCTCCAGAAGAGTGCCCAGTCTCACTGTTTGCACCTTGAAGCTGAGCCAAACAATACCAAAACTAATACATGACATGTTCTCATTTACAGCAGTCAAGGTCAGGCCTTGGAAGTCAGTTTAAAAAACAATTTTTTTTTTCTTTTTAATATATATTTCATTATAAGTATCCACTCCTACTGTTGGAGTTTTTTTCAGTAAAAATCTTTTACAGAAAAAAATTCACATTTTGGTGAATTCTCCAACGTTTTTTCATATAAAACATATTTTTTTTTTCATTTCATTGACGATATATTAAATATACATGCATAAAAAGCACCTCAACTGTTCTCTGAAGTTAGAAAGATTACTTCTAAAATCACCACTTTTCATGTTACTCAATCAGTATATTGTCCTTATATTTCCTTCAAGACTTATTAGTTTGCAATTTCTATTTAAATTTAATTTTATTGTAGTTATTTCCAATGCTAATTGCTCTTCCTTTTGTGCTTATTTATATGTCACATCCATCATTCTTTCAATCTCTACAAGTTGTCCAAATATCACTAAGGTGAAGTTGATTCAATGTACAACACTAGAAAACTTCAAGTCCTCTCATCCGGAACAGGACACCAAATTTCCATAGAAAAAAATGTCTTCTTGTTACCCAAATTATCTGCTGTAATTATTTATTTACTTCACTTCCATACTTCTTTCTGATTAAAGGATCCTGAACAGTTGTTGGAGTTGTATTTTGGATGGAAAGATATTTTGTGAACAGGACAATAGGAGATGGCATCAAAACTAGAACTCCAGCATTTTAATTTACTCCATACAAGCAAGACATTGTAGAGAAACTTCTGGCTTCAGTGAAGCATTGTGTGGCTATAAAAGAGCTCAAACATTCAGAACATTGTTGAATTCATGATGAAATATTCAGCCTACTGTAACTATCAGAGAATTCCACGATGCAAGTAAGACAGTTGGCTTACAGAGCATTTATCACTTGCAACATTGCAGATCCAGAGCTGAACTCTAATTCTCCTGTTCTAAATGCTTAATCCTGTAAGAGGACCAATTGCCCCAGCATGAAAAATTGTGAGACTCCAACTGTGCAACTCCTTATAATCTTCATATATGGCTACTCAAGTGGAATAATCTCAATTTTTAAGATAATGAATGTGTGAATATATGGTCACTTAAGTAGGTACCAGCTGTACAATGCAAAAGTATTACTAACTTCAGATATTGGAAAGTTTCTTGTTATCTTTAACAGAACTATATATCTTTTTGTTGGTTGTGAAAATGAGTGACTTATTTTTCTGTGCTTTATAAATAAGTATAAGCCTCAGCATATCAAGAACTATATATTAAATTCTGATATGCTTCAAAATTAGTAGTATACATTAATGTGTTAAAATAGTCTAGTTTACTGAATTTAACAAAGCCATTGATGGTAGTTCTCCATTTTAAAGCACACTGCTTTAATTGAATTATGTGTTGTTTCCCCTTTTTCCTTATTGATAACAGCAATAGAATTAAAAATGTGTGCTGTGTTTCTATTCTGAAACATGTGAAGGTCAAATATGGAAGATAATTATTATCTAAGTGATCAGTGGTATTTGCTATCCAAATAATAAGTTTATACAATAATTTGTTATCAACTTCACTACACAGCATTAGTCTAATTTCCCAGCTCACTAAATGTCTGGATGAGAACTAGGTATTCTTCTCTTCCTCCAACATGCTCTACAGGCTACAAGCTGCAAACTGGGTGATAAAGTGACAAACCTGCAGGATTGCGCTGGAGAGCACATGGGCATGACAGCCCTGTTGCTACTTCTCCTGTCCACTGTCCATAACATGTCAGAAGTAAAAAGCAAAGGGGAGATCAATTTGCACTTCCAGAAAGATACAAGAAGGTGACCTGTACTTCCCAAGAGAAGCTCGAAAAAAATAAATTTGAGTTGTCACTAAAATTTAAGACAATGTTAGGTTAATATAATTTTTCATTGCATATAAGGTCTCAATAACTTTTTATTTATGGTTTCATTTACTGTTAAGCTCTTAAAGGGTTGTAGAAAATACTTACATTAAAAATTATTTTTACTAGAAAGCTTTCTCTTTACCTTACGTGCCTCTAGAATTTCATTAAATATTATGAACTATTAATTGCTTGTCAGATAAACTCAATATATTCATTTAATTTTTTTACCTAGTATCAATTTATAAGCATAGAAAAAGTCCTAGCTTCAAAATATTTCCATTCAAAAGCTAATTCAGTCAAAATTAAATACATAGGTGTTTAAACTTTTAAACATAATAAATGCATATATTTTTATTAGTTTTCTATAGAATACATGTTTTAGCTGTAACATTTTTCTAATAACCATGTGTTGGTGTTCTAATCAAAACTGGAACTTACTAATAAAAATAACTTTTTCAGTGATTGATAAGGTTTTTTTAATAAATATGATACATTTAAGCTCATTAACTGCATAAAATTTGGGGGGTTTTTTTTGAAAATTTATATGTTTTAACATTTTAAAGGACTTGCATTAGTCTTTTTCTTAACTTTTTTTCGTTAATTTTGGCATATGTTTACCTTTCAGGATGTGATCCTTCACTTCTTCCTGTGCTAATTTTTTTTAATGAGAAAACTGGGGAAGACAATAGAGTGGGAAAAAAACAAAACCTTTTTCATTTTTTTTTTAATTGAAATAAATTGCAGCTAATCACCTGAAAAGTTCAGATAACAGGAAGAATTTTACGGAGTGGATGTCGTTCTATTTTTCTTGCTCAGAAAGAGCGGTAATAAAAAATTAAATTACAGTCTTGAGTAATCTTCAAGAGAAGACATCATGTATGCCTCAGTAATTCAGAGACCATAACTTGATAATCACAAACCAAAAGTGAGATACAGAGTTGTTAATATGTATGATATTGTAATATCTAAGTTTCACCTCCTAAGTGTAAAGATTTAGAAGAAAATTTTAATTAATTTTTCCTTAAAAATATATTACATGGAAAATGTATAAAACAAACAGATGTAATTCACCAAAATAAAATGTGTGTCATAAACAAAAAGCATCATAAATTCAATCATTGCATTCTATTTTAATATTATGACTACATCTGAATTTAGGGAGGTACCAACAATTATTTTTGCACTTACAAGAGCTGCACAGCTTAACTTGTTGTTTCTCATATCCACGGGGAAGCCTTTGGCAGCTGAAGTGGTGAGTGTTCTACAACATGAAACAGAGATACTTAACTGGGTCAACAAAGAGAATGTGCTTCCATTGGAAGGGTTTTGTACCCAGGCTAATTGACCCTGTTCTTCTACAATTACCTGTACGGGATAATTAGAGCTTCTGAGTTTGCTCATTTATTGCTAGCCTAGACATCTGTGCATCCCATGATTCATAGTTCAGACAAGAAATGTATATTAGTGTAACTATGCTTTAAAATGTGTGGTGGTTTAGCTAATTAAAGGACTTCCAGTATCTGTACCTTTGAAAATTGACTCTTAAATGAAAAAAGAAGATTAAACCATTGGCCAGAAAATATTTTAATGAGTTTTTATAGACCTCACAATAGAACATTGTAACATATAACTTGTTACATATACTTACATTGTATTTTGAAATGTCTGAAACCCCTAAGGATTCTATAAAGCATTCAATGCATTTAATGGGAAAGTACAAATGTATTGTAGTTGGTATACTTAAGCTTAAGGGCAGTTTTGAACATGGTCATTAAAGAAGCCCTGTCATTGGCTGGGTAAATATTCAAGACCAAAAAAACAGTTCAAAAATTGAGTTACATTCAGCCTGTGTATTTTGAGTGCTATACTTCACATTTGTGAAAAGGCTATAGAAGATTTCAGGCACCTAGGAAATCAGGAAAAAAATCTGCCTTGCTAAGCAGTGAAAGGATGACAGCATTTGTTTTGTTTGCTTTGATCTGTGTAGTCATGAAACGAATATGTTTTTCTCTCCCAAATATTATGTGAAGAAAGGACTTATTTAATAACTCACTGAATTGAGCAAGAAATGTTCTCTCCTCTTCTTTGTTCTCCGTCCTCATCACAGTGGGTTCATCACAGCATATCTTTTCCTCTTCTATAAGCAGTTGCAATCTGACAGACCAACAGAAAAAAGTACAAAGGAAATAATAATGATCATAGAGAAAAATAACCTTCTAGACCTGACAAGGAGAAATTCAGCACTTAGTGAAATAAAAAATTACTCTGACCAATAAGAGCAGGCAACCTTCAGGTCTCTAAATAGGCTAAAATGTCATAGGACAGATTGTATAGTCAGACACCTTGGAACAATGTAATTCACATCTTGTTCACAGCTGTGAGACGTAGTGCTCAAGAATGCAGCTGCACTGCCTCCTAGCTAGCCACCAGCCAAAAGTGCACTCAAAGAGGAATGATGTCTTAGACAAAATTGAATATCTCATAGTAGTTCTCCAAAGGTTCACAGTGCTTCACAAGATACCATTTTATACTCTTTCTTCTGGTTCTTGGCCATCTTACATCTCTTAAACTGTTTCCAAAAATGCAAATAAAATGTCACCAGTTTGGGTTCCAAGTGCTCCTTAATGCTCATGCTGTTCTTTCTTCAAATGGAAGGTAAAAATAAAGAGATCTTTTCAGATGGGCTGAAAATACTACAATGACTACATTAACATAATCAGTAATTCTTTTCTGTTGGTTTTCACCCTCTTTATTCATATCCCCAAAGAAAAAAGTCTGACTTTTCTTCTTCTCTTTTTTAAAATTAAGAAAAAAGAGTAAATAATGGGGGAGAAAACAGAGTAGAAATATAGCTGGTTATAGGTAAAAAGAGATGTGAAGAAAGGGTGTGATTTTCAATGTTATAAGGAAACAAGTGTCTTGGAGCCAATGGAAAAATAAAAGACACTGAAGTAAGCAGAATTTTTCCCCTCTGAGCTTTGGTAGCAGTTACATCAAAGCGGTAACTGTTCCATTTGCGTGTTCTTAAAATTCCTTTGCCTAAATTGCATGTCAACATGCACTTTTAAGTTTAAATTATAACAAATGTGAGTGTGTCTTTGCAAGTAAGATACATTCTAACTTTATGCATGCAGAGTTATAATATTCAAAGACATAATTAAATTTTAAAGGGCCTTTAGCTTCCTGCATAAATACAGTTTAAATGATAAATTGCCTAAATCCACTCAGCAAGTATATTTTTCTCTTTAACCTGTGGTGGGAAACCCACAGGTTTTACACATTCAGAGAATGCCATAGTCTGAATTTGATTTCCAATAGGCCTACCAACTAACTTGTTCTAAATGTGGAGGTGATGATTATGCAAAGAAATTCTGCATCCAGAAAACATTTGGGCCAAATGAAGAGAGTACAGAGGTGTGTGAGATTTTTAATAGACAATGAAATTGCCTAAGTTTTAATGTAGGTAAACCAGTTTCTATTCAATGATGTTTACTTCAAGAAACAACAGGAAAACCTAGCGATTGATGTAATTGTGGACTGCAGATATTTCACCTTTATTTCTCAATCAACTCTGCCTCTACTCCCGAGAATGAATGACTATGTCATCCAGGGCCAGATTATTGGGGAATTAAGCAATTTACACCATGGGGTGTGATGCACTTTAACACTGTTTTTTTTTACTTGCTTCACATTAAACTTCTTCCCTTAGGAAATTAATTACTTTTATTGTTTCTCTCTGTCTTCTTTTCTCTCAACATCCTCTACATACCACTGACAGTAATGACCTTTTACATCACAGACAGTCTACTTGACGTGTGCTGCCCTGAAGGAACTGATCTGAATCTGGATAGGTAAAAACATGGAGAAATTTTTCACAAATTGTATTGATTTCTGTTCATTTTTCCTAAAATTGTCACTTTGCCCAATATAAAAATATTACCCTTAACCTAAAAACAATACATTACCTTGTTCATGACATTATTTGGGGTTCTGAGTATCACGTTTTAAGGTGCCTAACCCTTCCCACTTACAATATAAAGATTTTAAATTCTCCATGCAGGTATGAGATTTCTTCCCACCAAAACAAAACAGAAGTTGTTACAATGATCAGAATACTTTCAAACTTGGAAAGGTTTGAGAATCTACTTCTCAATTTAAGAGTTAAAGGTAAGAAGACAATCTTATCTTACATAAAATGCCAATATTGTTTATTGTATGTAACAAAACCAGTAAGGAATAAACTTTCATTTTTTCATTTGCAAAACTAAGGAAAGAAATGTTGCAGGGATTAGAAAAAGGATTATTTGAAAATAGCAGCCAGAGTCTGAGAAAACTTACAAAATAATATGAAAACTTTAGTGATTAATTACAATGAGTCTATCTATTAAATGCTGTATTTAAAAAAATGTAAAGATAATCCACAAATGTCAATGACTTATACATATCTTATAAATTCTGTTTATGAAAATAAAAATTAGAATATTTCTAGAAGAATATAAAAACAACCAAAAAATATCACCTCATCCATATTGAAAATGTTTGCATGTTTACATAATATTTAATTCCTAGTACTGTATTTTTATTGTATCTATTACGGGGAGTAACTTCCATTTTTGTACCAGAAGGGGAAAACAGATGATGTAAATACTGAAGATCAAAGTACAGCATGAGAAAAACATGCCATAATCAAATCAACAGAAACGCACATAAATACTTGGAGGCAGATTGTTTCTCTGATGAATTGCATCTCACAGACTAGAAAAAACCTTCATGGGATAATTAAGCATCAACCAAATGCTCTACTTTTCTCAAGACTGATGTCAAACAATGCTACAGTTATGAATAGTCTGCTGAAGGCCACACTTCTGGCTCCAGCAGGCTTCTCCCACTCCTTCTGGCAGCCTCCTGCCCTGTGACACAAACGGCTTTTGCTGTCCCCACCCTGGGTCTAAAGGGCTGTTGTGTCTGTCTGCTTGGTGGGGACATTGAGCCAGCAGCAGTTCCTAATGGCTAGTGACAGTCCCAGGAGTGTGGGAAAGGAGAACTGTTTTCAATGAGTTTCAACTGTCTCCAACCAGCCAAGGCCACTCCCAACCTCCAAGAGGGATGTGGAGACCTGCCCTGTCCCTGGTACCACAGGTGTTTAGCACTTTGGTGATCACAATTATGTGATAAACTGCAGAACTGCATCATAAAATAGTTATGCATCTCTGAATAACTTTTACCTGTAAGCAAACATGGGATTTGTTTCAAAAACCATGATTCTTAAATATTCTGTACCTCCCATGAGAAACAGGGGCTATGATGAAATTTGTTTCTTACCCTCTGAAATATGACATCGGTGCCATCAGCAAGAAGTCCTTCACTTCCAAAGGTGCCACACTGTTACAGAGTGTTATTTCTAGTCACAGAAAAGAATAAAATTAATGTCCTGACATCTGATTTTATAAAGGCTCAGTTTTGTGTGAGGTTATGGTGCCTTTCTGTGCCCCTTATCTCTGCTAATAATTAGGGTCTCTTGCTTTGAAAATGAAGAGAGGAAAAAAACCCAGGGCAAGAGAGCTGCAAGGATACAGAAATTGATGCCATGGCTTGTGAAATGAATTCTCCTTTCAACACCTCTTCAGGATGAACTACTCACATACAATATGAGCCAAAAAACCCACAGAGATTGTGATGCCAGATCAAATAATCTACTTGCTTCAGAACCTTAGCTGAATACTATTTTTATCTGGTGCTAACATGCTGGAAATGGGGTGGGGGGAGGTGTTCTTCAGATTCAGTCATTAACTTTATGAATAAGAATATTTTATTTCCTTAGATTAGGTATCTGATATTAGCAATTTATAAGAGATGACTGTCCTAAGCAAACTCTTGTCACGAATAAAACCTGTTGTGACTTATACCTTTATTTTGAGTATCTTCTGATAAACTTACAGGCAGTGTAATCAAATAAGAGCTCACTCTAGAAATGGTTAGATGAACATTTTTTTGTTCATATGTTGAAAAAAGACTAAAGCTTCACTATGTCTATTCCAAAAGATTCCTTTTATTTTATGGTAAAACGCCTAGACCTAAATTCTTGAATGCGCTTAGGGCAATGATATTATTTAGCAGTGCAGTGCCTAATGGGCAGACTAATTACCTAGACCTCAGTTAAGGACTTAAATTCTCCATGCAATAAGAGGGAAGCATATGAAATAAATAAAGGAATAAATAAATAAGGTCTCATCAGGATGATGAAACAAAGAGGTCAGTAAAGAGGAAAGAGAAAGCTGTTACCATTACAAATATAGATCCAACTAGCAATTTGATTTTCACGGGCATTCACACTGCATGATTTTTGATAATTCATTTGGTAACTTCTGTTAGGAATAGAAATGGTCATGCAGGCAATACAAATTTCTCTGAAGATTTAGATAAAAGAATATCTCCATCCAAATCTAGCACACAAAGGAGCTTACACGCTTTTTTGGTCCTTGAGGTGAAATACTGTTGGAATTTTCAATGCAAGTGGGAAGTTTTCTTGTGAAACTCCAAGGCTAAGAGTTCTGGAAAGAAGAATGACACAGACTGTAATCCTAGACATTAAAGCCAATTTATTTATCTAAATTTTAATTTCAGAAGACCACTGTGATTCCCTGTGTTCTAAGAGAGGGCCCTTAGTTTGCCCAGATTTCTAGTGAGTTCAGACAGTCAACTGAACTGCCTGCTTAAATAAGCGAGAAAACATTCTTTTGAAGAGATGCCATCATTCGAGTTATCAAGGTATAAAATAAGTCTCTGCATTTATGAGTTGTATAGTGGATGATTAGCATTTTATTCTAAAAGAGTTCATAGCAGTATTTCTACTTCAATATTCTATTGCAAACATAAGAGGTCTAACAAGAGATGTACTAGAGACAGTTGAAATAATTTTGTGGGCTTGTACCTAAAATTCTCACACATAGTAAGCAAGAGCTCTGAAAAGAAGGCTTAGGCAGTAGACAATTATGAAGCAGGCCACCCACTCAGTAGGAGAGTGTGGTCCCCTCCCTTCTCTCTCAACCTGTCCTTTATTTCCCATAACTCTGCTGAAGGGATAACCCCCAGAGGCAGTCCTAATGGGTGTGTCTAGGCATAATGGCTGCATCCAGCTCACAGTAAACTCAGGAGAGACAGATAAAAGTGCAGTATCCTTGGGCTATTTTGGGCAATGCACTCATCTAGTCATAGTGCTGGTTGAGATCTGACTCAAACCAAGTTTAGAGCAGGTTAATAATTGTAGTCAGCATGCAAATATGACAGTAAGGTTGTTGTCTTACTCCATACATGACAGACACTCCAGGGCCCATTGAGGTCTCCTGCACAGCAGCAGGCTTCATGCCGGGACCTTCTTTCTTTCTTTCTTTCCTTCCTTCCAAGGTTACTTCTTGAGGCTGAGAAGATCTTTGTCATGTCAGATACTCAGTAAGTGAAGTTGGAATAAGTGCACTGACACTTTGAAATTTAGCTAAGTGATTATAAAGGATTGATTTTACATGAGTTAACTTTTAGACATAAAGCATTGAACAAGTCTGGGACTAAGTATGGATCAAGATGCACCTAAACTCACCTCTGAGGAGGAGTGTAGAATATGAGGGAGGCTTTTCTGAACCTCACAGATAAAGAGAAGGGTCTCCCTGAGTGTTGTCTGACCCTGTCCTCTGTGCAGTAATAATGTAGTGTACCTGGCCATTTTCCCTGACATGTTTGCTCTCAAACTTTGTTAAATTTCTTCTTTATATCAATAAACACATTGCAACTTCTCTGGAGTGGGTCACTTCATAGACAGTAGTGCCAATTTTGTAACAATCATTTTGTAAGCTGGAGAGAGAAAAAAAAAGTGCTGTTTCCTCTTCCAATGAAAAAACTGACATTTCACGCTTTAGAATTAGAGGATGACAGGAAAAAAAAAACCTTAGCCTTCTATGTATTCCCCCGCCCTTGATGTATCAGGATGCACAAATGCTCTCAATACATTTATAGTGGCAGTGTACAAGTAATGAGTAATTGCTATTTTGAGCCGCAGCCTCTGCTTTTCTGAGCATGCCTGAAAGAAATTTCCAATACTCTAGAGATATGACCTCCTGATTTAATAATTCTAGTTCAGCACTTCTGAAGCTGAATCTTGTCCAAGAGTTCCAAGGTGTTCGTGAATAGATCACTTTCAGTTCTTAAATGACTTTATACACAAGATTATTAATCTCCTATTCAATAAATTACTTTATATATTCCAGAGAAAATTTTCTACTGTTCACAGAAATTGACACATCTTGAGACAAAAATGGTCTTGTCAACAAAATATTTTAAAGAAATTTTCTCTCCTGTACTTCTGTTAGACTGTATCCTCCTGCCTACAAGACATGTCACAATGCCGTTACTTCATAGTGAGATAGATCTTCAGAATTTCTGGCAGGTCACACAGTCTCCACTGACACGGAAACATAAGGCTGTGGCTGCAACTAAAGATGTCAAGTGTCATTCCTCAAAGAGGAGACACATCCACCAAATTATTTACAGAACCTACTGTCTCTTATTTTGTCTTCAGAATCACTGAAACTTTTCAATATAAACTACCCTGTTTATTTTTCCCGGAATATGATACGAAGTTGCAGACAGACAGCCTCAGAGGCTACCTTCATTTCTACTAGTCCTGGATTTGTGCATTGGTCAGATCTACTCAGGGATAAATTATTCTTCATTCATTTCATCAACTCCTAAGAAGTTGCCTGATAGAAATCACTGTATTTTTTTTTACACTGGAAGTAGCTATGAGACAACACGTTATCTACGCAATTCTTAATTGTTTATCTCTTTTAAAATGCACTGAAATGCATATTTAAATTCTAAAGAAGTCTGCTGCTTGAAAACCACAAAGCACATATGGCAAATAGTACACAGCAGAAAGTATGTTTGATTTGTGATGCTGATTAAATTGATGTAGAAAGGCTGCTAGGATCCCTTCCAGCCTGCGAGATGCACCTGACATCATTCTGTGGGTGTTATACTTCATTTGCTGTGATAAGTCTAGTTTTCAAGTGACAGTAAGAAGAAATAGTGGAGTGAGGGAATACACAAAAGAATAAATTCCATCATTTTAAAGGCAGATTCACTGCATCTAGCATTTCCAACGAAGATCAATGTTCAACCTAAGAATGCTTAGTTAGGAAATCTACATCCTGGGTTTTCTAGATTATTTGAGGCTTTATCATGGTATTCTGAGAGGCACCTCCACAGTATTCTACTAAGACATATTCAACAAGCCACATTTGGAAAATTGGATACAGGATTATAAAAGCATTTCAAGTGTGAAGAAACAGTACAGAAGAAAACAACTATGCAGAAGTATCCAACTTATTGGATACTTCCTTCTGACATATTCTGAATCAGTAAATACATCATCAAATAAGGCATCAACTATAGCAATCTGTTTGAGAAAATCACAGGTTTTTTTAAGTTGATGCTTTATTGGATTGCTTCCATATTGGCTAGTATTCATCTGAGAGCTAAAACCAGTGCCTCTACAGAGAAAGTCCCCAAGATGTCTAATGTTTCTACCCAGATGGAACAGGTAAGTAGAGAAACTTCAATATAGATCGCATGGTGCAACAAGTGCCCAGACCCTACTCCTGAACACTAAGTACCTGCAAAAGATCTGCACAAGTTGATGATCTGTTGATGAAAAACAAGACCCACTATCAGTGAAGGAAGAGTTGGTTTATGAAATATTACAGGAATTTGTTTCCAACAAACCAATTTGCCCTAATAATATCCACACACAGGTGTTAAGAGGCCTTGATGATGTTAGTGCGAGGCTGCTTTTCCTAATCTTTGAGAAGTTGTGGAGATCTTTGAGAGACGTCATGGAGATCAAGAGACTGCCTAGAAGAGTGGAACAAGGCTAATGTCACCATTATCTACAAGAAGGGCTTAAAGGAGAGTTCAGGAAATTACAGGCTCATCAGTTTTACTTCAGTTCCCCTGAAAGTGATGGAACAAATTCTCCTGGGAGCTATCCCATGTCAAATGAAGCTCATGATTGGGAAAAGCCAGCACAGACTCATCAACAGCAAATTGTTCTTGACAAAGATGATCGCCTTTTATGACAAAGTAACTCTCTCAGTTGATGTAGGGCAACTGGTGGACATTGCCAACTGTATCTTCTCCAAGGCTTTTGATACTGTTGTTTCTCAGAGATTTCTCCTGGAGAAACGGATGTATTAGAGTCTAGATAAGTGGTTTGGGCTGGGGACGTGGCTGGTAGGCAGGGCCCTGGGAGTGGTGGCAAATAGCTCCTATTGAAACTGGCTGCCTGTCAAAGGTCCCCCAGGGACTAAAATTGGACCCAGCACTATTTAATATGTTCGTAAGTGACCTGGATGATGGGATCAAGTGTACTCTGGTGGAATTTGCTGATGATTCCAAACTGAGTGGAGAAGCGGGCACTTTGGAAGGGAGAACCACCCTTCAAGAAGACCTGAATACACCTGAAAAGGGGCTAACAAGAACCTTGTGAAGTGTAAGGTCTCACACCCAGAAAAAACATAATCCAAAACTGCAGCACAGGCTGGGATCTACCCAGTTGTGGAGAAGCTCTGTTGAAAGGGACTTGGGTATTCTGATGGACATCAAGCTCAATATGACCAAACAGCATGATGGGGTGCTACAACAATGGCATTACCAGCAGAGATAAACAGTTTTCCCTTCAGTGCCTGTCAGGGCATACTTGGAATACTGTGCTCAGTTTTGGTCTCTGCTATAAAGCAGATGAGGACAGGCTGAGAGTGGCCATAGAAGGGTCACAAAGATGATCTAAGAACTGGGAAACCTGTGATATGAGGAAGAGCTCAAAGAACTGGGTTTGTTCAGCCATGAGAAAAGAAAGCTTAGAGGAGTCTGTATCATTAAGCACCAGTACTTACAAGGGTGGCTACAAAGAAAGATGGAGGCTTCTTTTTCTCAGGAAGTCACCTGAAAAAGATGTGGGGCAATGGGTACAAGTTTCTTCTGCTGAGATTTTGATCAGACATAAAATGATGATTTTTTTTTTTTTTTTTTGATGAGAAGAATTATCTGATGGGATTTTCTCCCCAGGGAAGTGGTGGATTCTCCAACTTTTTTAAGATTTGGCTGGACAGGTTGGTGCCATCTTGTCTAGACTATGATTTTTCCAGGAAAATTTGGACCAGATGGTGCATAAGGTAATTTCCAACTTGGTATTCTATTACTCTGCAGTAGAAGTATTGGGGTGCGTTCCTGATGACATCAGATATTATGCTTGAACTATTGATCTCTAGGTCACTACTGACTGCATTTGGAACTCATATACTTAGATGATATGATTATTCCTACATTCACTCTTCTGAATTCAGTGTCTACAGCCTAAAATCACACACTTCTTGAACTTTTATTCAGTTGCCTGAAGACATCTGAGTTCCATCAGCCGTGTAAGACATTGAAACAGATGGCTGTCAAATATGATGTGACCAGTGGGAAAGCCAGACACTTCTGCAGTAGCACTTAGAGGCCAGGTGACCCTAAAAAGCATCTCAAAATTATTTAAATATCTAAGTTTAATCAGTAATGAATCAAGGGCACAGTGAATTTATTTGTGAATAACAAACAGCGGGAACAGTTGGGAAACTGATGGATATTGTGTAACAGTTCTATTATAAGCACACAGATGAGTAAAGATTACATACACAAATCCTTTTCAACTTCATTATTAACAGACAGCCTAGACTTAGAGGAACTTTGCAATACTTTTTTTTTTTTAGTAAGAGCTATTCTCTCTCTGACTTCACACAATCATTATACTCTTGCAGTACTGACCTCAAAGAAACCATCATTCAGTTCATATCTGTGAGTTATATTCTCAGGAGAAGAAAGAAGAAAAACTGATGAACTCTTATTCCTACATGCATACATGCTGTGTATGTTAATTAGAGAGATATTCTGCCAAACTCTACTGTGTTACAGAAAGAACCAAGCATCTCTGTAAATGACAGAAATGCACAATACCACATCATAAGATTGCATGCTGTAATATTCAATTCTGATGAATACAAGATATTCTATTATTAGAATATCTGCACTGCTGTCCATTATTTTCTTCTTCAATCTTTAATATTTCAAAACTTTAAGAAAAAGAGCTTATTTAAGGCTACTTGGCAGGCAATTTTTCACTATTTGCATCACTAAAACCATAAGGTATCTTGAGCTGGAAGGGACATATAAAGATCATTGAGTCCAATGCCCTGCCCTTTGCAGGACTGCCTAAAAATAGACCATATGACTAATATGTCTAGATGCTCCTTGAACTCTGACACACTTGCCACTACCACTTCCTTGGGGAGCCTATTCCAGTGCCCAACCACCATTTCAGGGAAGAACCTTTTTCTAATGTCCAATCTGAATTAGCATGACACAGCTCACCGGAGAGGAGGTCAGCTCTTTCCACTCCCCTGTCTGTCTTGGGAAGATTTTAGGCTGTGATGAGGTCACTCCTCAGCCTTCTCTTCACCAAGCTAAACAAGGAAGTGACTTCAGTTGTTACTTGCATGTCTGGCCCTCGAGACCTTTCACCATCTTGGCTGCCCTCCTCTGGACACACTATGAGGCAATGTCCTTATTATTTTGAGACACCCAAAACTGCACACAGTACTCAATGTCAGGCCATACCAGCACAGAGCAGAGCTGCACAACCACCTCCTTTGACCAGCTGGTGATGCTGTGCTTGATGCATCCTAGGACACAGTTCAACCTTTTGGTTGCCAGGGCACACTGTTGGCTCCTATTAAACTTACCATCAACCCAGTTGCACAGATCTTTTCCTGTGAGGCTCCTCTCCAGCTCATTATCCCCCAATTTGTACATATAACCAGGATAACCCCATCCTAGGTGAAGAATCGTGACTGATATAACAGTTTGGATTGGAAGGGATGCTTAAATGTCATCTAGTCCAATCCCTCTGTGCAATGAGCAGAATCTGATACTTGCACTTGTTAAAGTTCACATGATTGGTGAATGCACAGCTCTCTTGTCTACCCAGATCTCTCTGCAAGGTCTCTATGCCCTTCAGACTCTGTCACTCCTTCTTAGTTTAATATCATAAACAAATTTCCTTACTGTACTTTTGATTCCTACACCTAGATAATTTATAAAAACATTAAAGGGTACTGGCACAAGACAATAACCTCTTCACCTATGAGTCCTCCTTTGTTCCTAAACAACAAACCTGGAAGGGTTCCTTTAGTAGTTGTCTTCCTTAATCATGCTCCCATGAAGTTATCTTTAACATGCTTCAGGAGCTTCCTGGATCTGTTCATGTCTGCTGTATGATATTCATGGGTGATATCTGGGAAGTTACAGTCACCCATAAGGACAAGGGCAGGTGATCTAGGGATATATCTTAATTCCTTAACAAAATGTTCAGAACCAATTAAACAAAATAAACCCACGATACTTTTGGGATATTATTTGCAAAACTACATTTACAAGTAATATTATTGTGTTACTATTATCACAGGCATTACTGCTGGAACTCAGTAATCTGTTCAATGAATCAATGTGATTGCACAGAAGCTTCTTATTATTTAAAATATGCATCACCTCTTTGAGCATCATGTGGGAACTCACACATCTTTTAATTTGTACAATAATAGCTACTTATAACTTCTTTTGCATATTATGCTTACTTATCCTATACTTACACATTATACTGCTTTTACATACTTATACATAACCTATATATTTCACTTACATATACTTCCTTAACACAGTACTTATACCTAACACAGTACTTACACATTTACTAACTTATCCATAATACAGCACATATACATTTTGCAACTTCTGTGCATGAGATTACACGTTACTTGATTGGTCCCTTTACTTTGTACAAGAGCTCCACACACACGTTTCATACAATAAGATTGGTTCCTAATCCAGTGCAGCACAATCCTCTTTATCTATTCCTTGCAGTCTTGGTATTTTAGCTTTTCAGCTTCTCTTTTCTCAATTCTAATTCAGCACAGTTTACCTTTCAGTCCTTGATGCTCCAGACTCAAGCAAGCAGAGTCAAGATGATGGCAGCAACAAAACCTATCCAGTGGATCAGCAGCCAGGTTAGGCCAGGAAATCAAAACAACCAGACAGCAAAGGACAGAGAGCAGATATATAAGCATATCTCACCTCTCTTCTTCACTGAACCTTCTGTCTGGGCTTAAAAACTCTCCAGGAGCTGACCTGCTACACCTGAAGGTGGACAGCCAGGTGAAGCTGGTGAGGGTAATTCCAGCCTGGTCTCTCTCTGAGGGCTCCAATAGGAATAACTAAAGATGGTTTGGCTGGAGCACACTGTCATGATTCAAAACACCTTACAACATGTTACAGATTACAATAAAATGTTTATAGTTCCGACTTTGTAAGATTTTTGTACGGAAATAAGTGTAAGTCTACCTTTCCTAGGAATGTTATACAATTTCTATTGACATCCCTGATGAAACTTTATATTCAAACAGTAATAATGCCATGCTAAATTGGAACAATTATCTGCTTAATTAACAGTAACTGTGATCTCTGTGATCATTGATTTTGTATTATTTATTTACTTTATTTACTGATTTCTCTCCATTGGGATTTTCACAGGTTTCTTTTCAAAGGTGGCTTTTGAAATTTTTTGGGGGGTTTAAAACTTGTCCAAGACTATTCTTAAAAGTGATAAACATGTAAGGCAAAAGTTGGTAAAAAGTAAGATAAGTAATGGACTATTAAAAAAGGCAGCAACAATCACAATGATAGTCATCCTAATCTTACTTTATGATAATTTTGTTGACTTTAAAAATAACTATTTTTTATTTACTTGACTTCAGAAACTCAACAAGATCTCTACACCAGACCTATTTTGACTCAGAAAGATTAGTATTTGACCACTATTTGCAAAACTACATCTTACTTGGTCTGCTACCTTCTGTGATTTTAGTAATTCTGTACAATAGAAATAAAAAATAGTTAACACAGCTTTGGGGAAAAAGGCAAAAGGCAAGGCAAGAGGCAAGAGAAAACCAAAGCAAGGGAGGGAACCCTTCAGTTGTAAATCCCTGCTAGTAGTGGGAAAATGGAAAACATGTCTCACACTGCGTGTATATATATATATATACAGCTACATATACACCTATGTATTTGTATAAAATTAAAATTCCAAAACTGTATAATGAAGCTTCTATCTGTACAGATGTTCTTTTGCTAATTTTGGAAAAACAGTTTAGGTTTTACATTTCTACTTATGACCACTGCATATCCTTAGGACTTAATGATGTTTTTAGCTCTGAAACTTGTATATAAAATATTTATTTCTCTTTTCTTTTTTCCCATCTTATTATTTAATTTATTTTTTAAAAAGTTTTCAGCATTTCTGATGAAACCATTATCAAAATGACTTAGTAATTGAAAACTTAAAATGAAAAGCTTTTCCGTATTTTGTCTTCATGTTTATGTATTCACCTAAAATATTCCTAATGAGGTCAACAAAAAATAGTCTCCAGGCACTCTAAGCTGTCACTTTCTGGACTCTCACTCATAATTGCCAGGTAATTTACATTTGACCTGTACCTCCAAGTCAGAATGTTAATGTGTTCTGCAAGGTGAATTCAAATCTGTCCTTAATTAGGGTGCCAGATAGGAAGAGTTATATTTTAACTGGAACATAACCTCAGCATTTCTGAATAATGGAATTAATGTGCAGGATCATAAAATATGCATTGGTAAGCACTTCCTCCAATTTAGAATAATAATGAATTGGTATTTCAAAAATTGAAGGATTTCTGTTGCATCATCAACAATTGTTTTTTTTCTTTCACTTTGGAAAGAGAGACCTGCATATACATAAATATGACTACACATACAGCTACATACTACAGAGATGCTAGGAACAAAAACAAAAATACAGATGGACTGGAATTCTGTTGTCTCAGAATGATAATTTTTGTATTCCGTGCTTCATGTTCATCCCTCATTCATGTATATCTAAAAACCTCAGTACCTGGAATTGATACAGAAATTAGCAACAATTGGTTGTCCACAAAGTCAAAAAGAAACTGAATCACGTTATCACACCTAAGGAGTTTCATTTGTTTATTTTGAAGTGTGTTACTGTGGAGGTGCCTCCCTTGAAATCCTGGGGGGAGGGACCCTGCAGGGTATGGGTCTGTTCCTGTCCCTGCTCCCATGTCACGTGTGCCCCATACCTGTTCCTGACTGGGGGTGTGTGTGTGCCTGGTGCCCGGGAAGAGAGCAGGGTCCCATGGCTTGGTCTGCCTGGGAACTCCAGCCATGCAGCTGGAGGAACAAATCATCTCTGAATATCTACAAAATATCGCTTCATCTTTCCTTCCAAGTTCATCGCTGTCTTACATATGTTGTAAGGATTCCCCTCGCTACAACGTGTTACTATGCATCCATTGCATTGCTTCTGGAAAAATTAAAAAAAAAAAGATTGAGAGCATAAATTATCATAACTAATCAACTGCATACAACAGATGGGCCTACAATTTGAGTGTAATCCAGTAACTAGGTAATCCACTTCTTCAAGTTATTGCTGTCTGTCTAGCCTTTAACTCAGGGACTTCCTTCCAGTGAATATCATATCCCTACAGGATTTATGAACAGCCAAGTCTCCATTTAACTAAATACTACTTTCACTCTGTACTCTGACCCAACACAGAACTAAAGTAGTGGTTTTCCCTTATATTAAAGAATTTATCCTCTTACTATTTGTAAAATAAATGTCATACTCCACAGTAAAGGATGGTTTTAGTTGGCAAAAAATATTTCTGGGAAATGATGGTATTTTTCCAGAAATTTTCTTTAAAATGAATTTATGTATTTTGTGAATATTGCTATTTTTTTTATTTTTTAGGATTTAAAGGAAGTGGCTAAACAAACAAATTAATTAACAAATACCAACATAAAGTTGCTCTTGCTTGGCAGCCCTGTAATGCTCAATTTTTTTCAATGTACACATAGGTATTCTGTTTTCTGACTAATGAAAAATGGTTTCACTAGGCCACTGCCACATGCAACAATACTAAAAGGAGAAGGGGATCTTATAAACTACCAGTGGAAGCTTTAAAATTTGGGACACACAGATGGGAGAGAGAGTTGTAGACCAACAACATGCAGCAAGGGATTGTCCCAGGGTAAAGTGCAGTTGTTAGGGCTTTTTTAAAGAGATCTAACATATCACTGAGATATGACTTTTCTTCCTTTTTCTTAGATTTCCTTCCTTTGCTTTGTCTCTGATTGATCTTCCCCTTGTAGAAACACTCTTGTCTTTATTGGGACCTGTGGAAGGATGAGGAACTGTGTTCTGGAACTATCATTAAAACTGAAGTTTGAGAACTAGTAGGTCCCCTGTAATAAAATAATATAGCCCTCTCTTCTGATGGCAGCAGATTATCCCTGTGAGCCACAGCAGTCATGGAGTTCGATTAAATATTCCCCTTTCAAAGATACAGTTATCCTCAAAGGTGTAACTTCTTTGGGAATAAGGTTGAGCATTTATCTTTCAACATTTTTAAGGATTTCCAGTATTTCCTGTTATGATAAATTTGCCTGTTTTTAAAATAAACAAAACCCATTTTAATTTATAGCAATTTATTTAAAAAAAAAAAAAAAAAAACAAAAGAGATAATAAAACCATTTAAAAGCTTTAATATAAATAACTCCTATGCTTTTGGGACATAGTCTTTAGTAATGTTATAAAGGCCTTGAATAACATTAAAAAAAGGAAATGGCTGAACAATGACACCCTCCTTCCAAAATCTTTTGACTTTGACCTTAATGCTTCATGGGTTGGATCAAAGACTCATTGTATTAACAAATTCTTTGAAGAAAGATCAGCTTCTAGAAATATCTATTTTTAGGTTGACATTTTATTAAATGAGTTTACATCAAATACTGGTGTTTCATAAAGGTAGAGTTTGGTATTTGTAATACCTCATTCTCCAAGATATTTTTGTTTTCACTTTCATGTAATTTCTCTGAGATTATTTTGTCTGTTTTTCTGAACTACTGAATTAGATTGCTGATTAAAACATGAATTCCAGCTCTTCCAAATATCTTCTTTTTTGTAATGAGTTTTTTACATAAATCGTGTTCAGATTCCTTTTTAGATAGTATGTGGAATTCATCCATTATCTGAAAAAACATTAAGTTCAGAATTCTGAAGTGGAAAAGGCAGGGGAGCTGGGCCAGAAGCCAAAAGTCTCAAATGAGGGACAAATTATTGGCTTTCTAGTTCAGGAGATTTTCAGGTTCAACATATATTATACAATCTAATATAAGTCTGAATACTGAAAGCATCTTAGATCTCTACATATAACTCAGTGCAAGACTCAGCACGAATCACTAATTTTTAATCATATGCATTTCTAAGGGTACTTAGCTTCCCAAGGAATGATTGCTTCTAAATGAAGTTGAGGTTGTCATGGTTGATTTCACTGAACTCAAAGGTAAATTTTACCCAGCTATCTATCAAAGATTGTATACTGAAAAGAGGTTGTTAAATGCAAAGGGGAAATATGCCATTAAGGCCTATACAGCACGGTGCAGCACGTGCATGTGGTGGTGTGTAGTTTTGTTGCTCAAAGTCTAATTTCCCACAGCAAGATACAATCATTTTCTCTTTGAATTAATGGTTTGAGCCCGAAACCATAATCAAATTACGGTAACTGAAGCAGTGACAACACTGAAAGGAACAAATCATTTTTCCATCTGTTCATCAGGGTAGGGATACAAGTAAGAGCATCATAGCACATGGGTATTTCACGGCACTAATTTATTAATTTGAAATGTAAACAAAACCACCATTCTAAATGATCTTGGTGTGTGTAGTCTACTGGTCTTCAATCTTAAACTGAACTGACTAAATCTATTTTTATGAGTGTAAAAATGGCAGATTTCCATGGAAATTTCCTGTAGAAATATGTATACAAGGTATATAAGAACAAAGTAAATATCTAGGAGCTAATTATTACTTTCTCCCTGGTACTGTGTGAAACATTAAAGGTTGAACTCTTTGCTCACTGCCTTTGTGACCTTCTGATGAAGAAAAAAATCTTTGTGTTGTAAAGGAGAGGTTGTGTATATGACAGTCTGGAATGTAAATCTGGCTGGAGAGCAGTAAACTTCTGTTTTTCTCAGCTAGTGGACTTAGAGATGACTGCTAGAACATTCACACCTCCACTGCACTGATATACTGAGCAAAGAATTAAAATGATACATTATTTTCTTGACCCACATAATATTTCAATGAACAGAAGCTAAGAAGAAAAGAGAATTTGTTCTTGCATATAAAATAAATTTGCAACACTATGCATTGTATGACAAGTGGTTTTTTTCCCTCAGATCCTGTGGTTAATATAATCAGGCACAGCTACCAAAAATCAGCTGTGGATAGAAGCTTTTAATTTGTTTAGTTGCAGCATTCCTAAGCTGCAGCAGAGTAACTAGTCTGCTTGGCATTACTAATTCTGTCCTCTACCACAACAGAGAGGATAAGTTTCAGCTGGAAGAGATTGCAGCCCATGTTTTTATCCATGCCATGCCTTTCAGAAATTGAAGGAAGTTGTTCATGCCAGAAGGCTCAAGGCTTGTTTTTGCATCAAATATTCAGTGTTATTTGGCTGAATATCTATGTTTCTTAGGATCTGAGGGGAGCTAAAGTAACTAATTTAAGAACACACTGTCTAGTATAGATTAAAACAAATGCCCTCCAAATGCTGAGAAACTATCACAGCTCTCAGCCAAGGTTTATTTAATGTAAAAAATAGAAATGTCTATTTCATCTAGATAGCCAATGCATAGAAACAGATGCTCTCAAGAAAGTATTTATCAAACTTTAAAAGAAAAGTACTGTAGGATGAGAGAAATTCCCAAATGGAGATACCTATTCCTCACCATTGGCAATGAAAAGACCAAACAGTAGGTAGCTCATCTCTAATGTCTGGATGTCTAAATTAGAGCTGATAATTAATCCTTGCTCAGAGATGCCATAAATTCTTTTAATTTTCCAGTGTGATAGTACATCATGCCAAAACTTCTTTTCTGCATTTGCTTCCTCCTTGCTCCATAATCACATGAAAATTTCATACTTTTCTGATTCAAACACTTTAAAAAGTCTCAGTCTAGAAAAAAACTGATATGATACAGCATAAGATCTAGGGAGAATTATGCAAAATTATAAGGCGACAATTATAATTTTTAAAAAAGCAACCAGATATAGGAAATAGCAAATACAAAATATTGTTTTAGTCTCAAATTCATTGGGAGAGGTTGCCATGAATGCTAAAACCTAAGGTTGAGTCAAACAGAAATTGAATGACATGAAAGAGGGAGATTTCCTCAACTCTTTAGTGTGAGGAGATTTCTTCAACCCACAATGTTTGATTTGTCTGTCATCACCGCAGGAAAGACGAGACCCTTGTTGCTGATCAGTCTGTTAGTGTCCTATTAGGGGAACCTTTCACTGAACAGTCCCACTTGATCGGGGGGGGTGGTTTGATTTATTCAGGGACACACACCAGCGGCGTAAGGGAGACCCCTCTGCTGGTATTTGAGTATACCACCGAGGATTGTCAGTGACAGTAGCTGATTACAAAAACACATTCAAAGCAATACACAGACAAGCTCTAATCCCCAGTGAAAGTGCCCGGCGTGCATAAAGTGTGGTTCTTACCTAGCAGGGGTCCCTAGGGGGGAAAAAATGGGTTCAGCCCATCGACTGAACTCAGCACTTACATGGAACCTTTAATTTTTCCTCATTCTCATCTATCTTCTATGCTATTGCTTTATGTTTAGTTAGAGCTTGAGACATGCATACCTTTGTTACTGATTGGGGTAAAATTCTCTCTCTTCAGTTTTAGAGATACAGTCCAAAAAAATGTAGAGGCATGCCCAGTGAGGTGTGGTCATACCTTGGAGGCAGGTAACTGGGATAAAGAGAGCAATTCCACCACAGTTACTGGCTCAACAGTAGGAAATTTTCTCCTATCTCCCCTGGTTAACAGGTGCTATACTGTCTATCAGCTGCAAAGTACCTTTGACTTCCACTCCTTACAAGGGTTTCAACAGAGCCTGGCCAAGCTATCTCCACTTTGCTCCACCCTTTGTTCTACCCTGCTTGGCAGGAGTTTACAGTTGCAGACTGTGTGTATGGAAAATCATTATTAAATATGCTTTGAATATAGCAACCATATTCCAGTCAGGGAATAGCAACTGCATTTCTTCCTATAATTCTTGTACCATTATAACTTCTGTTAGGGAATGCTGATTTTACCCCCAGCCATTAGACAAATTTCTGAAAGAGGATTTTAACAAACACAAAGATGGGATATCAGCTCCTGTTCAACTAAGTCTTAAAATGCATGTTACTTAATTTATCAGAAATATATATCATCTGTAACATCACTATTCTAAGAACACCTCTTAATCTCATGAACTTCAGCTTTAATAGGCTGCTCGCTGATTTATGTATTTGTATTGGATCAATAGCAATCATAATTAAGAGAAAGGAATAACCTCTAGGACATTTTGATATTTCAGATTACGGTGGGTTACACTTGGCTAGCTGCCAGAGCCCTACTAAGATGATTTTTCACTACCTTTCTTCAGTAGGATGGTGGGGGAAATGAGATGGAAAAATTCATTTGTCAAGATAAAGAAACAGTATTTACTTACCAATTGTCATCACAGGCAAACAAGACTTTACTTAGGGAAAAGTAATTTAATTTAGTGCCACTAAAAAATGAAGCAGGATGGTAAGAAAAAAAAAAAAAAAGCCCAAACTCAAACTCCATTCTGATTCTCACCTTCCCTTCATCAATCAGTGTCACTGCTTTATTTCCTACACTCTACTTCTTCCCCTTGTTGCATAGCACAGGGGTTGCAGACAGTTAATAGTATTTCTTCCGTGATGTTCCTTTATTCTCACACTTTCCTCTGCTCCACTGTGGGGCCTTTCCTACGAGCTACAGTTCTTTCAAGTTCACTGCAGCATGGAGCCATTTCCCCCTTCTGTTTTTTCACTTTTCTGTCTCACAGCTACTTATGCTGGCTATTGCCTTTTATTAAGTATGCTTGGTGGGCTCAGCCATGTCCGAGGTATGTCCATTGGAGCTGACTGGAACCAGCTGTGTCCACTTTGGGGCAGCTCTGCCATCTCCTTGCAGAGGCCATCCCTGTGACTCACCACTACCCGATACACAGCTTTATAAAAGACAATAAGAAATCTTGTTGCAGTTAAAGAGAATGTGCTGGGGATATTTTATTGGCATATCTAGCATTACAGCACTAGTATTTATCTTTTTAAGCATTACTTTTTGGGGCTTTATACCTGAAAAACACAGTGATCATTTTGGCAGCCATAGAGGATCTGTCCAGACATACGTCTAATGTATTCACCAGGCAATCAGTTGGCTACATGCAGTAGATGTAATAGAAATGTTTATTGTGTGTGGGGGAGAAAATGGTGGAGAAGCAGAGACTGAAACCAATTTAGCAAATGCACTGCACTTGAAGTCTGGCTGGCTGTCATTCAAGTCATTGATTCTGCAGGAGGAAACTTAAATCAATACTGCTAATGGAGGAAGTACCAAAACCCAAAGAAGAGCTTTCACATTTGTGAACTCTCCTGTAAAGAAATGGTGCAAGTTTGAGCTATGCAGACAAAAAGTCTTCACTTAAGGAGCAATAGCTTGATAATGGTCAGGACTGGTAGCATTTGAAGTTGACATTACTTTTATCAACCTCTCTATGATATCATTTGCTGGCATATTATAACCAAGGTAAAGAATACATATTTACTTGTCCCCTGATTTTTGTTTTTCCATTTTCTCTGAAAAGAAAGAAGGAACATAGGCATGGGGCATAGGAATCATCTCCTCCAATGCCAGCTATCTAAAAACAATTGGTACCTCTTGAAGCAAGCAATCCATTGGTTGAACTTGATAATCTTAAAGGTTTTTTCCAACCTAAATGATTCTATTATTCTGTGATCTAGGTTCCTTCTACAGCCAGGGGAAGGGAAAAATGTTTTCTGAATTCTTCCTGTTAGAAGGATCTGGATATTATGGATAGCTTTCAGAGTGTCTCTTCACTCCTTTAAATGTAGACTCAGGTTTCAGAGAGAAATGTGCAATTTAAATGCACTGTGAAGCTCAACAGCCTAATTAACACGTGGTACTAAAATCTTGTCCTTAATAGTTATTACCTATTTTCTTTTAGACAATATATCAAGAACAACTAATATTTCTTTAAAGTGTAATAATTTTCTCCTCATTCAAATTTAGTTCTTTTTTTGTTTTCTTCCTCTCAATTCAACAAGGCTTAAGCAGTACTCACTAAAAAATTGCTTTATTTTTTTTCCTATAGCATTCCTTATCAGTGATGTATTAGTTCATATAAACTTCCTGGATTTCAATAAAGCATTTAATACTGCCTTTCACAGTATCCTAGACAAAATGTCCAGCCCACAGTTAGATAAACATATGATGTGATAGGTGAGCAACTGGCTCATGTGTTGGGCACAAGGAGTTTTAGTGAATGGGGTGAGTTTAGATTGGTGACCTGTCATTAGTGGGGTTCCTCAGGGTTCCTTCCTCAGCCCTGTGCTTTTCAATATCTTCATAAATGACTTGGATGCATGACTGGAAGGGATATTAACTAATTTCACAGATGATAAAAATTGGGAGAACCTGTTGAGTCCCTGGAAGGGAGGGAGGTCCTGCAGAGAGGCCTCGACAAATTAAAGTGCTGGATAATCACCAGTTGTATGGAGTTTAACAAGGGAAAGTGCCAGATTCTGAGCTTGGGATGGGGTAATCCTGGATGTATGTACACACTGGGGAATGAAACACTGGAAAGTAGCTTCACCAAAAGGGATTTGGAGTTTTGGGTTGACAGCATATTGGAGAGTTCACAGTGAGCTCTGGTAGCCAGGAGGGCCAACTGTGTCCTGGAGTGCATCAGGCACAGCATCATCAGCTGGGCAAGGGAGGGGATTGTCCCACTCTGCTCTGCATTGAGATAGGCTTACCTTGAGTCCTGTGTGCAGTTTTGGGTGCCACAATATAGGAAAGCTATTAGGCCATCAGAGAAAGTTCAAAGGAGGACTCCAAAGATGGTGAAGTGCCTTGAGGGGAAGCCGTATGAGGAGCAGCCGAGATCACTCGGTCTCTTCAGCCTGGAGGAGACTGAGGCAAGACCTCATTGCAGTGTCCAACTTCTTCATGAGGGGAAGGGGAGGGACAGGCACTGCTCTCTTCACTCTTGTGACCAGTGACAGGACCCAACAGAATGGCCTGAAGTTGTGTCAGAGGAGGTTTAGGTTGGCTATTGGGAAAAGGTTCTTCACCCAGAGGAGGGTCACAGCACCAGCCTCTCAAGAGTTCAAGCAGCATTTGGACAACACCTTCAGGCACTATTCTTTGGATTGTTCTGGTATTATTCTTCAGATGGTCCTGTGCGGGGTCAGTGGTTAGACTTGATCCTTGTGGAATCTTCCAGATCAAGTTATTGTATGATTCTCTGGTTCTATGACTCTAATATTTAATGTGGAAGCTCATTCATCTGAGCAAGTTGTCATATTATGAAAAAGTCATTCAGACATTTATGGATTTATGTGAACTTACAAGGGCGAGTAAAAGCATCAAAAGAATGCAATATTAAAACAAAGTTACTCCTCAAGCAATAGTTTTGCTGGCTAAATGGTGCCTCAGGGCTAATTTATACAGATTACTTATACTGTGCACTTTCAGGCTTGTTTGTAGGGATATGACAATGTAGGTTCATGAGGAGATTTGGATGCTGCAAGAGTATTTTATATTTTGCAAAATTTGAGCCCAAAATTTTAACTGTGAAAGAGAGAATATTTATCTCCATTCAGCATCTTTTCTCCTTGCATTCCAAAACTTCTGCAGAACTCTCATTTATCCATATGAAGAGAGATTTATCCAGTCTTACTAGCTATTCTTCACAGAGCAAATATAGGTTTCTCTCTGAGACATTCTCTTAGGCTGAAGTTGTGGGATAAAAAAATAAACCTAGTTTGTATATATGCACATACCCTTTAGTCTGGGTAGGGACAGTTTATTTTCCTGCTTTCTGGGACAGGCCTTCTATGAAAGGTTTTTTGCTGTTTTCCTGGAGAAACCAAACTTTAGTAGAAATTTCATATGATTTTTTTTCTTGTTTGATGTATTTAGTAGTTATTAAATTGATCAGAGTGCTATTAATGGATTTCTTTTAGTGCTTTCAGCAAAGCAAGAAATTACAATGCAAATATATATATCTCTATATATTGACCTGTGTTTTCACTGTTCCTGGATATCAGTTATACTTACTGATGTTAAAACCATATCAAGACAAAATATTATGCTAACTGAACTTTTGGACTTGGCAGGTTATTTGCTCTTATTGTTTTCATTATTCATAAAATGTTTGTCTAATTACACATATGTATTAGTATATATAATCCCAAGACTAGAAGCTCAAGACAAGGTTAAATTACCCCAGTATTCTGACTCTGACAGTATGATATGTTTGGAGAAAATGTATAAACCACAACAAATACATTGTAATTCTTTCCTCAGGATCCTCCAGGATGTTCTTCTCATTTCATTAACAAACAGATTAGGACTTCTTAAGATAGATTTTACAACTGTATCTTTTTATATACCAGCCCTCATTATTTCAGTCTTCCTTGAATATTTCTAGACATTTTCTGAATGCTTTTCTGTGTCTCCAGCAATGAGTTGTACAATTTAAGCACAAATAAAGAAAAAATATTCTTTTATTTGCATAAAGATCTGTTGGGGGAGGAAGGATACTTTTCAGACAGTTGAGAGAACAAAAAGTCTCTGATGACACTCTTAAGTGATCAAGACAGATATATTCCTTAGAAATGTCACATAACAAAACTACTACATTAATCAGAGAAAGAAAACACACCCCGAGGCAAAAGAATTTCTTCAGTGAAAATTTTATTCTATTTCATAAAATATTTAAAATACACTTGAAGAATAATGTTTAGGGTTAGTCACTAAAGAAAAATGAAATTACTGCTTAAGTATATGTGGTTAATTATTTAGACCTGATATTGAGGATGAGGTTAGAATTAAAAGTTTAATGTAAACCACAAATGTTTAATATAGTGCTCATCTCTTTCTGTTCATTAGCTTTTAAATTGTTATTTTTAACAGGTAGTATTGTCAGCAAAAGAAAAATAATTTTCTTTTTTGATACAGATTTGAAACAGAATGTTTAAAATATCATTGTAGCAATTAATAAAGGTCTTAGAACCACCATACATTATTAACAGAGGCCTAAAAAAAATCACTGAGCTATTTCCAGGTTATCATGAAATAAACAAAAGTCTTTAAAAGTTTATGGGTCAGATGTATGAAATATAATTTTACTTAAGACGAAATGGTGTTGCAAGACACTTGGGATATGAAAATAGCTTTCATAATGGACCAATATGAAGTAATTTTTTTTGTCATATGGAATGATGACACCTATTTTAACTGTGTGTCCATAATTAATATTAATGATCTGACATAATCTCTGAATTTACCTGGCTTCAGCTACCATTTTACTTTTAAATATGTATTAATGATGAATGTTCAATGTTTCCATGCTAAATTAAAAATGCACTGGTATAACAATTCTAGTTCATGTCTACTGGAGTCAGGGATATTTTAATATTAAAACTTAATCACATGTCAATAAGAAATAGCTTTTAGAACTTGTTAATATTGTGCCCAGCACTTTGAATTCACTATTCCCAAAATGCCTGGTATCTGTTTGCCAGTGATTTGTAGTTAGTTGAAGTAACCTGCAGAGACCCCTTAGTTCCTTTTGTTTTTCCTTTATCTTTCACCTTTCGTAATAAATTCAGTCTCTAAATATCTCAGACCATATCCAATAATTTTAAAACATTTTTAACTGTGCTTAGAAAAACATTATACCTTTTTTCTGTAAGTAACTTTTTAAAGAAAACTCTGACACCTCTCCATCCCCCAGAAAGCTTACAATATATTCTGAATATTGTCTTTTAAAACTGGGCTTATAGATATTAGAAATGTCAGTCTGTGAAATATTTCACATGTTCAAAATTTGTAGAAATCTTTTTTTTTTTTTTTTACAGATTTTTTTGTCATTTTGTTAACTGGAAGATATTAGTCATATTTCTGTTTTTTGCTTTGGCAGCAAGTTATAATCCAAAATAAAGAATGAACTGAAAATCTGCATCAGAATTAGCAATTAATGTTTTATAAATTTTTTAAAATTAGATGTTTAAGTATAATCTGCATATTTGTCAACTACGCTTTGTATGAAAAATCTACATGAAGGGCTTTCGACAAAACTAGAAATTTCTCTAGCAACTTTTTCCTTTAAAAAAAGTACAGAATCAGCTTTCAGTCCCATGTGCAAATACATCAAAATGCAAAGCTCTTATTTTAATATTAAAGGTGATTGCTGTATCTCTTTGGTAACACAGTATTTTCCTCTGTTTCCTAAGCAGAATTATTTCACTTTTTTTGAATTCTTAAACTATCTCCTCACTCCTTAAATCTGCTCATAATTTCCCTTATTTTCTTAACTCCAAAACAGCTTCAACATTCATTAATTCAGTTTTCACTGCATCTCTCTCACACAGATTAGTAGTTTAGCAAAGACTGAAAGTATTTATTCTATCATTAACTCTAATATCCATCAAGAAACCCTGATGAAGATTCAGGCTTCAAGTATCCTAAACACAGTGAAAAACTCACACCAAAACCCCCAAAAAGTCCCTACCCTAGAGATATTCAAGCTGTGTATTGTTAGTCATTACCTTCCTCCCAGGGTAGCAGAAACAAAATTATTTTCCACCTCTAGTGACTGAAAAAAGCAAAAATCTTTTCCTTTGTGGAAGCTATTGATTTATTCTAGTTGGGTAATTGGTCCCACGGGTCATGATCAGAAAATGAAACAATCTCTGTGTCTTAATAAGTGTATGAATCTGGCAAACTTACAGTACAGTTGTAAAAAATTCCCTGTCTTATCATATAAACTACTTGCCCACTCTTTACCTCAATGATTTATTACAATTAAAAAAACCTAAAACAATCTTTATTCCTACTTTATTTGTCTTTAAAGAAAAAAGAAGGTAGACCTTGTCATATGCCTTCAGTAACAAAAAATCCTTTTAATTTAATCAGAAACTCTAATCTGGATCTGGAAAACTTACAGAAAATACTTGCATGAAAGGTTTGCATTTCCTTATGGGAAAGGAAATGGCAAATAATTGCATCTTGAGCATCTATTATTTATTAGACCATTATAAACATGACAAACCCAAAAAGAGAGCCAGAACTGTCCTTTTGCATGTGAGTGCCTTAGCCAGAACTTTGTGAGTAATTTATAAGCATGTACTAAACTTTCTTTTTTGGTTAAAACTATTACATCATTGAAAAGTTTCTGCCCTGGAGAAAAAAGTTTCCCCTTTCCTGATTTATTTCTAGTCTCAGGTACTGTTGGATACTTGATTGCTCAGTGGCTAGGTTTATGCATCCATTTATCTGGAATGATTCCTTTTAATGAAATTTTGTTGTCCTGAGTTGTGGGAGATTCATCATTAAAACCTATAAACACCTTCTTGATTTCAGGACAATATTCTAACTATTTATCTCCTACATAAAGAAAGATCCCTATTGCTACAATGAAAATGCAGTCTGAAATAAAATTTATAGTGTCATGCAGAGGACAACTGGTTTCCCAGAAATTCTAGAACACAACAGGACTGATGTGAGAAAGAATTTAATATATTCTTAGACCACAGTTCTTCTAAGCATAGGTATTAAAGCAAGATGCAGGCAATTGACTAAAGATCTAGGCAAGACTTCTGGCAACAGAACCAAGGGATATTTAGATTCCTACGTCTGCATGTAGACTACAAATCAATATTTGTTCACAGCACAAAAAGAGGAAAACTAGAAGTAACTTTTAAAGAATTCCTTTGAGATTCAGCGACAGCTAAAACTACCAGCAATCAAGTGCTTCTGCATTTATGTATGCTGGAGACTCTGTAAATTTTTTACTCACAGAAAATCAAGAATATTAATTGAGAAGGTAAAGCACAAATTACCTGAAGCTCACTTTCTATTGCAATAGCTCTTTTATAGACTTCACACTGTGAAATGGCTTGTCAGATCATGACAATGTAATGAATTGACTGAAATTTTCTGACTTGGTTTGACCAAATTTCCAACTTCAGACCTTACATTAAGTTTTCAAACATTGAACATTTATCTTATAAATTTTTACAATGTAGTAAATTTAATGATTGAATTGGTTGAGCTATTCAAATTCATTCAAGTCAAGGATGCTGAAGCCCTCTGTGACTTCATTATGACAGAAACAAAACAGCAAAATAAATTTTAATTTTCTTTTTATAAGAGTTATAATACCACTTTAGAAGAAATTTTAAAACTGAGCTTTAGAAGAAACTATGCACAAGACTCTTGAAAAAAATCTACCATAGTAGAATTCTGCTGGCTGGTACACACACCCTCCTTCCATGAAAAATTTTAGTTAAGAAAGTGGTATATTTTCATAAGACACTTTCTGTGCAAAACCAAAAAAAAAAAAGAAAGGTTGTTCCAATTGCAGTGTTTAAACTTCCTTTCTACCAAAATGAGTTTTCTTGCTTTTTGTTATCTGCAAATCTTTTGCAAAGTCCAATTTTATAACAGCAGTATCATCATCTAATAAAACTCAGGATTCTAATTTTTTTTTTATCAGTAAAAGTCTCATCTCTGTCATCCAATTAAATTGAAATAATTTACCAGGCCCATTTCTTGTCTAACACAGTAGAATGTATCATATACACCTCTAGTTCCTTTTGTTATTTTCTCCTTTGGCTTATTGATAAAACAGCATCTCTTCTTTCTAATTCTACTTATTTACCAGCTAACATATTATTCCATATTTTTATCTATGACAGTTTGCCAGATTTATCTCCATTATTGTTATTCAGTTTTTGGTCTTGCTGAGGACATGGACACTCTATTTTTTAAAGTCAAGAAAGGGTTAGAAATAAGTTTTATTTTAATTTTAGTATTACAATATCTTATATAAACCATATTTGTTAGTTTTCTATTGTTGAAAAGAGGGAAATAAAGGGCTTCTTTATAACTATCAGCTTAAATGAAAGTCATTCAATTGATTAAAATATCAGAAGGTAATACACAGAGCCTTACACTTCTAAACTGCAGTTAATAGGGTCCTAAAAATATCTGAGTCTTGGTGCTTAAATTATATTGCTCTCAGTCACATATTTCATTACCATTGAAAATTTCAGATAAAATTAAGTTTTTCTAATGACTAGTGATAAGCCCTCAAATCCAAGCTCTCCTAGTGATAATGGTGTAAGGTTATTATTTTATCCTTCTTTATGATTAACCTTTTTGTCTTTAAAGGTATGTCTACAGAGAGGACAGCTGTGATAACAGAAATGAGGGGAAGAGTATTTAGCTTTTGATTCTGCAGTAGTTTGTGTGTAGTGTTCAAATGTGCAAACTGCAGTATCTGATATTCCACCCTAGCAGGAGACTCTACTGCTTCTCAAAGGTCTCTTTGATAACAGCAGTGAACCATTGTCAGAGTTCAGCTCAATAGCAGCCATGAAATAGTGGGAACCATCTCACTGTTAACATATGAATATCTCTAGAAGTAAGCAACAATTTATGTAATATCCGCTATTAAACAATGAAGACCTAAACAATATTTATTAGAGACTAATAAATTTCACCTAACCCTAATTGAAAATGCTTTATCTTATGTTCTGTTAAAGAATTTTAATTATGACACCTAATTTCCACATTAGTTCATTGTTCTTTTTTCTGTTAGCAAATTATTCACATGAGCTCTGATAACAGTGCAAGATTAAACTATTCTGAAAGGAAAATAAGCTGGAGTTGTGTACTTCTAAAAATGTTTGTACCTTCCTTCTATGTCACCTGAAACTACATTGAAAGTAGGAATGATACCAATAAAATGTGCAATCTTGATACAAATAGCCTACCAGTTGCATCATATTTGTTAGCTTTCCATAGCTTCTAAAGTTTTTGTAAACTAAACAAACAAACAAAATATTGTAACAGGCAACACTGTTGTTGAAAAAACTGCATAATATATCCCCACTTAGTGAGAGTTTGTACTATTTTGCTGCCAATCACCAGTGAAGAGTAAAGCTTCATAACATCCACATCAATGTCTCATCATTAAAGACAACAGAAAAGCAGCAAGGGCGCAGTGGCTTGGTTTGAGGGTTTTGTAGCTGTTTTATTCAGCTTTCAGTCACAAATATCAAGAATCTCTGATCAAAAACTTATTAACTTTCTTGGTCTGTGATTAAAGTGCTCTTTCATGTAGCTATATTCCCTTATGCCTGTCACTTCTGTTGTATTTATATACTACAGAAAATTTATTAAAATTCATACCTAAGTGCCTTAACTTTCATAAGTCTGACCTGGAAAACTACTGTGTAAGATCAAGTTTTCTTTTGCCAGCTTTGTCTTGTTGCTTTAACAATGGATATTTTCTTTCTTTCTCATCTGACTTTGCTGTCATTATTATTCCTTCCAAGAAAACCCTCTATAAAAATCAGCAAAAATACATTCAAAGAGTAGGTCAGAACTTTGGTGTCTGTCAGAATCTTTTCTTGAGGCTTTCCCTATTCTCATTGTTCTACAATGATGGTATTTTCTGGAAGAAAGCTTTGTTCCTTTCATCACAGTTGAAGTCAATTGGTCTTACTGTTTGTTTTTCTTAACAGTTTTCTCTATTAAACTGACTGGCTTTAGTATATATAAAAAAATCCTACTGCAGGTCTTCTTTCATTTTTTTAAACCACTGAAATTTCATGCATGTTAGAGAGAAATGCAGAGGCCAAAGCTTTTCAACAAATGATGGCTTGCAATGCAGAAACCCTTTATATCCTGCTAAACATAAGTGGCCAAGAATGTCAAGATCCTATTCTTATTAAAGTGAATTTTACTTGCCTTGAACCTCTGAGGAGGGTGATGTACATTTTCAAGTACATTTTTAAGCATACCAAGACACATTTTATTGGCATTTACGACTACTATGAGTTTGATAAGTGAAGTTTTATGAAGCCACCAGCATTCATTGTATACATGAATGGGACAGTTTCAAGTTTCCATGTACTTCCCTCCTTGTCTTTTATGTTTTATTTTTTATTATATTCTTTATACTTATTTTCACAGGAACATTTTTGTTGCATAGGAACATGCATTCTATTCTGTGTACATTCTGCTGCTGATAACATTTGTTTCCTTACACTATGTCAGATTTGACGAAACCAACCTCAAAGTGCAAGGGATGATAAAAAATCAGGAAAGGATCAGAAAAGAAATTATTGACAAACAGTAACCCTAAATCCTGGGGTTTATTTTCTTCCAAAAGTCTCTGAAAAACAGTAGTATCAGAACAGAAAATGTGGTCTGAGAGGGAATAAAATGAACTATGAATACACATACACATAAAGCCACAGTGGGCTTTACCTAATCCAGCTTCAGCCATTTAATGCATATATTTTAAATTATAAGATGTTATCAAGCTGATTTGACACAGGAAGTTCTAGAAGATTCAACTTTCCATACAATTAAATTAGTTTCCTTTTGGAAGCACAGATCTGTATTGACTAGGAAGAAAACTTGAACAAGCTGCTTTGTACTCTAAAGTTTTCTCTTAGAGAGCTGTGGTAATGGTAAATACTTAAATGTGGAGAGAGCATAAGTAGTATAGCTGCACTCTAATCCATGGAGCTATCTGATTTTACAGCAGCTGTAGAACAACCTTCTTCCTCCTACATTTTTTACCTCTTCAGGCTTGTTATAATGGCAAACTGAAGCAAAGTACACTAAATTACAAACTGTAGGTTATAAGAAAGAATGCAAAGATCTGTTGGGAGATATGACTAAAGAATATATAAACATAAAAATTAGAAAAACAGAACTATTTAGTAACAAATCTTTTTCATATGCAAAACTTGCAAATTGCTTGCAGGTATCGCTGTGAAAATTTTGCCTCATATTTCAAATGAATAAAATAGACTGAAGAAAATAGAGGACAATTGCACTGCAGCCTTTGCTTCCTTTGGACCTCCATCCAATTGCCTCCTTCTTTCCAGTTTGACTTCTGTCCAGGCTGTCTGAGGTTATTTTCAAGAGCATAAAGATGTGGTATTTGAGATGCTAAAATTGTACTGGTAATTTTCAGAAGTGTAAACTTTTAATTGCTTTTGTACTTGTTCTGACCAGGAATTAGTTAACTTTCTTTATTGCAGACCATATGGTGCTGTGTTTTGGATCTTTGGAATGTTGCTAACACATGAGTGCTTTGGTCATTGATAAAGAATTCTTGTAGTGTCAAAGCTTTCACTTTCCCTCCCTCTCTGCAACTCTGTTTCCTGACTGAACAGACTGAGGGTGTGTTTTCATTTCAGCCAGGACAGAGATGATTTTCTCACAGTTACCATGAGGAGAGCAGAGCCTGAAGGCGTGTGGGCATGTATAGGGTGTTATTCTCTGCCATTTCTCACCAGAAGAGGTGGGAGGAAGGGAAGGGGCTTCTTGGACCTTAATTTCCAGCTGGATTTAAACCATAACACTATGAGCAAGAATCTGGGAGAGGACACAGATGGGACAGTTGACACAAATGGGACAAAGCAACAGTCCATATCACAAGGTGTGATATTTAGCAAAAAACCCTGTATGTAAAGGAAGGTTGTTGTCTTCCAAAGGGGAAATTACTTAGAGGCTGTCTGGGCATCACTTTTCTTGTGGGAGGTGCTGAGTGATTTTTAGGGTATTTTTTCCATTATGTGTTTGTTTTTTGTGGGTTTTTACCACTTTTCTCCACTTAGTAACCTGTATTTATCCATATGCTTTTCTGCATTTGCTCTTTCTATTCTTCCCACTATCCTGCTGATGGTGAAGAGAGTGAGGAAGAAGTTGTGTGGGTGCTCAATTGCTGACTGTGGTCAAGTCACCCCATTTCTAAAATAAGTTTGTTCATGTTTATAGCTTAATTGAACCTCTACTCTTTAGAAGCTTAGTTCAAAGACAGTCATCAATACCCAAAGAACGCACTGAAAATTGGTTCATCAAATATTTGCAATTTTAAAAAAGAAAATACACAGAAATGAGAGAAGAAATAAAAACAGTTATGATTTAGTCTGTCTAAAGTTTCGAGTCTGGAAACAGAATTTGTATAATTTAACTCAACATATTTTTTCTTCGTAAGAAAAAAAAATAAAATTAAGATATAAAGTGACTTTAAAACAGAGCAAAGAGTTTCTCTAATACTCCCAGTATTTCTTAAGTGTTCTGTCTTTTCTCAATGAAGAAACTACTTTAATGAAAAATTCTACTAGTTTGTGTCTCAAAACACTATCAGTGTCTGAATTCAAGCCAGAGATCTCCAGAGGTTCCTTTCATCCAAGTAATTCTATGATTCTATTATATAATTAAAATAGAAGATGCAAGTCAATTTTTAGGATAAAAAAAAAAAAATATTTTTTCCACAATATTTTAATGTATTTTAATGACATTTATTCAAATTTTTTCTTTGAAATACATTTACTGAGGCAACTTGCAGCTTTGGAATTAGGATAATCGGATTCTCCAACTACTACTAAACTAGCTGAGAAGAGAAATTTAAAAAGTGGCAGATTTAAGGTATTAAAGATTTTCTTAAGTGGCTGTAAGTTTCTAAAATATTTGGGGGTGATCTTAAGAAGCATGACTTGATACAGGTTAAAGGATTAATAGTTAGTTAGTGTCATGTGGTTATTATAAGCAGATATATATCACTTAGATCCTGACTCTGATTCCATAATATGCTTAATATGCTGGCTTCTCCTGCTGAAGTCATATATATTTTTGCAGTGTTGAAGTCAAATTAAAATAAAGGACTTCAGGACATAAACATGAAAAATGCCTGAAGTTAGATGAGCACATTTAGAATTAACAAAATGATACAACTTCTAAATTAATCTATTAAATGTAAAGCATCTGTTTGTGTTAGGCTGAGCCATCCAGTAACAGATTTGCTTCCATTCATCTTTGTCAAAGTGAGCTACTTCTGCATGCAGACCCTAGACAGCTACCCCCATTTTTCCAGCTGTGCTAACATTAGTGATTTAACCAGGATCAAGGTAACTTTTTACCTGAAGCCTTTTGTTTTCTCCTCAGGATTCAGATTTTTTCCCAAAGTTATTTTTAATTCAAACAGCTGTTTAGTCACAAAAAGAGCAGTGTCAAGCCCAAAATAACAAGCTGTGCATAGAGGCAGAAGCTCAGCCATAGCACCAGGCTAACTTGCCTTCAAGGCTTTCTGGTTGGAGTTGACAAGCATCTGGCTAGTGACAGGCTGGTCTGTAACACTGCATGAGCTTGCTTGTTTCTGTTTGCAAATTACCAGGTAAACATGGGTAAAGTAAAACAGCAAATTGCTGCTGCATCTTGTCAGTCAGATTAGTCTCTTTGTGGATTCACTGTGAGGATAAATAAACTGAAGCTTATAAGATTCTCCCAAAGCAAATAAATACTCAGTCCTACAACACTTTTCCTCATCTCCTTCAAAATGGCAACATCCTTAGATAGCAGAATTCCAAACCCACAAATTACACCCACTTTTGTAATTGCTAGAACTTCAATCATAATGTTAGCAGCAAATTAATATAAAATAAATTCTATTTCCTTTTAGATGGATACAAAGATATATAGGAATAGATTCAAACTAAAAGAGAATAGGTTTAGATTAGTTATTAGGGAAAAAAAGTCTTTGCTGTGAGAGTGGTGAAGCACTGGAACAGGTTGCTTGAGAATTCTGGATGTCCCATCCCTGGAGGTGTTCAAGGCCAGGCTGGATAGAGCTGTCAGCAACCTGTTTTAGCAAAAGGTGTCCTTGCCGTGGGAAGAGAATTGGAATGAGGTGATGTTTTTGGTCCCTTTCAACCCAAATCATTCTATGACTTTATGATTGTAAGACAAAACCTCCCTGTTTGCAATCTCAGTTTTTCTGCTATATGTGGAAATGTTAAGCCCCATAAGTCACAAGTGTTTCTGGTCCTGATTCAGTAAAGTTCCTAAACATACAAATGTTGTGCTTTACCCAAGTTAGATATCTGTGTATTTTTTAATATTATCTATGTGCTTTATAGAGCAGAAGTGCAGCTAACAGTTGAACAGAAAAGTGTTCATGAGCAGCTTGTCAGATGATGTGGAGCTCACAGTAAACACGTGGCAAAGCTCTTTTTCTATCCTTGTCCTATCCTACCCCTTCCCGAAAATTAATGTAGCTTGCATTGTTTACTATAAGAGACTGGATTCCTTTGAATTGTTTCTGAAATGTACTCTTTTCTAATTGTTCTTCATCTAAAGACCCTACTTTAAGTACCAGTTAGTACAATTAATTGCTTACCACAGCTAGTAAAGACATATATTTTGCCTCAAGCAGATCATCTAGAAGAACAACTTAAACAAACTTCACTTAAGAGAAAATTAACTTACTTTTACAACTCCTTTTGCAGATAAAGCAAATCATGACAAAAAGCAATAGAAATGTTAGGAGAGGAGAAGCAGATAATTTTTAGCATGAGTCTTGACATCTATCACAGTATTAAAGCATATTTTCATGTAATTGATTCAAACCTCTGTTTTAGAAAAGCATTCATCAAAACACCTTTCAATAGTAAATATAGGTATTTTTGGTGTTGTAAGCTTCAGATATACCTGGCAGCCGAGTCCTGAGCCAATGAAGTTCTTAAATTCCTACATATTCATGAAACTGAATAAATACTTGAAAACTATACACTGAAACTAATAAACAGTAAATGAAAACCAGCATTATATATCTGTTAACTTCAGATAGTAATTACTGCAAAATAAATAATAAATATACAAAATCTTGACAAAGAATAAGACTCCTCTGAGAAGAATGAGGTAAGATAAACATAACTTATAGAAATGATTCTTTTCTCTCCCTGTTCTACAAAGAAGGTGAGGCAACTAGATTATATTTTCCATTTCTTTGGAAAAGTCGTATTTTGGATTATCAGAAAGATCATGACAAAAGGATTTGCCAGACACTTTTTTGAAGCTCAGGGAGAAACAGAAAGTAGTTCAGCACTTATTTACACTTTTTTTTTTCTCTGTCTAGGTAATTTTTTCATGGAACATTAGTTTTCCTATCTTTTTTTTTATTTAGACAACCCACATGGCAATGTGAGGATTTATGCTTTTAGCTGAATGTCACACTAACAGTACACTGAACAGGCTTTAGTGTTTTATGCTTTACCATTTTTTCACACACTCTACTGCTAATATTCCAGATGTTGCCATGTCCTGTTCCATAATTCTTAGTCTTTGTGTGTACACGTGTGTCCATGAGAAACAAGCACCTTGTCTCAGTAACTGAACTTTTCATTCTGCTTTGCATTCTGGCAACACTGGAGGTGCACGAAACCTTGAGCTTACATGAGGACTTTATCCAGAATTGTCTATCATCCTCAAAGGAAGATGAAAGTAAATTTTACCTAGATGAATTCTTTTTAAATCTACCATAGATTTTAGAGCTACTTTTTTTTTTTTTTTTTTTTTTTTTTTCTGCACAATGTTCATTATTTCTTTCCTATCCTTAGCACATTAACATGATAATACTTTAGGGCTGATTACAACTCAGTACTTGTACTCCTGTATGCAGTGGATTTCATTTTGATATTCGAAGCAACAAATTATGTTATTTTCTTCTGTAACTTATCCTACTCAAATTCATTTTTCTGTTCCATGTTGGGAACAGCAGGAGTGTGACCCCTCAGCTAGCAGAGGCCATGAAACAATAGTGTTGAGTGCAAATGGTAATTCTTTTTTTTCCTTTTTGTTTTGTTTCATTTCATTTGGTTTGGATTTGTGGCTAAAGGCAAACAACATTCTATGTTATTAACCAAGAAACCAGCTGATATTTTGAAATAATACATTTTGAAAATAGTTAGTGTCCTTTGTTAGCTGTAAGCAAAATAGGATATTGACACTAAGGATATTTTTTGATATTTATATTGCATCTCCATCAGAACTGGGCAAATTGTATCCATACAAACACCCAATGAATTTAACCACAATCATGACATTAGAATTAGTGCTATATGAACTCATAATGTCATAATATTTTTTATTGTGTCTCTATTTTATTTTGTGTCCCATTACCAGCAATACATTTGATAGTCACTGTGTTAATAGTGATCATTACTAATTCATTCAGAACTGTCATGAAAATTTCCACCAAAATCTCACTATAATTCCTATTTCATAATTCCTATTTATGAAAACATTTAAGGCCTATCTTTACATAATCATGTCAGATATTATCAATGAATTGGAATTAAACAGTCTAGCTACAAAGTATTGCTTCTGCTGTGATCTCTCAAAATATGTTATCACTGACACCAAAAAATTCAGACTATAACCATGAAATAATAGAAGTGTGATTTTTCTGCAGTCTCGCAGAATTTTCATAATTTAACACTCAGAAGGATTTTTTTTTTTATCCTTTAATTGAAATAATGTAATTATTTTGTGATTTTATAAGAGACAAGGAGAGATCAGTATATTTACAACAACACTGTCAATGATAATTTTCAAGTTTGTTTGTATTACACTTATGTAAAAACAAGGTGAAA
This sequence comes from Lanius collurio, assembly GCA_020086605.1. NCBI lineage: Eukaryota > Metazoa > Chordata > Aves > Passeriformes > Laniidae > Lanius > Lanius collurio. The sequence continues at coordinate 455,776 of JACBWW010000118.1, forward strand.
TTGGTAAATTGAAAATGTGTGGAGTGGCTGTGAAGATTTTTTAACATTTCCTGATTCCTATTGTTGGCAGGAAGGATTGTATTATTCACTGAAACCTTGGATTTGGATTTTATTAATATTTTATTCAGTAGGATCTTATTTTGCAAATAGCTACACTGACTACACTGTTAAGAATATTTGGCCTTAAACACATCCAAAATAACATCACGGAATGTGATCCGCATTCATATTAAAAAATTGAGCCTTTATGGGTTGTGGTTTAGCCCCAGCTGGCAAGTAAGCACCACACAGCTTCTCTCTCACTGGCCCTGGTGGCATGGGAAAGAGAATTGGAAGAGTAAAAGGGAGAAAACTCATGAGCTGAGACACAGGCAGTTTAATTGGTAAAACAAAAGCTGCATGCAAAAGCAAAGCAAAACAAGAAATTAATTCATCGTTTCCCATGTTCAGCCAGCCCCAGCAGAGCTCCATGGTGTGTAATGGTTACTTGGGAAGACAGATGACATCACTCTGAGCATTCCCTCCTTTCTTCTTCACCTTCTTTTGTAGACAGCATGACGCCATACAGTATGGGATGCCCCTTTGGTCATCTGGGGCCAGCTGTCCTGGTGGTGTCCCCTCCCAAATTTTGCAGAGCACCACCTGCTCTCTGGTGAGGTGCAGTGAGAGGCAAAAAAGACCTTGACTTCGTGGAAACACTTCTCAGCAATAATGAGTGTCTCTGTATTATCAACTCTGTTTCCAGCACAAATCCAAAACACAACCCCATAGCAGGTCCTGTGAAAAAAAATAACTCTTTTCCAGCCAAAACCAGCACAGTAAGCAATATAATTGCTAAGCTGTATAATAATGTTTCTTTTTCTATGGTCATTTGTGGGCCAAATAGGCTTAAATTTTTAAATTATTTTGCATTGGTTCAAGATATGTGGGCTCTGCTATCATTGAAAATTACTCGCACATTAGTGAAAGATGCATGTTTGAATCTGTTGAGAGATAAAAGATACTTGAAACTGTGAATTACACATCTTAGTCAAGGCTCATGGTGTTGTAAGGGGTTTTGAACCATGATAGTGTGCCCCAGCCAAACCATCTGCAGTTATTCCTATTGGAGCTCTCAGACAGAGACCAGGCTGGAATTACCCTCACCAGCTTCACCTGGGCATCCACCTTCAGGTGTAGCAGATCAGCTCCTGGAGGGTTCTTAAGCCCAGCCAGAAGGTTTGGAAGAGAGAGTGGAGAGGGCCTTGTGTTTATTTTATTGTAGGTTGGGTTTCCTGGACTAACTTGGCTGCTGATCACTGGATGGGTTTTGTTGCTGCCATCATCTTGACTCTGCTTGCCTGAATCTGGAGTTTTGAGGACTGAAAGGTAAACTGTGCTAAATTGGAATTGGGAAAGGAGAAGCTGAAAGGCTAAAATACCAAGACAGCAAGGAACAGATAAAGAGGACTGTGCTGCACTGGATTAGGAACCAGTTGTATTATCTGAAAAGTGTGTGTGGTGCTCTTGGACAAAGTAAGAGGACCAATCATGCACAGCAGCTGCAAAATGTATATGGACTATTATACTGTATTATGGATAAGTCAGTAAAATGTGTAAGTACTGTGTTAAGTAAGCACAAGTAAGATGGGGAAGTATAGGATAAGTAAGCATAATACACAAAAGAGGTGATGCATATTTTAGAGAGTTTCAAAGTTTCTGTGTAATCACATTGATTCCTTGAACAGAAGTGCTGAATTCCTGCACCCCAGGTATGCAGGTATGAATAAAAGTGAGCTTAACACTTCCAAGTATATAAAACCTCCAGTATTTATTCTGGATTTTTTTTTTTTTTTTGTTTCCAGTATCACATTTTTTGCTAGCCCAAGGCTTCTCAAAAGACATCAGATATTAAATGAAGACAATGAATTTTACTCTCAAAGTGGTATTAATTTGTATAGAGACAGGTATCTAATGTAATTTCAGTTTCTGTAAGAGATTCCTTCTGGCCTTGAGCAGTAGCAAAAGATGGCAATGGGTCACCTCATATATTCTGCACCATTCTCATAGCCTGGTGTGCTTGTCTCAGATGCTCTGAGGCATCTGCCTGTGTTTAAGTAACTTCGTAGAGCTCTAGATTTCCACTGACATAAATGAAGTTATGAAGGTGAGTTTGAACAACTTGCTATCCTTAAATGCTTACTTATATGTTCCTGTATTTAGATGCCTACAACCTGGAGCTGAACTGTGACATTAACTCTTCATCTAAAATTATTCCATTCTGTTTTTTTTTTTTGTTTGTTTGGTTTTTTTTTTGTTTTTTTTTTTTTGTTTGTTTTTTTTTTTCATTGATTTTAGCTATCTTTTGAAAAGTACCATGTAACACTACTTTTGAGTCTAGGACTGAATAATTTAGATCCTGTTCAGTGGTACCCAGCTTTTCTAAAAGCAGTTCTTATGATTTTGGACTCCCTTTTGGCAAGCTAGTTGAGTAAGTATGTGAAATAATCAAGTTGGGTAAAAATTCTAATATTGGTATTTCTTAAATAAGATCCAGTAATCCAAAGCCACTATGTGTTATTCTGTGTCACTGTAACAGAAGACAGGTACCTGACATTGTGGTTCTGTGAGAACTCATGGTCCCAAAATGGTCTCCAAACCTTTTGTGGCAGTGTCACTTTACATCAAATCCAAAAGCAATCAGCTGTAAGACCATGTATGTATATTTGCATCTTTTAAGGAGAAAAAGGAAGAAAATACAGATCTCCTGTTTCCAAAATTAATCACTGAGCATGTTGTAACCTTTGGAATCCCTTTGGTACAAAGTATTGACAGGTCCTTTGTTTGTCACATGAGGATCAGTTTGAGTAAGCAAGCCAGAACTTGCTATCCCAGCTGACTTTCATCTCACAAAATCCATTCTCATGGGAGTTACTGGTATATTATTTTTTTAATTTCATTTATCATTCTCATTTAATGTAATTTAATTTTGCTCTTACCCAATGCTATAATTGTCTGTGTATGAGTGCATATGCTCCACAGCTTCTTTGAAGAAGAAAGTGTTTTTCAGCTCCTTAGATTTGATATGCATTTCTCTTCTTTGAAGGGTCTAGGGGCTTGCATATACTAAGGCACAGTGAATCCAATTATTTCCTCCAGCCACTAATTTTTTTCTTACCTACATGTTTCCCCAAAATATTGTGCATATATTTCAGGCATTTCTAATTTATTAGAATTACACTATTATTTATGGTACCAGCCTGAACTTGTCCTTGAATTTGTTACAGGAGGGCAGATGTGAAAAGTAAATGCATTCTTACAATGTATTAAGATGTAGCTTTTGCCTTCAGTGATGGAGTCCTTTGTTTAAGGACCTAGTTTAAAACAGCTGCAGTATTCTTCAAAAAAAAAAAAAAAAAAAGACTTATTAGGAATGCAAGTAATTTCTATGTCAGAACACCAGAAAGTAACTTTGGAAACAAATATCTAATTCTTTCATGCATCACACATATTAATCAAAACTCATTTTAATGATCTCTAGTTAGGAATATGCTGCAACCTTGATATTTAATTGATTGGACACTTTGAAATCCTTACTTAAAAAAATTACCTAGGAGTCTGGTATTTAATATTCTTTATTTCTTTATATTTAACACTTCTTTATAGCATGAAGGAAAACATTCTTTCTTCCCTCCTCTTCAAGAAATTTTTGTGTGTTTTTGAAATTTTTCGGTTGGATTATCATGCCTTCTCCACAGTTCCTTTCTATTAAAATCACCTTGTTCTTTTAATTTATTTAGCATACAAGTTTTTTTCCATGTCAACTCTTATTAATAACAAGACCAGGTCTAATTTCAGTTCCAAATTTCTAGATTTTTCATGTCATTTTTTGGAAGCAGTTTTTTTTTCCTTGATGAACCTTCAATATTTGCTCTAAGAGTAATGTTTTTAGTATTTTGAGTACAATCAATATTGCTGGGTTTATCACATGTATTCATTATATATGTATGGAATACATAATAATATATATATATATAGACAAATATGCAATTGAAGAGTCAGTATGTATCTAGCTATGATTACTGAAAATATGCTTTGGCATTTTTTCCTAATGTATCTTTTGTATATTTCAAGGCAAAGGTCCCTACTGATGTATTTTAAATGTCTAAATATCATGATATCTAAAGAAAACATGTCCAAAGTTTTCCTTCCTTTTAAGTACTTTAAACTATATCAATTCTGAATGTAGTAGGAAGATGATTTATAACCAAATTATGTGTTGTCTGAATATAATTTAGTATGGAAAGAATATTTCTTTCTTATTGAAGGAACATGTGATCACATTAAAAAAATGTGAAAAACCAAATTCGAACAAAAAAAAATGGAAATATTCCAAATGACTTTATTTTGAAACATCCTTTCTAACACAAACAGTGATGTCAGTGTTACTTGGGAACATAATGATTAAATGACTGAAATCAAGAAAATATTTTAATCACACATACCCATTTCTAATGGGAATTAAGTTAAAAAGAATTTTTTTCCGAATCTTATTAATTGTGAATCAGGCCTTTAACTGAGATAAGAGTGGGATATATGCCATGAAATCAAAAAGCATTGTTGGAAAGAAAAAAAACCAAACTAACCTATCAACCTTTTTCACATTAGCACATAGGTGGTGGCATTCATTCTTATTTACAATTAGTTGCTAGAAGAAACTAATGATCCACATGAGTGTCATTGTATTATGGAAAACACTTTTTGTTAAAGTAAGGAGCTTAAAGCTGGCATCCTAGTTTTTGGTTTTTTTTTTTTTATTTATTTAATGAGTTTCCAGAAAATAGGACAGGTACTATTTTGTTATCACCTATGTAGAGAAAAGTACAAAAGTTCTGATGAAGTTTAGACTTCAATGAATTACAGAACATAATTCAGTCAGGGAAACAAATACTAAGCTACCTGCATACTTCAAGAGGGAATATTTTTTCAATCTTCTATGCTTGGTACATAAGCAAAGAAATCCTGGAAAAAAAAAGGAAAAATATATTATAAGTAGGGGAAAAATTTCTAGATTTGGAGAATTCAATCTTATTTACAGGAAAAAAATTACAGGAAGATTAACATTATATTTTAAGTCAGCTTTGATTTGGCCTATTTTGACTAGAGTGTTCAACCTCAAGGGCATTAAAAATTTCAGATTTTTTTTTCTTTTAATAACAATGGAAAAGTAGACCAACACAAATTTCTGGCTATAGTAATAAGTGTATTCTTTACAAGAACTATCTTGTAGTTAAATTTGATGTTTCACAGTTGTTTATTTTTATATTTTTTCAACATAAGAAGAAAATGTTTCTTATTGCAAACACTGTACACTACTAACCAACAAGTCATCTTAACAGTTCTAGACAATAATTTCTTGTTTCTTGAGAGATGATCTAATTTGCTCATCAGAATATGAGATTGCAATGTGTGACACTATAGCCCTTTTTTTTTGGTTTTATAATTGTCTAATATAAAAAAACCTTCAGAAAGGAAAGTATTGAAGACTTTAAAACATTAGAGTAGATCAAAATGGATTTGAATGTTAGTCAAGGTGATCTTAAAAGATAGTTTTTTCCCATTTCTTAATATCAAGATAATACATGATCTTTCACTATCTAACAATCAGGGACTCAGTTGCATTGACACTTGAAGTTTTGAATTATGTGATGAATTATTCTCAATTATACACATATTATTTTACCTAGCATATCACTAAGATACTTCTGAAGAAAAAATTCTATTCTGTTCCAGAAATCATGATTGAAACACTGAAATTCAGGAATCCTAACTGTTTATGAAACTGGAAAAAATTTAAAAGAGAAAAATATCTTTTTGCTAGTTCCTACTCTGAGAAATTAACTCATAGTTATATACATGTTGAAGAAGACTTGAAAACTTCATGGTAACTTCCTGCGTTTTCAAGACACATTTCAGTTTTCAGTTACTTTGAAAATATTTGGATGGTTAGGACAAATGTCAAGTTCTTTGTTGTTAAAAATTACAATTTTTTTTTCCTCTGATGGCAATATGCTACTAGTTTACCATAGCTATATAAAATTTTGAGAGCCAAACATTAAAAATTGGAAAGTAAATTACATCTTTCCTGTATAGCTATGTATTGTTCATCTATGTTTCATCTGTCAAATATTTGTCAAATTTTCATTGTTAATAGCTAATATATTTGTTAAACAGTCATTGCAAACCAAAAACTCTGTAAATTCATTTATTTAGAGAAGGATGAGTGTCATCAAAGAGATGAGGTGCTCTAGAGTTTAATAAATCTCTCCCTTTCTATAATTTTTAGGGACCTGTAGAATATTCTAAAAGAAACTGGTCCTTCCCTATATTCTAAAGGAGAGAAAATGATACCTAGATAAATGACATAATTTGCTATTACTGTCAGAGACTTTACAGAAAATTGAATAAGTGAAATAATGCATAATTACAGGTCAAAAGGTATATTTTATCCACGGTCTCTAAATGCCTCAGATAATTCCATTTCATTTTCAGGTTTCAAACCAGTTTTTTGTGCATGTGATTTTAGAAGAATAGCTGTATCTCTGTCATTACTTTTTTTTTGGGTGCTACTTTAAAGCACTCTCATTCTAAAATATGACAGAAGAGATCCTCATCAAAGATATCAAATTTCTCATAATGGTTACACAAAATACAGTCTTACTCCAGTTCTATTTAAATCAATCAATAATAGATTGTGTATCAATAATTATAAAGATATTTATTTTTCATTTTTGTTTTCCTAGGTGCAAATTAAATATTTGGCCCAAAAGCCAATGTTGCTTTCTAGCCTTCTTCATTCTTTTCAAATGGCTTTTACTCCTATTTTACTCGTTTCACTACCACTAAATTATTCTGAACTCCCGATTTAAAGACTTGCAGCACCCTTTATGTCAGTTTTTGAATGTGGGTTTCCATGGAACCAGAAATGGAAGATTCATGAACCCAAATGAACAGACAAAGGGTCTGGATTCAGTTCAAATCATACCCTATTACAGAAAATTGGCTGCTGCTCCTGTCGTGCTGTATCCATTGACATCAGTGCTCAGTGGCTCCTATGTGTCCAAAATGGAGTCACAGTCAGTCTCTCAAAGGAAGATAAGTGTTTTTTTGTCTTCAGAATGGCGCATATGGGAATGCTTGGACATCCAGAGTACAGTGCCTTGTAAGAATTAAAGGTCAAATTGGAGTTAACTAGAAAATGTAACTGACTTTTGCTGTAGGCAATTGCTGCTTGAGACTGAGGTGAATTTTGAGTTGATTAGCAACCATTTCAGCACACAAGATGCGGCCCATTGTTAGCAATTCACTTTCAAATCCAAGACACTAGCACACTAATCTGGTCCATGAGGCCTTCTGCTCTGCACTGGTGAGGTCACACCTGGACTGAAAAAGATGATTAAGGGAAGGCTGGGGGTGTTGGTACTGTTTAACCTAGAGAAGAAAAGGCTTGGAGGAAGATCTCATTGGTGTATATAAATACCTGAATTATCTTTTTTAAGGGTCCAGACAGTGACTCTGAGCAAGTTTGCAGATGGTACTACACTGTGATGAGTGGCTGAACATGATTTCTGAAAAAGATGAATCAGAAGTTTATGGTGTATTTGCTTTCACATATCTTCAGGAACATTGCTGGTAAGATCCATGCTATGATAGTCACAGGGACCACGTGTGGTGCGGGAATCACAGGCTACTGTTCTATACTGAGAATAAGTGGCTTAGAAAATGCTGTTGTTGGTGAAGGATTTGTTTACCTGTTAAGGAATAATCTTTATTGCAGAGCTGGTATTGTACCAACACTAATCAGCTTAAACAACAGTTGTATGTCCAAGATGAAATTGAAAAGTATCTCAGAAATAGAAAATAAACAGTTCAGCTTAGAAAAAAAGAATCATTAATAGCACAAAAGTTCACATATTAATGACAGTTATTTGCAAAGCTCAAAGAAATAAAACTCCTGATAGAGCTATAAACTCTAGTTTTATTTTTAATAAAGACCTATAATAAAGGTAAAAGAGGGATATAAGTTATGATGCGAGACATTCAGAACACAGGAAACTCCCCAAACCGTATTTGTTCAACCCCAGCCACTAGTGTCCAACAGAACATTAAGAATTTGAAATCAAAAACTATTGAAATACCAGGAATGATACCTACAGCTGAGCACATGCTAGAATGCATTTATAATTATTTAACTTGTAATCTTTTGTTTCACACTGTTAGCTAATTGCTGACCTTCCCTCTGGTTAAATTACTCTTTTTACTTTTCCGTTAAGACTGTCTAGCTGTCTAGAGAAGATGCATCCAGATGAAACTCCTATAGAAAACCATTGACTCCCAGCTATGACCAAAGTCAAGTCCTGTTTTTGAGGAATATTAAATGACGCATCTCAGTATGAATTTAGAGAAACACAGGTCTGGAATCTATTTCTAGCCAAGGTGAAAAAATGGTAAACACACATCTCTTTTTTTTTTTGTAAAGAAAATCACTGATTTCTGAGGAAACCAGTTTATCGCCCTTTTTTGGAGTAACATAATTTCTTTAATGAATTATGGAGTAGCATAACTTGAGAAAATATTTTTTGAACAAAGAATTCAAATTTATTAAACCAATTTTCTAAAGACAAAAGTTAACTATAATTCTTCAAAAGCAAAGAGTCAAACAAAGAAAGTAGTGGTTTTTTGCTTTTTTTCCTCATGTCACCCATGCTTCCAACACACATCTAATAGCAAAAGATAATTTAAAAAAGGTTTTAAAATACTATGATGATCAGAGCTCAGGATGTGATACTCAAAACTATTTTTGACATTAGAACTTCAAAATCATTATGAAAAGCCGTCAAAATAGCTTGCTTAGTTTAACATACTAGGCAAAAATAGAAAAAAAAAAATAGAATTAGCCTAATCTACTTGCCCTCTGTACCTCAGCACTGAGCTACCCTTCGGTATGCCATAAGTACGTGCTTGTAAATCAATGTCAGTTAGTTGCACCATTTGCAGATATTTTTAATCTAGCTCACTGAGTTAGGTTACTGAAGCATACTACTAGAAATATTTTCATCAGATTTACTCCCATATGCCACTGATTTCTTCAGTCTACAAACTTGTCACATAGATTCTGAGTATGCTACTTTATCCATCTTTGCTGAAATTTTATCCATGCATCTAGTGGCATTACACTCAGAGGTGAAAACGTTTCTTCTAGAAATGTTCATCCTGTTTAATGTACTATAAAAACATTCTAAATTATTATAACACTAGCACTCACTTCATGAAAGCTATGAAAAATAATTAATTATAGTTCATAGAGTACTTTTATTTCTTAGAAGTGATTATTTTTCTTATCTTCTAGTTAATGACTCCCTTACAAAATAGGCAATTATTTCAGTTAAAAATCTAGGTAAAATCTCATTTGAAATTATAATATGTGCATTTTAATTAGTAAATACCAATATGATTTATATAGAATATAAGATTTAGGAAAGCAACCAAACTGCAAATGAAAGGATTTAGTCTCCACCAATATTTCTCTATTATTATGCTAGGAGTTTAAAAATAATATACTCATGTTTTACATTAATTTAACAAGATAAAATATTTACACAAGAAAATGAATAAATATTTACTTATCTGTGTCTCAGACAAGATAAAGGAGCAAAACAATTAGTGAACTGCTTTACTGGATAATACAGTTCATTTTTCAGAGGAAGAGGAATCACATTGTCACAGTTAAAGCAGTCTAGTTTATCTTCAAACAAATAGATATATAAACAGGGTGAGTAAATTTAGAATTGAAACAAGCAAGTTTCTAGAAAATTCTGCAGTGGTATTTAAGATTAATCTTTAAATTTAGTAGTGACAAGAACTGGCAGGGATTGTTAATATGGACAAGGACAGGGATTTTTAATATGATAGAGCAGGGAACAGGAAATCTCTGAGTTCTGTGCTTATATGGATGATGCCTCTGTTTCAAATATATTTCCTGAAGAACCTTTAAGAATTGTCTAAGTACCTTGTGTCTCAACTTTTCAATAATGAAAAAGACAATTATGTTTCCATGAAGAAATTAACATTTTTTTATGTATGTTAGCTTTAGAGCTAGTGCAAAAATGAGAAGAAGACAAATCAATTTAATGTCAGAACTTCTTAGAGTTTTAACTACAATTAAAACAAAAATAGTTGAAAGCTTGTTCAGGAAGAGATGAGCTTCTGACTTCACCACTCAATAAAAGTCTAGCAAACTGAGGAAAGAAGGACAGACACTTAGATGAGGTTTGTTCTTCCAAAAACACAAACTTTTCCAAGGGAAAAGAACTGTTTTTTCAGATACAGTTCCTTTGACTAAGCATGCATTTGGGGAGGGTGAGGGACATAAATTAATAAATAAATAAATAGGATATTTTTTCTCAATGTGCTACAGTCCATTGAATCAAATTCCTGAACAGCTGCCATCCATTCCTATTTTGACCTTTCTAGGTTTGTTTCCTTGAAGAGTAGGAAAAGTATTCTCTTCTCGTTAGCAGTGGTCAATTGGTTAAGCCACTTTCCTAGATTTAGGAGATATGAATAAGTTTTTGTTGATAAGAATCTATCTGGATGAGAATCCAATACATTTTGGTTAGAATTCTATGCAAATGTGAATAGCTGCTGCTATCTCTCTAGTAGTACCTCTGCATTTGTTTGTCTGTTTACGATAATCTAATTTATGTTAATACCTTGAATGAGAGAGAAACCATCACTTCCATAACAGTTTCTGAGAATATATTAAAAGAGTAGTTAGTAGGAATGTAGGTAAGGTGACATTCCACTTGCAGTGTGGTACTAGTAAAACCTTTATTATATTTTGGTGAGAAAGACAGGAAATAATAGTCTCACCTCTGTTAATATGACAGTTTGTCAAGCTGTAATTGCTTAGGATGGTGGGATCCCTTGCTCCAACATAAAACAAAATCCTCATCTTTAAAAGGCAGAAATTCAGTACTGCCTCTTAAATACTAGATATTAAGGTGTTATTTAAAACATTCTTAATAATATAGTATGGTTTCACGCTCTATTGTGTTTTAAGGTATGCGACTGACAGGGCTTTAACTTGCAGTATTAAGGAATTACCTTCCATACAGCTCTTCTATTGAAAACTCAGATCTATGAATATGAGTTGCTTGCTGCCAAATTTTAGGTTTTAATATGTTTCTCTCTTTGTCTGCAAAACCAAATCATATTTTTGGTGGGTTTGTTCATTTATAAAAGAAAAAAATGATAAGAGAGAAAGGAAAGTAAATGAACAGATTTCTAAGTAATCATATGGTTTAGGTTTATTTTTTCTTCTGATTCCAACACATGGACAAACTGCTGTCAGCAAGTGCCAAGCTGCCTGATCATGGGTCGGACTAGCTGTTACATTTTTCGTCTGACGTGGTAGGCATCTTCTTGCATCAGCTTCAGATGTCAGCAGCAATGAGGGCCCTTGCTTTTTCTGGAGTTATAAAGTTGGGAAAGACCATCTGCTCAGCCTTCTGTTATCTGAATTCTTCCCTAGAAATAGTTTTCAAGAATATATTAAGAACTGTAAAGAAAGAAATGAAGTGTGAGATGCTGGTAAGATAATTTTAACCCTTTCTTTTCACTTAATGAAATATATATTTTGTTAGAGATGCTGCAGCAATGAAAATCAAAACTAAATTATATAGCTCACAGAAATTTCATTTATGAAATTGAATCATTCAGCACTGGAATTTTTACCCTATAATTAAAAGTTTTCTGTACTATTTTAAATGTTATTGAGATATATTTAATGTTTAAGTTTCTTTTGATATTCTGTTCATATACAAAGTTTGGAAAGTGTGTATTCAGCAATAATCTGTTCCAGAAAAAGAAATCTATTAGAACAGTCCAAAAATAGCAACAGATGAATTATAGCCTATGTAGAGATTTATTTGGAATAAGGAATGAGTATGAATTTCATGACAATTACTCTGTATAAAGAATTTTCTTTCCTAAAAAAGATCCACTCTACAACTGCTTAAAGCAAAGCTCATATACACAGGTTATTTTATTCACACTTTATGGACTGTATGCCCTGTTACCAACTTCCACAATGACAGCACAACATAGAAGTTATCTAGCAGTGTACAAATCACTGGGGCCCCAAACACAGACGATGACAAACACAAAGTTAACTTTGAAAGCCAACAAATGAGAGTTCTACTTTATGAGAGCTGCAATGAGTAGAAAAACAGCTTTATTTTAATTTTCAGTATTAATACAGACAGAAATCTGATAGATATCTTATTTAAAAGGTTTCACATCAAAGAAAAATAGAACTTGTGGGAATATTCTCATTGTCTTGAATGAACTGTGGATCAGAATTTCCCTTCATTAGCCACTCACTGCTTGGGAAGCATGAAATGGCATAGGCTGTAGAGCCATTGGGTTTTTCAATATGGTCTTACTGAATGGTTTGTAACACTGAATTATTTTTCCTCTTTTCTTTCTTATGAAAGCTATTATTACTTGGAAAAGGAGAAAAAACTGTAATTACATTTTCCACAGAACAGAATTAGTTTGAAATGCACTGTCACAACAGTTCATATTGTAAACATTATGTTCATTTGATGGAAGCTTTTAAAAAATCATACAACAGCTCAGTGTTATATGGAGCATCTACTGTTCTCTTCTGTTTTCCAAACTCAAACAAGACTGATGGAAAGGTTTTTATGGTTTGTTTCATTAAGATGATGTGACTGGTATTGTGCCTATTGTTTCTTCCTCTGTGTATGACAGAGTATTAGAAGATATAATTAAAAAAAAAAAAAAAACCAAAAAAACCCCACAGTGTTCAGTCCCTGGCTTTTTTTATATCTTCTTAACACAACTTTTCAAAGCAAATCTTGTAAACTTTACTAAAAAAACAAAAATTAAAATTGTTGATATTGTGCTTTGAGAGTAATCCCAGCTTACTTTCCTGACTGAAGTAATAAACTAGTTTAGTAACTTGAAAAATTAAGATTTTTGAGTAATTTTTTTTCTAGCATTAACAACTTTCTGAAAAAAATTACCCTCAGAAAGTCCTCAATTATCTTCAATATTGGAATTAATATGAAAACAGGCTTTCATTGAGAAAAGAGCAGATATTAATTTAAAAATTACATTTTATTTATAATTATTTAAAAAGTATATAATAATACCCCTGCTATTATTTTTAATTATTATTTTATTAAAAGCTTCTCAGATCACAAGAGTCTTCTTTTTAGTTCTCTAGTCCTAGATTAAACAAATGCAACCCAAACAAAATTGTTCCAAAATCTTTTGAAACCCAAACACTTGGACACCCTTACATGTTTCCCTTCAGTAGAGCAAAGTAAGGATGGAAGTCAGATTCTTAACTATGCAACCTCTTGGCTATGCAGGATGAGTGATAACCATTTAATATTTCTTAAGGGTTTCTTTATTCTTTACAAAAGGTCAAGCCCACAGTGATCTGATTGGAAGAAAAATCTCTATGTGACCCTTGAAGTTAGATTCTATACTCTGGTATTTTTTGCATGCTTGGGAATCTGCAGTCTGACTGACAGTCATGGGAGAAAATGTCTGTCTCTGCTGACCTGTCTGGACCATTGTCTGGTGGTTAATTAACTTGTCCACTGCTTAATTTTGTGGTGAGCTTGCCTCTTTATGTCTTGGAATACCTTAAACCATTTACAAACAGCCTAAATGTTCCTTGACCGTGCAGCTCCACTTTAAGCCAGTGTCAGTGACAGCTACCACCAGAAGCAGAAGTTGAGAAGAGAAATATAGCTCAAACATCTTATGATGTTAAATCATTTATTCCCTCTGTCCTGGGGGGGACAGAGCACCCGACTTGGGCAAAGTCAACGAGGTAAGAGGGTGGGGTTTTCTGTCCTGCTGGTTTTATCATAGACAGGGGAAAAGGGGATACCAGGGATGGAGCTGGGATAAACAACCAACCAGATCAGAGCCCGGGCTGCTTGAACATCAGACAGACCCGACTCAGTCACATGGCAGGGACCCGGCCGGGGGGGCCCAGGGGGGTCCACTGCAACACCATTGCTCCATATATCCTACATACAAGCAATATGGATACAGTTAGGCTAATAAAAAGCACCTTATTTTCTTTATTTATCTGCACAAATTTTTCTGCTTCTCTTAGGCTGTAATTCTCAGTTTCTGTAGGCAATATCCTTCTCCAAATCTTAGCACAATTAATCTGTCCTATGCTGACATCCCCCTTCTATTTTCTACCCTGTTTGGGGAAAAAAATAGCTTTTTTCAATGATGAACTTGTGTTTCTATTGCTGTGTAAAGGTCCAGGTTGTTATGCTGGGAAGTACCCTGAGTATTTACTTTTTGGTATCTGTTGCACTATATTTTTCTTCAAGAAGCTATGAAGTTCTCTTTCCACTCTGCAGTGACTGTGAGGTACTCTTCAGTGAGGAAAGAAGAATTTCCTGAATTTTACTTTTTACTTCAGGCTACACATTAAAATGCACAAAAAAAATAAATAGATGTTATGTGTACAGGGCTTTTATTTTTTTTTTTACTGTAGACAGTCCAGATAGAAGAGAAATCAAACGCTCTTAAGTATAATAGTTTTAACATAAAAAATTCTAAACATGTTTCTCTCAAATAAACTTAAAGGATGATCATAGTATATATCTCATTTCAGATACAGCTATTGTCCACTTAATTTTGCAAAAATAGTCAAATAAAATACATGATCAAAATAGGTGGAATACACTGTGAATTTTAAATCACCTGAATGGATTTTCTAAGATAAATCTTCTTAATTTTAATCTCTTCTTCAAACATTTGTAATAGTTTTTGTAACTAACTTCTTCAAATACCCAGAAATATACAAGTGATGGTGGCTATAGCTATGGATTTTGAAAGAGCACAATAAGGTCAAAACAGGTTCATGTTTTTGTTTGGGAAAGCATCAAGTGCATCTAATGTTGGGCATGCAAAGGTCTCTGTGATTCAAGAAGAATGATGTCACAGACCATACTTTGGTTATCATGTTCCTTTCCTGGAATTTGGTTAAACATGTAGCGATCAAAGTTAATCAAATCAAGCCACTCTTCCTTGTTATATCATAATCTTTATTCATTTGATGAATATATTGCTCTCAGATCCTCATAATTTGCAGACTTTTGTCAGTAAGTTACATGCTAAGGAAAGATTTCAAAAAATATCCTCCAAATTGTAAAGAAAAGTAACACAATTTCAGCATGAGAAGGAGAAAATAATCTATCTCTTAGAGGAATTAGCTATCTCTACACATTTAGCAAACTTTTAATTAAAGAGTAACAATTATTATCTTCTCAAACAAAACAATGACTGCAGTGGGGTAAAACCATCATCTTATCAGTTTTAATTATCCCAGTGCCTCCCACTTATCTTTTCCTGGCACTGATGTGTCATTCTTGAATTGTACAGATCAACAGGAATGTTATGTTTTTTTATAATGTTCTGTTACTTTCAGGCACAGCCACTGTTTTTGTTTCCTCAGTGATATGTAGCTTTATATTTAAAAATAAGTGAAACATTTATGAATTTTCCTCCTAGTCAATAGAATATTTGAAATTAAAAGCTCCTGTTTAATTTTTAGTGAAATCCATTTTTCTGGTGTCATGAATTACATAAAAATTATGGAGGTATCCACATCTTTTCCTAAAATTGTGTTCATAGTTTTTCTTTAAATTCAAAATCACAACTAACTGCCCTCAAATGCTGTAAAATTTGTTGCTTGAAGTTGTCACTAGACTTTATTCTGAATTAAATGAGATTAAATTGTTAAAGAATTTTCTGTTTGACTGGAATAGCTTGTACTTGAGAAGTAAATATTTTGAGTCATGAAAAATCACTGCATTCCCTTGCAGGTACACAAATAAAACTAAACTAAATCAAACTACCAAACTTAACAGTGTGAAGTTTGGCCTGTCTGGCCTCCATCTCCAGAGACCTTCAGTTTTCTTTCTCCCTGGGGACATCACATTTGATAGAATAAACATAAAAAAGGAGTCGGATTATCATCTTGAACAGGGTGTAACAAAAGTTTTCTGTATTTGTGGATTTTTTATGAGAAGGTGGCATGCTCTCCCCAAAATGTGTAATAACAGCGGGAAGAAATTATCTAATTTGTGTATCTGTGATTGCAAAATACATTTTTATGTTCAGAGGTGGTTGTATTGTGCTGGCAGTTAGCCCAGAACATGGTGGCTGATTTACCAGGGAACTGGAAGGACAGCTGAGGAGTGTTCAAATTAGCAGCCAACAAAAAATAGAGAAAATCACTGTTTTTTAGAAGAGAAACTTAATATGAACAGAAGACAGTAAAAAAGGGAACTCTTGTTTTAGGCAAGAACTGTGTGTTTCTCCAGTCTTCCATTTTGCTGGTTTAGGTTAGAAAAAAAACCCAAAAAAACATATAAACTCTACTTTCTTTCTGAAAAAACAAATATTAATTATATAAGCCCACCTGACAGGTAAATCCAAATGATTTATTACTTTAAATGTCAAGACTCGGATCAGGAAATTTCAAGGAAAAGAAGGAGTAGAAACCTGTTAGATGTTGCACAGGAAAAATGACATCAACAATATGTTTTCTGTATTCTGAATACAAACTTGCCATATATTCTACAATGTCAAATGGGAAAAAGTTTGGTTATGAGTATTACAGCTTTCTCCTGTTATTACTATCATATTTTTTTTCCTAATGAATAATCCTTTAGATGTCTTTAATTTATCAGTGTCAGAAATGTGACTTAATTCTTCTGTTTCCACTAGTGATATTATGTCTGATGTGTCAGTGAGTCAGTGCTCTTAGTGATACTTCATGCAGAAATATCAGAATAAATAACATAATCAATACTACTCCAGGTGAGCATTCACCCATAGACCCAAGAGTATTGGGTATTTGTGTTCAGTCTTCAGTAGTTCATTGACTTGCCTTAAGGTTTAGTAGGAAGTCAGAGACTTAGGGGATACATAAAAAACCTGGCTGTAATGGTGGTACACTTTTCCTATGTCAGTGGAAAGACTAAGAAACATAAGTGTATGCAAGCCTTTAATTACTTTTAAGAAGATAAATAGCAGAATGAGGCATGCTGTGAAAAAAAGCCATATGAAGATTGTTACATGTATGAAACAAACCTAATTACTATTACCTACTGAAACCAAGTTCAGACAATTTAGCTCCAATCTGATATTCATGATTGTATGGCTTTTAATAATAAGCTCAGGATGTCTGAGATCAGAAGGAGTTTGAGAAGTCCTTGGCAAATCTGAAAAAAGCCCAGAATGTTACAGGGTACTTGTAACTGTTTCATGCCTGGATTAAAAAGTTGTAATTATTATGGAAAAATAATCAAGCTAGGTGTAAAATTGTGGCCAAATATTTGATGTTTTTAAATTGTATGATGTTGTTTTTAGTAGTGTGTTGTACAGAAATTATTTTCCTTGACCATCCTCTTTAGAAAAAGAATATGTAATAAGAATGGTAGAAAAGTGTTGTAATGGGGGCATTCAAAAGTTATCCAATCTGAGTTTTTTTCATTTTTATATCTTTAAGATATGTCAGATTTTAGCCACAAAACATTAACTCTCATAATTCCCTGGAAAATTAGGAAAATAACTATAAAGTAAAAAGAGAAGGTCAGAATTTTAAGGTGCCACTTGCAAAAGATAGATATATATATTTAATGTGACCTTTGCCTGTAGACCCTCTTTAGATACTCCAACTTTTATGTAGTGACAATATGGAAATGGTAATTTTGTAATTATAGTCATCATTGACCCACATGACAGTAGTCATAGTTTTCTAGTTATGTTACAGCACCATAGAAAATAACATGCTATTTTCCATGAAAAAAAATAATTTTGGGCACATCATAGAGTATTTTTTAAAATTACATGTATATTTCTACCATAATAGATGTCTTCCTTCTCTTCCTTCATTGAAATTCTTATGTACTATTTTCCTTTTGAATACTGTGTTATAATTACAAGTTGAACAGTTTATTCTCTGATTGGTGGGACTTTTTGAGTTTTATGAGTCCAGAAACAGTTCTGATATTCATTATCCAAGTGTTTTTTTCCATTTACTTCAATGTTGATTGTCCAACCATAACCTGTGAATCCAGGACATAAATTTCTTTCCACAGTAAGCATCATTTTCAGAAACCTTCTTCCTAAAATCCTTCTGCTTGTGCTCCCCTGTGTGCTTTCAGAAAGTCATGAACAACTAGTAAGGTTGATAAATTGGTCCAGCTATTTGTAACTAGTCTTTCCAGCAAAACCTTCTGCTTGGCCTTTTTAACATTAAGACATCAACAGGCCTATTATAGTTTATTTATAGTTACTCAATTCTATTATGTCTCTCAAATTCCAAAAGAAAACATTTCCCTCTTCAGCAGTATGATAATATGTGTCTTGCAGAGTTATAGTCTGAGACTCAGAGCTGGTTCTGCTGCCTGGAATATGAGATTTTTCTGCTCTTTCCTCACTGTACAGATATGGCGGGACATCTTTTTTACAAAATTTTAAAGGGATGAGAGATTTCCATATTTTTTCCAATAAAATTTTTTCAGTAGCTAGATAGTGAAGTAATTGTATACGGTTTTTCAAAGTTCACCATATGCAAAAGTCCATGGATTTATGGGATAAGTAGAATTCTCATGTAAGAACATTTAATGCCCATACTAATAACAGCAGTGCTTTCAGCATGCATACTGGTACAAGTAAAATGCCAGCCTTCACCTGTCCCATAGGTAAGGTATACTTCAGAGCTTAAAATGAGAAAGTATAAAATTCAATAAAAATTCATCATAACCACTGCTAATACATTTAAGTTAGCATTTTGAGTTAACAAACTTAAAAAAAAAAAAAAAAAATCAGGGAGACCCTGCAGAGGCACTGACAAATTACAGGACTGGGCAAACACTGACCATATATAATTCGCTAAGGGAAAGTGTCAGTTTTGCAGCTGGGATGGTGCAACCCTGGAGGGTTGAAATGCACTCCGGGCAATGAGATGCTGGAAAGCAGCACTGTGGAAAAGGACCTGGATGTCCTGGTCATTGGTGAGTTGAATGTGAGTCAGCAGGGCCCTGGCAGCAGGAGGGCCATTCCTGTCCTGGGGTGCATCGGGCCCAGCATCGCCCGCTAGGCAAGGGAGAGGATTGTGCCACACTGCTCTGCACTGGGGCAGCCTCACCTTGGGTGCTGGGGGCAGGTCTGGATGCCATAATACAAGAAAGATGTAAAGGCAGAGAGTATCAAAAGCAGGGCAGCTGAGGCAGCAAAGGGCCTTGAGGGGAAGCTGTATGAGGAGCAACAGAGGCAACTAGGTCTGTTCAGCCTGGAGGAGACAAGGGAGTCCTCATCACAGTCTACAATTTCCTTGTGAGGGGAAGAGAAGAGGTGGACACTGGTATTTTCTCTGTGGTGCCCAGTGTGCAGGGCCAGGAGTTGGACTCTATGATCCTTGTGGGTTCCTTTCCAACTCACCATATTCTGTGATTCTATGAAATATAAGCAACAGGACAAATGCAAAGAAAGCTACTCTGTGATGTTCAAATTTATTTAGTTTTCACCATGGAAAGTTCATCTTGAAAAAGGCCACTGACATAGAATTATTACAATGCCAAAAAAGGGACAATCTTAAACACTCTACAAACCAACCTGTTTTCTCTGTCATAAGATGGTAACAACTTTATTTCATTTAGGTTGAAAATTGAAAAGCATCAGTTTGAAGCCATAGAATTGATCCTGAATTTCTCCTTGTTGTTCGAACATATTCGAATAAATGTTGAAGATGCAATACCATTTATCTTGGAAGAGACAGCATTTAAATACCAATATCCTTTGCAAGAGCTGGGAGAAAAACACACATATTCCAACATAAGGCAAAAGCCATTATTTCTGTAACATAACAAGAACAAGCCATACAATACTTGACATCCCAGATCCCCCTGTATTTCCTTTTTCCACTTGTCAAGTAGACAGTGAGAACCAATTAAGGCCAGTATTTCTTCAGGGTAAATATATAATTCTCTGCTCAATTACTCAAAATTGATAGAGCTCCCATTTTTACTTCTCTTTCCACTATACCTGTTTTATATTCAAATTCTTTGATAACTTAGTCTCTCCTTTACCTGATTTTTTTTTTTTTTTTTCTTTTTTTGGGTAAGGAAAAGTACCAATTTTAAATCTTATTTTTTTTCTGTTAGAACTCAAATAAATGTAGTCTGAGGTTCATTTTTTGTATAATAGTCTTATTCATCTCTTTTCTTTTCTATGCCCAGTTTTTTTACGTTGTTTCCCATTTATTTTATCAATTTATTTGTAATTTCTTTTAATATTTACACATACAAACACCAGTTTAAAATGTTACCCTGAGGACACAGTTGTAAAACAAGATAAGATTTCCATGTAACTTTTTGTAAAAGATATGTCCTTTAGAGTGATTGTACATCTTGTGATATAAGCACAGAATTCTTATTTAATTCATTTGTCATGGTAAGGCAAAACTTTGATCAATCAAGCCTTCACATAGCAGCACTAAGATTGTAACTGATGATTAAATCAAGCGGTTTTTTAATAGTATTCAAAGAAAAAGAGGGTTTCTTAATAAGAAATACAAGGCAAAGTACTCTTTTTTGGCTTCTGGGACAAGGTCCAATAGCATATCCTTAAAGACAAAGCATTTAAGTTAAATATTTTGCCAGTTAAAATGTGACATTAGTCTAAAATTTTGTATTTTATACTTGCAACCTTAAAATAGTGAATGAGAGAATGGTTCCAGAAAATTACAATGGAAATAGATTTCTTTTCTGGAAAAGTTGAGTGAATACTGAAGGCAGAATGCATCATTGTTTTTCATGAAAAATAGGTTCATTTGTCATGGCTAAGAATTATTTTATGAAGGCTATAAGCCTTCATAAACTGGCTCTCAGGAAAGTACATTCCAGTCTCACTAACTTATAGACAGAGGACTCCATTCTCATAGAGATTAGCTGATTGTGGTGTGTTCCTAGCTGCTGAAGAGAGGAAGGTGAGCTTCAGAGATGTGTGTAGAACATAAGACAAGGTGGTTCTTTTGAGTTTAAGCACAGGCCAGCATGATTTTCAAAAGAGAACTGGAGAGGAAGACTCCAGCAAAAAAGAACTACAGTGCTGGGATTTCTTTCAGAACCTTTACTAAGATGATTTTTTGATAGATGAAGAACATGAAATGGAGGTAAAAATCTAGAGATTGCAGAGAGAATAGCATTATTACAAACTCCTCTGGAATTTCTTCAAAACTGAATGTGAGCTGTCTTGGCTGAAAGCTGTTCCCAAGCCTCCAGTTTTTGAGAAACAATACTATACCTCAGGAAGTGGTAGTATGAATTTGTTTAGAAGCTTTAATACTGGAAGATGTTAAATTATTTTAAAATTTTGTCACAAATTACTTCAGAAAGAAAGACAATAGAGAGCAAGAGAGAGAGCTAAATTTGAAGTGACCTCTAGATAGAATCATCCTGTACATTCATGCATTTGTCATATAAAGCTGAAATTTAAAATTAAAAAAATCATAATTCTCACATTAGCCATCTGTCAGGGTGTAGTTTGCACTCTGAATTCATGTTAAATTGATCAAGGTATAGTCATAACTATCATGAACATAACATTTATAATGATATCAAAAGATAGCTACTTTGCTTTTTAAAAATTTTATTTTCAGATCTTTAAAAAATAAAAAAAGCTTTAGCATTAGCTTTCTCTGGAAGTTTTCATTAGCTGCATTTACTACACTTGTACTAATTCCTTCATGTTAGAGGAACTGTGTCAAAGAAATATTCTGTAAAAGTTAGCCACTCTGGTTAAGTGGCCTTCCTCTGACCAAAGATTCCTTGTAGAAGTATCAAACTGAAGTGTGCAGTTTATGCTGAGTGACTTGCCCTAAAACTGGCAACTGCTATCACCTGAGCTCCTTTTTAATGAGTGCTTTGAAGTAAAGACAGTGAGTAATTACTAAGCCAAAGTAGAATAAACACAGGGAGAAAAGAACTGTAAGGATGCTATGAACGCTAATAATCTATAACAGAATCATTTGGGTATGTAAATCGTGCTGTAACTACTTAATGTATTTACTATCTGGTAAAAACTGGTAGTTTGTAATACCACTTCAGTTTTTCCGGAAAAGTGAGATACAAAATTATACATTCTTTTAAAATGATTATTACAAGATTCTTTGTTCAGTAATTTAAATTCCATTGCCACTAAAACATGTTTTTTATTTGCTTATATCAAAACTGGATGTGAATTTTAACAAACACAAATCTTTTAATCCAGTAAACTTCTGGATCTACATGTTCTAATTTAGCAAAATGTCTTGGATAAAACCTTATGGTAAAAAGAATCTTATATTTGAAATGAAGGAAAACTTGCACATAGAGATTTAAAACACTCATTTTGGTGTCCCACAATCAGTTCAGCAAACAAAGTCTGCTAGTCTGTTTTAAGTCTTTTCTGTGACTAAATTGAAATTCTTTACTTGTATTAAGATGAAAAGGATTTGGACCATGAATTTACAGAGTTATAGTAAAATTCTCACTTTCCTTATTCAAGGTTTTTTGTGTTAAAAGATCTGTTAGACTTAGAATATGCAAATAAGGGATAAAACTGAATAATGTGTTTAGTTATAGAATTAGTGAATAATTTAGGTTGGAAGGGACATACAGAGGTCATCAAGTGCAAACTCCAACTCAGAGCAAGTGGTTCAGGGACCTTTCTGGTCAAGCCTTGAACACCTCTGAGATTGCACAATTTTTAAATTACTTCTTGTAGTGTTTTACCACCCTCACAGTGATTTTCTTTTACCCCTTAATCATGATTTCCCAAGTTCTGACTTGTGTCCATTGTCTTTATCCTATCACTATGCATTCTCATGAAGAAGTGTTTAGCTCCATTTCTTTATATACTCACACTAGGGAATTGAAGAAAATAATGAAGTGTCTCTTTAATTTTTCCTCTTAAGGCTCAATAAACCCAGGCCTCTCACCTTCTCCTCATGATAAACCTGCAGTTCCCAACATCATCCTTCTTTTTTTTTCTGAAATTAAGCATGGTATTTGAGATCCTTCTGTCATCAGGTAACTACTTAAATCACCAAGAACTTTCAGAGATGATAGAGGCCTCATAATGTCATCAGCCATCAGCCACCTTCTGTAGCACTCCGTGCTGCATTCCCTCTAGACTTAAGCACATTCAGTTATAAGTGCTCCCTAAGCCTGTCTTCCTTCACTGGGGGCAATATTTCACTCCCAATAAACACTGTTGTGTCAGAAGAAGCCTGAGAGCAAGTTTTATGGATAAAAAATAAGGCAAATAAGCCATCAGGTATGTTGTGTTCTTTGACACTCTGTTTCCTACCCTAGCTGAACAGTAGGCTGTCAATCTTGACGTAGATTTCCTTTTTCTGCCAATGTGGCTACAGAAGTTCTTTCAATTGTCTTTTCTGTATTTTCAGTTAATTGTTGGAATTTTGAGAGTCTTTCCCAAAATCTTTTTCCTTAAGCTGCTTCCTCACAGTTATCTCTGTCTTCTCTTCAGGTAATTTTAAAGTCCTCTTCACTAGAATTAGCAAGCCTGGTAGCAAAGATGCTCTTTTCCCAATTTTTCAGATGGATTATGTAACAGTTCTCATTCTTGAGAAAAAACAAAGCCCTGTGACATCACCTGCACTGCAGGGTGGTGAGCTGCAAGGTGCACACAGTCTTAGATGAGTCCTTCTACCTTCCTGGAAGGACTGACAAGAACATGGTCTTGACCTCTACACCCAGAGCTTACCACTTCACTTTCTTCCCTCTGTTTCTTCCTATCTGACTTTTTTTGTTTGACTTGTTTTTTTTTTTTTTTTGACAATGGGGGTCTACAGCAGCTCTTTTCACTCCTCAAAGCCTATTTGTATTATTCACAGACTTAAGGAGTAAGCTCAACTTGCAAATCTAAGTAGATATTTATTGAGAAATATAATGAATCTCAAATTGGAACTATTTATTCAGGTATTTAGAACTATGTCTGAAATTTAGGGTTGCAAATATGAAATTAAAGTAAAAAGGAGATAAAACTTTTCAGGACTTCATTTCACCTACAAAAATTATGCTATGATTTGTTAAATGTAGAAACCAGTTCTCTGTAAGGAGTCAAAAGAAGATTTTTTAAAGGCTTTGATTTTCTTTTTTTTTTAATATAATTTTCCCTTGTTTTATGAGGAAATTAATGAATTTAAATAATGGAAAATATTTTTTTCTCTGCTTTATTTCTCTCAGTTTGGCATGTCTAGAATTGCTAGCATTAACTCTTCAACTTGCCTTAAAATGCTATCTACCCTGCTTTTTATCATACAGAGAATAAACCCCCACCTTTCACTCTGTGTATATTTTGAATCATAACAGTAGTTTGCGCTCTAGCAATAAGTAATAATTTTAGCAATAGATATTCAAAATTTTTATAGATTTTTTATTTCTAGGACTAGGGAAGATAAATTAAAATATGTGAATAAGAAAATACCTCAATTAAATTAAAATTTAATGAATAACATTGGTTTAGTTCCAGTTAGAAGGCTAGGTTCAGCCTGCATAACTTCATGAATAGCCTGAGACAAGAAATTTTTATGAGATTCTCAACCACAGATTTATTTTGGCTTTGAAGGAAAGGGTATGCATTATGTTGAAGGCTCTCTGCACTTGTTTTCACAGGCAGAAGGAAAAAAAAACAGGCTATGTGAATAATTAGGAAGAAAATAGGCAGCTTTAAAATAATGTTGTTTTTTACTTCAGTCTCACACAGTCTTTCACATTGATTTCTTACATTCTTATCCTGAAGCAGAAAAGACCATGCTCAAAAATCTCATCAGCTTGGAGTTTCAACAGGGATTCTGTACAAACAAACATAGTAAAAACACAAAAGGAAGAATCATAGGGTGGCAGCAGCCTCACAGAATAACAAGTAATATATTATCAAAGGAATATATTATCAAAGGTAAATTGGAAGCAGTACAGGGACAAAATCTTTTCTTAATGGTACCAAAATTTGACTTACCTGCAAACATATTTTATGTATGCATTGCTCTCTCTACTCATACTCTTGATAAAGAGTCCTTCTGATGGAACCTTATAAATTGAACCAGATGGAGCTCCCATTTTCCTGTAGGATCAGAGAATCCTAGAAGGGTTTGGGTTGAAAGGCACATTAAAGGTTATCTAGCCCAAGCTCCCTGCAACAAACAGGGACACCTTCAATTAGATCAGGTTGCGCAGAGCACTGTTCAATCAGACTTGGATGTTTTTAGAGATGAAGCAGGTACCACCTCTCCAGGCAACCTGTTCAGGGCCTCACCACTCTCATTGTTCCATGATCATTTCCTTCTGTAGAAATGTGGAAGGAGAGTTCCTATATGTTTTCAGAATGTTTTTTGGAAAAGTTAGCTTCTCAACTTGAATCCATCATGTCAAGGCTCACAAAGAGTAAGAGCACAAGATAAAGGGAAACATGCAGTATCATTTATTGGATGAAATACAGAGCTGGTATTATTTAGAATCTCTTTATTTTTATTCTCAATAATTAGGTACTATTGTGACACAGTTATCCCATCCTAAGTTAGACTGTTCAAATAAAGCAAATGAATCCCACTATCCAAAGGCTAATTTGGGCATACTGATTTTAGAGAACATCTAGACAACTTACCTATAAATCCATATACTGTAGAAGTGTTAAATTATATTAAATGGATTCACAGTCTGATGTAGTATTTTAAAGTGTTTTCAAAAGAGAACTCAAACTTTGGAGTAATATATCATCAGAATCTTATATTGCAACACTATCTTTCCACAAAATGGATATTATACATAAAATAAAAAAGTCAAAAATAAATTTAATATTGTGTTTATTACCCTAAGTGGATGCTTGTGACTCAGAGTATAGATGTTGTATATAGTCAGTAATATGTCAATAAATGATGCAAATACTCTTTTCTCACTAATTCCCTTCTGCTATTTCTGTAAATTTTAAGGAAATAATTTTAAAATAAAATTACATTTTTCCTGCCAATTCATAAGGCTAGCCAGCAACTTAATTAGCTGATTAATTATTGTTTTCTTTGTGAAAGAAGTCACCTTAGAGATGAATTTGCTCAAACAGGAAAAGCTGTATATTTGACATACACTTTTGTTCCCTGCTGGTGGAGTGCCAAGGTCTTGTTTCACTAGCTGATTTTAATAACTATAAAAATCACTCAAAGGATCAACCAATGCGTACTTGAAATAGGGCAAATGCCTTGAAACAGATATTGAGTATTCCAGCTGAAACACTACAAATAATATGGTTTTATCTTCATTGTGTTGCTGTAATATTTATGATTATCAAGCTTTCAAGTAAATCAGAAAAAAGTTTTTTAAAAAAATAAAACACTGAATATAAAGAACTCGTTTGTTTTATTGGAAATAGAACCTCTTGAAATACTTACAATAAAGTGTTTCCTCACAGTCATAGGAGGTAGATCTTAATTAACCTTTCCCATGCCCTTGCATTGTAGTTAATTAAACCTGTACAAACCATACCAGCTTAATTCTGAATTGCAACCTTACAGTGATCAAAATGGTGAATAAAACTCCCTTTTGGAACTTTCACCTGACCTTGCAATTAACATTATAAAGCTTTTATTAAGCATACACACTTTTAAAGAAAAAATGCCTTAACATTAGATTTTTCTTGGTATATTCAGGCAGCCATCATTACTATAGCAAGCTGATGGCTGTTACTGCTGCCATACTGTGACAGGTTCGGTACAATACATATATGTACATTCATAAACATACACACAGATAGAAGAGGAGTCTTTAGGCAGTTTCTGAGATGCGAATAAAAATTCTACTGACCAATATACCATTAAAATTAGAGGAAAAATGGAACATTTAAATCTTTATACTGAATAGCAAAGCATGCCAAACACCTGTATTTGAGACTATTTGAACAGGAGCATGTCTTTACCTAAGAGCCAGTGAGATTTCAAGACCAAGACAGTAGATCCACCTGAAATTCAGGAACTACAGTAAGCTAAATTACACCCAACTCCTCAGTGCTAACATTTTCTTTCCCAACATGCTGTAAAGATGACATCCCCAGGGAATTTGGGAGTCACTCCCTTAGCCTTCTTATGTACATAAACACTCATGTTCCTCATGCTCTTGCTTGCCCCCCCCCTCTTCATTCATTGAGCGCTGTAAAAACTTATTTTGTTGTAAGCAAAAGTAGAATTTTTAGGAGGAGATTTATGAATGCAAGGACAACATTCACTTCTGAATAATTCCTCTTTATCTTCATCAAAAGATATCAGCAAACTATATGAAAAGACAAAAACAGAAGTGTTGTAAATGAGCTGCATTCTAATTTATTTTATTCAAATTAAACATTTGAAATGTACAAAATCAGTAATCTACAATTCAAAAAAGATGTAGTTTAACTTCACTGTTGTTTTAATCTTCTCATGCCTATCTTCCTGCTCCAAAACTGAAACTAAAATGTCTTAAAAACAATATTAATTCTCTCATGACATAAATCTTCAGCAGTTTCTATTTGTTCATATAATGCTGATCTGTCTTGTTTCCCCAAATGTAAATATTTGGACCTCAGTGATAATTTAAATAAATCTTATTATATCACCATAAATTCTATATTTCATTCAATAAGGAGAATGCATAAAATAGCCAGAGTTGCATTTACTGAAAATGGATTACGATCATGCAGAATTATACATGGATACAGTTAGGACATGATTGCATTAAGTTTTTTTCCATGTCAAACAGCTCACTTTATCTCCAGGCCAAGGTGCTTTCAGTGAAAGTATTAATAGGATCAAACTAAAATGGTAAAATACATCTTTTAAAATTCATGTTTAATCAATTTAGAAGATCCTGGTATTATGTAATCTTATTTCACTTGTCAATCAAATATACATCCTCCCACACACAAAAAAAACCACCCAAGCAAACATGAAAACCAAAAAATAAACAAACTGCCCCCAACCCAACTCTTTTCTATCCAATACCTTGTGAGTCTTAGGATAGTAGCCACATAAGGACTCTAGTCCAGAGTGGAATGGATTATTTACAATCCACAAAATAAGAACAAGCTCTTCTAAAATGTATTTTCAGCCTTACTGATAAGAAAGACTCAGTTTCATGAGACCTCACAGGAAAGTTTAGTTCTGTTCCTTCCACAGTGTAATAGACTTAATTTGCCTCAAAATCTGCAAACTGTACTGTTCATATATTCCATGCTTGGGAACACCTTAATTAATGAGCAAAGATTTTCTTAATCAGCATTAGAAAACATTAGGTATTGATATTCATTATTCAGACTTTTGTAGAAAAAGGTTTTAAAAATATCCAGCAAGACTGAAGCATTTTCTTTATTTCCTATAACATTTGCATGGGATTATATGGTAGAAAAAACCTAAAATGCTTTGCTGGATTCTGATCTAGTAGAATGAGATTCTACATCCATAAATATCTGCCATATAGACCAAAGTTTTCATGCAATACTCTTTCATTTCTCTGTTACTGGGATGTAAAATAATTGTTTGGTCTCCCAGGCTACATTTACGTTTACCTTCTGGACATTCTGAAGTGCTCTGGAGGGCTCAGAGAGCCCATGTAGGTCGCCAGGAAATACACCAAGTTTGCAGTCACGGAAGGCAGGACAAAGAGCAGGGGATGGAGAAGAGAGCCTTCAACTTGATGGAAGTACTTGGTTTTATTAAAGGTTCATTCTAAGGTCAAGTCTTGAAATTGTTGTGCCAAGAACTCTCAGTAACTTTGGTATCAAGATTTATTGCTCTGCTGACAAAATATAGAATCACTATGAAAAAGCTATATTGAGAAAGAAATGCAGGCAAGTTGAATGGGGAGAAAAGTCTTCCATCTGAAAACATCCTCAAATTTAGTGACCACAGGACCTAATCTGATTTGTTTGGCAGGAAATGACTCATTTTCACCCAACTTCTCAATGAGAAGGACAGAATTATCCAATCTTTCTTGCTTGCTCTGAACAGAAGGAGTGTGTATCTGTCTTCTTTCACCTCCAGCTCATAAAAAAAGATGGGATGGACAGCTTCTGTATTTGTTATGCATTAACTTACTTCAATAGAACAAGAGTTCAGATGACCTCATTTCTCCTTTTATTAAGTTGTCACCTTGGCATTTTTTCTTATGACATTTTTAATCTATGTGGGTTTGTTAATTTGTGACTATAAATAAAATTATCTTAAAATACTGGTTCTTGAATTTCAGCCATTCAGTACTCCCTTCACACACTGAGAATCTCAGTAAAAATTCGCATTGTTAAGTTTAGGGCATTGAGCTGCTAATAAATTAATGGATAAAAGTACAAGAATATAATTTCTTTACATACATATGTTTTTATTATCAAATTTCTCTCAAAAGTCAGTTTTGTTTGCTTTCTGCTTTGAATATTTCTTTTATATTTTTTTTTTAATTAGAGTCCAATGAATTTTTCTGTAAGTTCTAGAGTTATCTGAATAATTTTTTTAAGATATTGATTTGGCTATTTGAATTCTCAAACACATCCATACTTTCAAGTATATGAGCTATTTTAAAATCTTGGTCAAAAGAAGCAGTCATATACTTCACACTT
This sequence comes from Lanius collurio, assembly GCA_020086605.1. Classification (NCBI taxonomy): domain Eukaryota; kingdom Metazoa; phylum Chordata; class Aves; order Passeriformes; family Laniidae; genus Lanius; species Lanius collurio. The sequence goes on from JACBWW010000118.1 coordinate 485,527, forward strand.
TCAAAATCCACATTTAACAAGTTAAAAAAGGGGCTTTTGGGGGGAACCTTTTTAGTCTCTGTTTTGGTCAAATGCCAGTCTTCCAATAAAAACACTCTGATGCTAATAGGGAACTTTCCAAACATTTAACTTTGGTTTCTGCCCTTAAGATATTTATAAATAAGAAATATTACATATTGAAAAAACCTTTCTATTGTTATGAATGAAATCTTGGTAGGGGAACAAAAAACTATTTAATAGTGTATGGAGACAAAAAAAAACTCCAAAACACAAACTCCAGAACAAAATCAGGAATTGCATCTTGAAAATGTAGTAAAAAGAAATATTTCCTCATTTTTACATATGAAAAGAATACAATGTTAGACTAAGACTCATCATAGGAATTGTATATTCCATCTGTCAATACTGAATATCATTACATGCAAGAAAATACCAAGCATAAGGTATTGACTTTTTTTTCTGTGTGATAACTCTTAATTCTTTACTGTGTTGATTGCATGGGATGCTTTTCATACATCATAAAAATAAAGCAGTAGTTGTCAAACGTTTATATTGTACAAGTCTGCAACACCTCAAATGTCTTTCATAAGACCCATTAGACATAATCTTTCCTTGAGGCTTAAACAAATGTTAGGTTTTGTTGTGAGCTGTCCAGAAAGAATGTTTTATCGACCAGTAAGGAAAGGCACTGATGAGATCACACGAGTTATGAAGCATCATGAAGCATTGTGTGGGGTCCTTGAACATTAGTGACACTAAAAGAGCATAAATAAATAAATAAATAAAATCAGACAGAAAATAAACTAAATCTGGCAGGAGGAAATAGCATTGTTCCAACAATCAAACATCACAACAAAGCAATACAAGTCTTGGAAACAAATCAAAACTGACATAGGAAAAATGAGAAACACAAACACATGGAATGAAACATTCATAAGTTTGTTTGAACACACTAGGAAGCCCTGTGAGGTTCATAATGCACTTCGGCGAGGGTAGAATTAAAACTAGAGACAGGCTTTTAGATGTACTAAGACATTTCATTTGCTAACTGCCAGAATTTAAGCGCTATACTAATATTAAATGCAACTGCCCTCCTTTCCTGTCTGAGCTGCCTTTAGCAACTTAAGGGCAAAATCTTTCCTGCTTTAGACATCTGAGATCAGTAGACAATTATCAGGGTAGTAACCAGAAATGTTGCCTAGGTTTCTTTTACAGTCTTGTCATTACAAAAAAAAAAAAAAAAAAAAAAAAATCAAACCATAAAACCAAATCAATAAACAAGCAAAGAAAACCAACCAAGCAACCAAAAAAAAAAAAAACCCAACAAAACAAAACCAAACCAAAATCAAAAACAAACAAAGAAAACACAACCAAAAAAACCTCCAACTGTCAAGCATTTGAAGAGTAGTCAAGAAGCAGTAATAGGACGTCCCAGAGACACAGTTAAGTCTGAACTTTCACTTCTCTGAAATATGTGTGTCTGACTAAAAGTGACACACCGGACATCTCCACCCTTTCACCTTTAAGATTTCTGTCAAAAGATGAGTAGATGATACATAGTATCTGAGCCTTTTCAAAATTATTACATTTGGGAGTGAAGGAGTGAAGCCGACCTTGAAAAAGTGAGGAAGAGGGGTGTTGATTTAGTGCTGCAATTTTGCCTACTTCTGTTTGAAACGGTGATTAAGTATTTAACAGGCAATAAATTAGGTTTGTTTTGCCCAAATTGATTTTGTTTTGCCCAAGATAATAATTAGTAGCAATCTCCTTGACTTTATATTCACCTTTGCTTTGCAATTCTTATTCTTTCTATTTTCTACCACAATCCTGCTGAAGAGGTGGCTGAGTAGAAGCTCAACTTTTCATCAAGGCTAACACATCATAAACTTGTAAATACGAAATGTCATTGTTATTTTTCCTGGATATATTCATCAAAATGCAGGAAAATATTTTTATATATATACACGTAAAATTTAATATTATTTGACCCTTACTAACAATATTTTCTCTGAGTTTATCCAGTTCATTAACAGATTGTGGCAAAGAGATTACAGATTTAACTTTGCTACTTTTCTAAAGTAATGCTAGGGGTCAGCCAGTGCTGGCTGGGGTCAGAGGCTCAGACCCAAGAAGCCGTAGCAGACCCGCAGAGGTGATCCCGTGAGGAACCGTCTCCCAGGGGGTCGTGGCTTCTCTCAGCCTTCGGCCGGGGGTGCCTGCAGAGATGCCTGGCTCAGCAGCCATCAGCTCTTAGTGATTCAGGGAGTGATTTCAGCTCTGCTCTGCAAGGCAAACCCCCCTGGCCAGGCCCGGATAGAGAGAGGAGAGGTCCTTCTGGTGGTTCCGCAGAAGTCGCTTTATTCTTCCATCTTCCACGAAGGGGTGACCAGAGACGAATCCTCCACCGACTCAGGGCAGAGGGGTCTCTTTTATGGGGGTACAGAGGTGGGTGTGAAAGGATGAGAAACCAATGGGTATTAGGGTATTTTACATACAGTTTCCTAGAGGATCATGGGTCTGTCTTCTTTCGCCATAACCAAAGATTCCCTCTTTCCCAAAGAGGGGCCTGCAGGGGGATTGTGTGACGTCCTTATCTTCAGGCCTCCCTGCCAGGGCAGGGGCTTGTCAGACCCCATGTCTGGAGATTGTGCAGTCTCCTTTGTCTAAACAGGGGCAGGAAGCCAGGACAGGGGCCTGTCAAACTCTAAACTTTTCCTCACTGTCATTGTGCTTTCTTCAATTGAACACTTCTTATTTTTAATACATTTAGTTGAAAGTAATTATTTACAAAACTGATTAGGTGATTTCAGGCGTGGAAAAACAATTTGTTTCCCTTCAAAGCTAATGTTGTTGCTCAATGACTGCAAATATGTTACTCTTAACCCATCCTAAAAATCTCAAATAAACTTCACATTTTTGTTCATTGTCTATATGCCTGTCCGTCAATAACTTTTTTTCTAAAATATTTCAGAACTTGTCAGAAAACGCTCGTTGAACATTTGGAATTTAGTAACTAATACAAATGTCATGTGTTAATTAATGCATTATACACCAAATTAATTTAGTTTTTCTGTTGAGCTACACTATCCTTTACTAGCAATGTGCAGTCAGAGCAAAAAAATTACAGTTTCTTGTTTAAAGTGTATAATGTAAATTATATTAATTGCAGCTCTTTTGTTTCACATTGGAGCAGAAATATGAAAAGCTAGTGACTAAAATAAACAGTTGCGGCTGGAATTTATAGATGAGTCTCTCAACAGGTACAGGGAATTGCTAAAACACGCTAGAGTTCTCTAATCTATATACTGTCTCCAGGGGAGAAAATATTCTAAATGTCCTTGCATATATCATAGTCTAATGAATATTCAGTATACCTCAGTGGTCTACAGAGTGAACAAAGTGTCTCAGTTATATTGTTAAAAGAAAATCAGCAATCCAGACAGACTCACCTCCTAAACCTTGATTTTATGTTGTCCTTTCACTCAACAGCTAAATTTTTAAAACAATCTCTTATATAAAAGGTACCTTATATATAAATATATGTATCTGGAAATGCATTAAAAGCTGTCTATGAAGGTGAAATTTAACATACAGGACCTCCAAGAGGGGAAAAAAGAATCAAACTGTGAAAAGCAAAAAGTTTTATGGGCACACAGATTCCAATATGTCATCTTCAGACAAAGATATGGAGAGAACGTCAGATAATCTGTGCACTACCCTACTATAAAGCTTTGCTTAGGATCATTTTAAGATAAACCTAAGGTGGTTTTACATTTCTTGGAGTCAGGTTTGCTCCCATCTGTCCAGTTCCACAGGTAGAGAACCTTGATATCTTCTGAATGTTCATGTCAGCATATCTGACATGATATATCTAGAGCACTGTAAATAACTTGGTGAGAAGAAAACTGTTTGCTTCTCCATCTGAAGACATTATGTTTCCTAAAACATACATAGTGTCTTTCCAAAATAATCAATGGTCAAGTGGGACAGTATGGAATCCTCTGAACTCCTTTTTTCCTATTGTTCCTATATAGCAGTTCAACTTTACAAAGGCAACTGTCTTGTCCACAAGATCTACCATAACTCCATGTGTACAGACCAGACAAGAAGATGCAAAAATTCCCTCAAAATCTTTTGCTTTCTTGGGTATTCTGGGGTCAATAGCAGCCTTTTAGTTGACTTTTTTTTTTGTACAGTACATTTTTTGTGTATTTATTATGCTTCTAAACTGAAAGAAGAAAAAATTATATATTATGGCTATGATGGCTAACCATAATGCAAACCCAAACATACATTTGGGAAAATAAATGTTTAGAGTTTTCATCAATTAAAAATGGTCTTATACAAAATAGGTAACTTAATCCTCAGAACCTAATTTTTCTAGGTGTAATGTAGATGACCTTTGGCAATAATTTAATTAAGCTCATTTCAAAAGCTATATGCAAGGGAAACATATGAAACTCGAGTAAGTACTGCACACCTAAACTAGTCAGGTTCTCAAATTTTGCCACATCATTTCTTCTCTTTCACATTATCTATTCTTTAGGCATTTATTTTATTCCATTGTGCTGGTTTGACCAAATTTAGAAATATATATTCTGAGAAAAGGCAGATTACAAACCACCCTTCCCCCTACCCCGGTTCAGGAAAAAAAAGGAATTTCCTCAAAAGAAAGTGAAGGACATAAAATTATTTATTTAACAAACACACAGGAAAAGGATAATAATGCTAAATATTAAAACCTCTCTGTGGAGAAAAACCGGGCAAAGTGTTAGTCCTCCCTTTGGCCTCCCTCCTCCCTGGAGCTAGGACGGGGTAGGCCCCCCTCCTCCAGGGGCCAGAACCTCAGTGGAGAACAGTCCTGATGTGTTCTGATGTTAAAGCAGTGCAGCAGGAAAAGTAAAAAAAATCTGAATTTCCAGGAAAAAATAAAGTTTAACTCTCTGGAGGAAGAAAAAACACCCCAAAAACTGGCTGAACAAGCAAGCAGGGTGCTTCCATGCTCCTCTCCCCACTGCCGCACAAGAAGCAATGCTGAGAGAGAGCGTCTGTGTTATCTTTGTCCTTGAAAAAACAAAACTGTTTTGAAAAGTCCTGCTCAGTTTTTTTTTTCTCTCTCTCAGGCTCAGTTTAAAGGCATAGAAAGGCATAAAACTAATTTCTGGGCAGGGAGCAGCAATAGGGAATACTCAAGTCACCCCAAGACACTGAACTTTGCTTCACCTTTTCCTTGATCATTGTAGCAATGAAAAATTGTTTTCCTCTGATGTTATAAAAGGATTAGTATTTAGATATCAATGAGAAGAAAGTTTTAATGAATGTTTGCTGAGAGCTCCTGTCCTTCTCCTTGCAGAAAGTGGGTTAATTTCTTCCTCTGTGCCAGATTCCTTACCAGGTGAAAGTAAGCTCTGTTTGCATTCCTACATTGTGGGAATGGAGCAGGTATTTTCTTTGTACATGGTGGTATGCTCTGCTTCCCATCCCTGTTGCAGATGAAGCACATCCAGGATAGCAGCTGGCAACTTCATTCAGGGCTTACTGATTTGTCACCTACCACCACTGCCCATTTGTTTTTTCACAGGAAATACCACACTACTCTGTGGGCGATGAGTTTGTGCTCCAGCTGTTTACCCCTTGAGACCATGCCTCATTCTACCCCTACAGCTCTCACCTTGCCCTGCTCCACACCCCTATCCCTAGAGCATTTAGCCCAGCCTGGGAGTGGCTGACAATTCCTGTCACACTGGAGGCAATGCTCCACACCTGTCCCTGGAGCTCCTAACCCAGATCCTGAGTGGCCAAATGATGGGAAATCCCCCCTGGGGAAAGGGCTCAAGAAGGCCAAGGGGTATTTAAAAATGAGCATGAGGCAAGCACCTGTCTTGATCCTGTCTACTCTTGGTATTTCTATCAGCTGAGCACTGCTGTAACCCAGGAGCTGGTAGCTATGTGTATGTATACTTTGCTATATCATTTCTCTCTTTCTTCTTCAAATTACTTCTTGGAATTTTTGAATATTTTAGAATCAAATGGTCTTAAAGTTTGCTCAGTTAATGCTTTGAGAAATGTTTTATGCAGATTGAATTTGCCAAAATTCTCTGATTTTCTAAGGTTCTTGGTGAAACCTTTTTTATAGTTTTGACTTCTTGAGAATATCTTGTCAGTATTTCTCCAGTGTCTCTTACTCAGAGCATGTAAACAACCACAAACCCTGTTAGAAGTCATATCAAGTGAGTTTTTTTGGGCTTTATGTGCTCCTTCCCAGATTATGTAAAGCCAGCAGGGTACAGACGCAAGGTCTGAGGTATCGTTGCAGCCACTCAGGCTCCAGGGCAGGAGCTGGACTCCCCCAGCCACGTGCTTTGGACAGCCTCTGACATTGGTCTATTTACCTTCTCCTCTCCTTTAGTAACTGTGATGGAGCTGCTTACACCTGGGGAGGCAATAGAGCCCCCTCATCACTACTGAGGAGGAGGACTGTGCATCCCTACCTGAGACCAGTGGTTCTCAGTGGGACCACTTTAATTATTTGAGAGTTTTTCCGGAGTACCCTTCTCTTCCTCCATTTTCTGTACTTTTTTCCTTGAAAAAACATAGTACAAAGGAACACATCCATGCCAATGCCTTATATTAGGGAACCAGGGAGTTCTTGTTTCTTATCCTATTCTGACCTTATTGCCTAAATGTTTTGTTCAGTCTCATCCCCACACACTCATATTTTAGGTTTCAGGATGTAAAAACAAACCTGAGCAATACCTACCACAAGGGCATCCCTTGCTGGACCAAGCCCTTCTTGAGACCAATGTCCTGCTTCAATCTCAAGTCCCAGTCCCTAATACCCACAGAACTCATACTGCAGATAACAGTGGTCTGAGAAATTGGTATCCTATTGTTGATGGTAGAATTCACTATTGAATTACAAGAACTGTTTTGACCAACAGAGAAATGACACAGGCTGGGAGTCAGGTTGGGTGAGTCAGCATTGGTAGTCCCCCCTCACACATTGCTGGTTGCTAGGCTGTAGGATTTTCTGCATATTTCTCTGAGGTACTAGGATTGCCTACTCTGCAATGCTGTTGTTCACCTTTCAGGTCCATGTTCTTAGTATTATTATTTTTATTAGGTAAAAGTGGAAATGGTTTACTGAACTTTATTTTTGTAGCTTAGTGGGTAACATTTTCACCCGGGATTTAAATCTCAAATAGTCTTTAGTTCAAAAGATTTGGTCTTCCTTACTACATGCAGCGTGTAGAGAGCTACAACACATTACTTTCCCCTGAGCATAGTCTGAACTCTTATTTGCTGAATTTGAAAGTGCTTCACTTATAACCTGCTGGCTGACTGCATCTTTTGAAGCAAAGTAGAAAAAAAAAAAACAAAACCAACTTTTGCTACAGCTGTGGTATCATCTATTCAATGATACTAACTGAACTACAACATCTTAAAAATCATGGTGAAAATTTCATTGTTCAAGCTTGCACATTCCTACTGCTGAGATATTATCCAACTTTTCAGATGCCAGACTTTGCAGTATATGTCAGTTAATAAAAATCATTAATATGTATTTGTTAATATGTATAAAGATAGATCTAGAAATGGGAAATAAACCAAGGTAATCAATGCCAAAATTAAAAGAACAGAAACAAAATGAAAACAAAGTGACAAATATGTAATTGAAAAAAACCCTCTCTGAATATAATTGAATTTCATGAACTGTCAGATTGTTACTAAAATGTATTTCAATGATTAATATTTAAATAATATTTTCTACATCAAATTGATTTATATGTAAAATATGCAAATAGAAATATTCACAACTTTCCTTCCTTTAAACTAGATCTATCATTTTCAGCTATTAATGAAGAAATTGCTGTTTCCTCAGTTATTCAGCTGCAGTCAGCTTGAGAGAAATCAAGAATGTCTGTTACAATTATGTCACTGATAATAATCAACTAAGTGCAGTTGTAATGTAATTCTTAAAGTACTAAACTATAATACAGAAAAGGTCATATAATTTTTTTTCTATTCTGACCTAATAATGCAATCTTGTAAAATAAATTTATTATAATAAATATTTAGAAAACACTATCAATTTAGTATATCCTAATAATATAGAAGTTTAAAAATTCTTTTCACCTAGTAGTCCCAAAGGTAAATTTTTATTCACTTCTAGAAGCATATACTTTATCTACTTTTCAACAGCTAATGCTTAAGCTACTTAATAAAAGCTGTATAATGACATGGGCCACACATTCCTTCAAATAATTCTCTTCAAAATTATTAGATTAGGAATGAAGTGCATTAAACCAGGATCCCATGACTAACAGCTAAAGGCCTTAGAGAATTAATTTTATTTTTTTTTAAAATCTGTTTCCTTATTTCAAAGATGTTAATAATTTTAGTCTTATTTCAAAGGTAAACTATTATCAATAAATAATAATATGCACAATATAGTGTATATGAAAGTAAAGGTTTTATAATATTTGAAAGTCAAACTGTTTTCAATAAATAAAAATATACTCAACTTAGTATATATGGAAGTGAGATATTGCTATTGTCATCCAGAACAAGAGTAACAAATCAGACAGCTTCCTTCCTTTGTCAGAAACTAAGCTACATGCTTCACTGGTGAAAAATTATGTTGAATGTAACAGACAATTGAATGTGTTCTGAGTTATTTTTTACTTTTTGAGAGTGCTTCGTTGTGCAGTTGTTATGAAATTTAATTATTACAATAATTCAACTGCTGGTAAACTTTTGGGTGACAGCATGTCTGCTAGAAGGAACTGGAAATTTCCAAATCAGCAATTGCATAGTTAAATCAAGATTAAAAGAGAAACAAAGAAGGACTGCTGGAATAATTGGTAAATTGAAGCTTAAAAAATTACTTATAGAATAAATTTATTTTCTGGAATAAATTAGCATCTTCTAACACATATAATACTTTGGCCTAGACATTGTATTTATTTTTTTTTTTTTTTTTATAAGATTAATATCTGTTTTATTTCTGCCCTGGGTTTTATTTTACTCTGGATGCTGTTTGGAAACCTGTGAAAAGTGCCTAGAGCACATTGAACCAATTACAGAACTGCCCCAGCTGGTGAGGAGAATTTCGCTCTGTTTCACAGCTGAGACTTAATGTAGGATGCTAATGGCTACAGAGAAACTAACTTGATTTATAATCCCCAATTAAATCTCCCTCTGTAGTAGTTAATTGAGAGCAATGCAACTGCAAATTATTCTCATTCTAACTTATATAAATCATATACGGAATAAAGAAAGTAATAATTATTTTAAAAACTGTGCTTGGAATATAATGTTGGATTCTCAAGTGTTAATTTAAAGCAAGTGAAAGATGTGACTTTTTTAGAGAAGGGAAGCTTCCAAAGGACCAGTGGAATGGCCACCTTTGCTTTTTGTCTAAGCATCATTCAGGTTGCACCGTACTTGCAATGCATTAAAAAGACTAATAACCTGTAAATTGGGAAATAGAAGAAAAGGAAAATTAGCATGCTTTAAAATCTCAAACCTTACAGTAAAACTGATGCCATAGTAGTTGTTTTTTTTGTTGTATCTGTGCATAATACAGTTTGAAGGAAAGAAAGAACTCATATAGGCTGAATTTTATATTATCCTGAGAATACTTGGTGAATTTACAGGTGTGGAGGGATATACTCATCAACAGTTCTGATATGATATTAAATCAGTTTCTAGATATGAAACTCTGAAGTACATATGCATTGTTGAGCCCATCCATTTTATTATGTTACAGATTTTACAAAACAAACAAGCAAAGTAGAGTTTACAAATATTATTTTAAAATAAGGTTTATAATCAAAAGTCCAAAAGTTTCCCAGTAAACTTGCACAGGTTTGGGATCTACTTACATCTTGAATAACAGCAGCTTTTGATCTAGACTACATTACTATTTTGGGTATTTGTTATTAATATTGAATATTATTATTGAAGTTTGGGACAAAGCCATTCTCTTAAATTCAGAATATTTTCTCCCTTTATACATACAACCAAAAAGAAAATATTCAGTGATGAGTTGCACATTTGAATTAAATACCTTCCCTTTTAATACCATCTCTTCCTTATCACTTTGGCTCAGACTATCACTGAGGTATCTGGGAAACAGGCTAATCTCATGATTTATGTCAAATCCTTGTCCTAAAAGAATGAAACTGCTGATGGTAAAATGAAATTGTAGACAAGTTTCATGATTCATTAACAACTTTCCCCCCATAGTTTATGATGTATTTTTCTTATCTTTCTTCAAATTGTAAAAAACCTTCTTTGTAATGAAATATTTCTTTGCCACCTAATTATCAGTGCAAGCTTGTTTGGACTTTTTTTTTTTTTATTTTAGTTTTGTATGACTTCACATAAGTGATAGTTTTACTGTAATTAATAAAACTATGAAATCAACCAAAAAAATCAGCTGTTACTAGTTAGAATATAATTTATCAAAAATTAAATCAGTTAGGTGGTATTGGATTAAATACAACACACATTTAACAAAAATAGATCATATCCAGTTTAACTGCTCTATTCTTAGATGGGATAATTGATTTTTTTCACAGTAGTAAAGTATTCTTGATCTAATCTTTGCAGACATCAATAAAGTCCTTGGTGCACTGCCACATTACTAGGAAAGCTGGAGAAGGTAGAGATTTGTAAAACAAAAAAGGAATTGCTCAGAAGAAAAAATACAGTTTATAATTTATGAAAGGGGATCACAAGTTTATTTGTTCAAGAAGAGGTTCCTCAGCAGCTTTATTTAATACTTAATACTTTTCACTAATGATTTATAGTAAAATAAGGGTTTACAAGATAATAAAATTGCTGACAGACAATAAGGATGACAGACAATTTGGATGATTGGAAGACTATTAGGTGATTCTGAGAACCTAATTTATGAAGTGGCATTGCATTTCTTATTCAGAAATGTAGGTCATACACTTTGGCATCAAAAGTATTTCTGATACGATATGGACCATCTTCATTAGGATAAAGAAGAAGAATTGAAGCTGTGTGTGTAAATCATTCAAGTGATGCCTATAGGTAATGGCATGACAAGGCTGGGAAAACAGCAGGCATCCTTATAATGTATTAGGTAAGAAATCTACACTGAACAGAAGTTTTGCCATCTATCTAACCAACCCTACTGGTCTGTTCCCAAAATAATAGAAAATTGCTGTATTCTTGGAAATCACTGAGCAATTTTTTTCCAAGAAAATCTGAAAAAAATTAAGTTTCTGCCATGAAGCATTGAGATATACTAAGATCTATGTATGTACATAATGTGCAATAGCTTTTATTATTTGCATCAGCTAACATATAAAATATAAATCAGTAGAAATCAAAGCATTTATGAGAAATTACTATGTTCTGAGGCTTTGTGGAAGTTACAGTATCTATATCATATCTAAGACCTTATTAATATGTACAATCATGTAGTACTAAGAACACTTCATTTTTTTTGTTTCAGTTTAATGCCTGAATATAACAAAATTGTTTTTCAATGTGTTGATGCACTTTACATAATTTTTTTCTTTCAACAATCAAATTTTTTTCAGATGATCTTTAAAGAAACCCTGTTTCCCTTTAGAGACTTTTTTTGCCTCCTATAGTTGAAAAGTCTCTCATTTAGCATAACAGCAGTTCTCATGCAAACGAAATTTCTTCATTGATTATATGAATAGTAATTATATAAAATACAGAAAATGCTTCATTATGTTGTTAATTTAACATCATAGAAAGTGAATTGTTCAGAACCCCCACCTACTTCTATTCTTCTAGTCTTTGAACTCTGATTCCTTTTCCTCTATAGTTTTTCCTATTCTTCACTTCTTATTATAGCAAGAATTTTGATTTTCTTCGTTATAGACAATAATGAAATCTTATATTTTTTCAGCTGTTGTTAGATGACATAAAATATTTCTTATTCTAAATATGGACAAATGTTGTCTATCTTAGCACATTTATATGTATAAATATATTTCTCTGACTTGAAATAACAACTTCTCTTGTGACATTTGAAGAATCTTCTTTACCCAAGGCATAGCAATCTGTGTCTTCTCCCATCTTCTTTATGGCGTGAAAATCTTCAGAATTCAGTTAATATGACAGGCTTGACCGATTAAAATTTACTATATAGAGTAATTGCTTTTGTAGCAAAATTCCAAGCTTCCTTCCTCAGGCATCCCTTTGAACTTTCTTCTTAGTCTTCATCTTCCCAGATTATTTTACACTGTAATGCAACTAGAACTACCTAGAGCTAAAAAATCAGCGATTCTCAATCTGTGCTTAAATGTGAAATTTTGATATTTAATTTTTATTGTTTGTATTCATATATGAATAAGTAAGATTTGATTATAAGTAATATATATTATAAAATACAGGTAATAATAAAATCCGTCCTCTATTGCTTTTACATGAAGTTATAGGAGGTGTCATTTCAGACTGCTTATTTTTTTCATTTTGTCACAGCTTGGACCTAAAAGGCAGTTTAATATGCATCCTGAAGCCTATTTGGTTTTGAGTTTTTTGAGTTGCCAGTAATGTTTGAGAGATGAAACTTTATAAAACCCAGTTTTGCTGCATTATTTGATTTTTAATGGTTTCTTAGTTTTTGTTTGTTTGTTGGTTGGTTTTTTTTTTTTTTTAATGACTGTTTCAATGGCAAACTGAACTACATTTTTTACAAGCTGAAAAAAAACCACATGCTTGTTTTTCAAGATCTGGTGCATGCTCCCTGCCTCACTGGAGCTGCCTGCACTCCATGCCAGTGGAGGGATGAAGCTCAATAGTGCAGTCTTGGCTCAGACTACTGTGTGAGGAAGAAATGGAGGAAGACTTGTAGGAGAGGTCCTGCTTCATTTCACTTCATCTGTGGCTCTGTCCCTCATCCCAGAGCTACATCACAGCCCTGTCCTTGCCCAGTCACATCCCTGCTGATCCCAGACCTGGTCTCCACTTGCTGACTTGATTTCTGAGGTCAGCAGCTGTAAAGCTGTTCTAGTTAGAAGGGAAAAGTTACCAAGGAGAAGAAAAATACTGCTGAAAAATACTGACAGCTTTCTCAGGGTGGTGGACTGTGAGAGGATCTAGCACCCCCTTCTCCTTTTCTTACAGAACAGCCAGGTCTTGCAGCTCCTGGACCATTTAGCTTGGTTGTATTTCATTGGGAATTATTCTCATGCTAAATGAATATTGCAGTGGGAAGGACGAAATAATGTAGTTTAAGAATTTATCATTGCCTTCCAAGCATATGGATACAAATGGATTGAGTACTCCAACACTTTCCCATAAGATTACTGTTATTATTGTTATAATTGTTATCATTCTTATTGTTACTTTGCATGTGGTTTGATTATAACTAATATTAAATAAACACATTCACAATGTGTAACTTAAAAGTAGCTAATGAACAGGTCATAAAAAATTCTTTTATTAAATTGCTTTTCAAAATCAACGACTATTAAGTGAATAGCATTGAGTCAGGTGCAGCTAATTGTGGTTAATTTCTAGGAGAGCTACAGTATACTTCTCTCTATTTATAAACTCAAGCTATCGGGTTTTTTTTACATTTTGTTTAATTACTTTTTAAATTTAGGTTTCACTGATCATTTCTTATCAAATGAATAATTTTATTATATGAGAATTGAAATGCTAGATAATAACTTCTTCCTTATAAGTTAAGTGCAAACAATCTGATCTATGCTTTTGTCATACGTCAACTTAATTGTTAGGCTAAAGGTTTTTCATAGCTGGCAGGTTTAGTAGTGAATGTCCTGCCAGCTCTCATTTGTCAGCAGAATGCCTGTATTTTTCAGCTCTACAAAGTGAAAGAGTTGTTGTTTTTTTTACTTATTTAATTAGATTATGATGAAAAAAAAATTTACCACTTCCTATTTTCACTGACTTCCTGATCCTCCAAACGAAAATAATTTCTTTGTAAAACCTGATGTAACAAACTGGATTTGAATGATTAGAGAATGCAGTGCAGAAGTTAAAATCTAGAAGAGCAAAATATCCAATGAGCCAAAGAGAAAGCTTTTCACTTTCTTTTTACACCCACTTCTCTTCTCATAAATGTAGCTACAGATGTAATTAAAACTTTTTTTGTGAAATGTGACCACCACCCAAACATAAAAATTCTGTCATACAGCCACAGGGTAATAGTACCTGCCTAAGGTAAAACCAAGTCTCAATAGTTAAAGACTTGTTAATAAAACTGAGATGTAATAATTATGCTTATATAAAAAGCTATTTCATTTTCAAAAGTGTTCTAGTGTCATGATGAGTTTTCATTGTCTAACCCAGATTGCACTTCCTGTGTATTGATGGCTGATGTTACAAATCACCTGGGGCTACCATGTTTCTCAGCAATGGAAATTACTGCCAGCAGAGGTCATAATTATATTTGCCATGTATTCTATATTCTTTCATGACAAAAGAAGAATATTTTTCCCAGGACCACTTTCATATCACTTCTCATTAAGAGAATACTTATATTTGTTCTAATGTTCTTCTGAAATAATTCATCTGGAATTGCAGCTTATAAACCAGTCTTCAAACTCCAGTAAGTGTATAAGATGAATAGGTCTTTTTGAGGCCAAATCCATTTATCACATCACTGGTTTAATACAAAATCCTTTAGTCTTCTGGCTGATCACTTAGTCTGCAAGAGGAAGTGCTGATGGAAGCAGCCTCTGGTATCAAAAGGAGAAGCTGAAGCATCATGAAACAAAGACATTCATATCACTATGCATGTCAGATATGAGGGAGGGGAAAAGGTGCCATAATGTGTTTCTATAAATAGTATGGAGAGTGGAATTATAGACACTGCACTCCAATGCCCCGCTGACAGAAATTATATGGGAAGCTGGGACAGACAATAACTTTTATATAAGATAGATTAACCAAGGGAGATAAGAATGAATTTTCATAAACTTAATGTTTCTCTCAAGACATGAAGTAGAACTGGAAAATAACAAGTCTTCAGAAAGGAGAAATAGAAGTCAGGAAGAGGTAATGAATGAAAGAGAATGTCACTTTTATTTTGAAAAACAAAAAAAACCGTAGTACTTAAATATTCAAAGCTGAGAAAAAAAATGTTCTCTGAGTCTTAAACTGAATAGATGTCCCCTAGATTACATAAATAATACTGTAGGATGCCAGAGTTACAGGTTTTGTGCATTTAAGATGGCAAAGTAAATTAACCTCACCTCTGTGCCTCATAAGATTGTTGAACAGCTCCTCAAAGACATATCTAAACATATGAGAGGCAGGGAGGTGATTTGTAACAAAGTGGAGAAACTTATAGGATAAAGACTCAATGTCTTTTTGTACTGCATAATTCTAAGGACTCATGTCAGGAGCCATATACACTGAAAGTGTGGGTAAGCCGTAGTCCTGTTGTACTCTGCCTAATGACTTCTCTTCTAAGGTCTTTGCCTACCCTGCAAGAATTGGAAGAACAGACAATTTTTAAGAGAAAAGATGTTCCAGTTCTCACTAAGTGAATAGACCAAAAAAGAACAAAACATGCATGATAAAAAAAATGGCGTGAAACATTACTGAGGAAATGAGGGATAAATTGCTGTATAATTGGAATAGAAGACCCTGCAAAATAAAATGTAAGGAGAGAAAATTTATTTTAGAATGAATTGAAATTCTAAGTGATTTAGAAGCTTTGGTTTTCACCAGCCTATAAATTTCCTTACATGCTGCTACTGTGATTACTCATTTTTGATCTATAGAAGTACCATGCTAGACACAAGTCATTTTCATCCATTACAATTATTTCCAGAGAAAAATAGTAAAATATTCTGCTTCCAGTATAAATAATATTACCTAATTTATTTTAATGGCACATTCATGGATTTAAATCTATGTAAATAAAATGACCATCTCATCCAAAGCATGCAAACTATTCTCTTTTAATCCCAAATATCTGCAGAGGACTGCCATCTCAAACGTGTAATTTTTCTCTTCATCATAAGTTAATGCTGGCTCATTTTCACGGTAGCATCCAATTCAACAGTGACTTGTTCTGCATTTGTACTTCATTCTCTTGGCATTTTCAATAAATGCTTGAGACCTGCCACATATGTGCCAAGAGAGAAAGGTCTTACCTTGGAATTTCATGGATACCAAACTGCTACTCTGATATTTAAGTATATGAAAGATTGATTTTCCACAAATAATTTAGTTCTATGCATCTTCCCTGGACTAAATATTATCAAATAATTTTTAAATAACTCCCTAATTCCATTCTTCTTTCCCCCCCCCCCAATATTGTTTTAAGTAGCCTCAACGTATTGTGCCATTTTGGAAGCTGCTTATTTTTTCATATAAATTCTCTACAAATCTGTGTAGTTTACCTGAGTGGTGCTGCATACCTCAGTAATATGTTGCTATTGAGATTTATTTTTTACCTAATTTCTTCCTGCTCACAAAACCTGCTGTAACTCTCTCTACAGCCTGACACACTTATAAGACACCAATGTCAAAAACGTAATGAGCTCAACTAATATTCTACCTTCAAATGTCACAGTAATTTACAGACAACTATATACTCCTGTCTCAGAGGTTCCTTTTTCAATCCCATCATGGCCTTAATGACATGTGAACAATGGACAATCTTCCAAATTGTATAAAATTTCATTTATTACAACATTCTCTCCATACTCTTAAATCTGTAAAAGGACAATCAAATCAATATTACATAGCATATAATGCTCTGACATCCATATCTCAGATATATCTGAAGTAATCACAATTAAGTTTTTATATTGCTTCAAAGACAGACTTTTAAAAAAATGCCTGATTCATTTAAATGTATACACTGGAGGGAAAAGGGGTTAATTTGCTCATAAGGGTTCTCTGTCTTTCCATTCCCTATAAAGTAGGCTGACAGTCTCATTCTCTCTATATAAAGTGAGACCAATGAGTCATTTGTTTACATGATACTCATCCATCAAAAATCATGGCAAGACAAAAATGTTGTTGCTTGGCTTCAGTCAAATAAATTAGGCAAGAGACCCAGTAATTAATAGTCCTGTCATGGCTTACATCTTTCTTTAAAAAATAATAAAGCCTTTGAAATTACTTGGTGTGAACAGGAGTTGTCATGCTACCTTCCTTTTTCCTGCTCACTCATTTGTTACGGTATGCTTAAAAGGATGCATTAAAGGCAACAAACAAATTGGGCTCACTTGTAAGTTATGAGCAATTATCAGAGGAACTGAACAGGAAGCTGCTGAACAAAAAGGGGAAAGAACCTTGCTTAGAGTTTCTTGTGTGGTTTTGCTGCAAAAGGACTTTTAACTCTCTTGTGAGCTGTAATTCAGTCATATGGCATCAAGGCTCTCTGTTCCTTGAGTCACTGACTCAACAGCTGTTTGCCAAGCTGGTGCCAAGAATCTGACTGTAAGAGATTACTAGTAGAGCATTTATAACTCATTTGGAAGAAGTCCAGCCCCACACCTTTTCATTATATTACTGGATAAACTCTCTTAGTTCCTTGGTGTCAACATAGAATGAGGCTTTCCAGCTCAGGCTTCTGAGGCTTCAGGTTTGCTGAACAGATGTGAAACAACAGCTAGCTATTACTGACCACTTGTTTGGTTTGTTTGTTGGCTTTTTTTCTCTCTTCAAATCAGAAAGGAACATGAAACTCCATATAATCATCAGACTAAAGACATATTAGATATAGAATAAAAGCAGCGGCTATAACAGGACTGGTGTGATCTTATAACTGTGCTGTTGAAACAGTCCAAGAAATATTTGTCAATTCCAAGTTGAGACAGGTGGTGAGAAAAGATAACTGATGTTGTTGAAAAAAACAAAAGAAAGATATTCCTGAACGAAAAGTAGCTATTCAAGTATATTGTTTTCTCCTTATCTTGAGGAATGAAAAGTAGATTATGTCCTATCTTCTGCATGACTGTGTCGTCCCCATATGCAATTTGCTTTATTGGTGTTGAGAGTGCATTTTTAGCTCATATTCAGCCTGCTATCTACTGTTCATCCAGTTTTCTTTCTTTTCCTGCACAATGCACATAGCCCTTGTTTTCTTGATCCTTATGATAACATCTCCCAAAATATATGTCTACTCCATCAGTCTTTGCCCTTAGCTAGGCATTTTTACTCTTTCTGTCATATCATATTTCATCTTCATTAAAAAAATTAACAGAATTATAGTAATTTTAATTAATTATAATATATCATAATATTATTGGACAGTAATGGTAATTATTCTGATCAATGTTCTGTCTACACTTTGCCACTGGTATCATATTGAAGATTTCTTCTACTCGTAATGAATACTACTAATTTTGTCTTGGTATGCCAAACTACTTAAATCCCAAAGTTTAGGTCAGTTCTATCTCTATTTCCCATTTGTTGCTTCATTGAATTATGAAAGAATTTGCTTCAGGTAAGATATTTCATTCTCATCTTTATTTCCTGATGCACTACTTTTTCCATGGACTAGCTCCATTCCAATAAAGGAAAAGAGCTTTCCAGTGTCCCTTTAGATATTTTTTTTTTAACTTTTTCCTTGGGCTAAAATCCAAATTCTCTAACAAGTTTCAAATTCTTCTATTTTTTTTCACTTTTAAGACTTAAAACATGTTTCAGTTTTCAGTAGTGTGAATAGTTACAGAAATACTCTTCAGTTGTTTTCTCTAAAGTTGATATAGATGAGGCAGTGGCTGGTTAGCAGACACCATTTCATGCAGGTAGCTCACTTTTTCTCAGATAAACATAAGCTTCACCTCATAATAATACCTGAACAATATTATTATCATAAAATAATTTTCAACTATCCATGACCTGTATGGTGTGAGACTCTGTGACTGACACTTTTTTCTCTATTTTCCAGTATAGACATAGACACTGAATCCAGCCTGTCTCAGTAACAGACCAATGAAAAAAGGTCTTATATCAGAAGTCTGCAGAATTATTGTTCTACCTGACCCTACTTAAAACTAGTTGTAGAATGCTTCCAATGACCTGTAATAATCTAAATGTCTGAAGTACAAATGAGTCAAACCACAAGCCAATATTCTCCACAGAATAGATGGCACAAAAATGAGGCCTGAAGTTTGCCAAAGGAGAAAGTTTGTGGTCTGACATGAGGATCCTTGGGAGAGAGCTGTGCCTCATAGAAGAGAAGAGAGAAAAAATGTCCAGGAGTCTTTGCAGATATGAACATTCCATCCTGATCTCAAATTCCATTTTGCAACTAACCTGACCCTCAGGACACAGTGACTAGATGCTTTTAATATCCTTTGCAACAGGCTGCAGTCCAGAACTACAATTGTCAATGACCTTTGTTTGCTAAGTACCCAGGTTAGCAATGGCTTTAACCTGTAGTACGCTGATTTCTTAACCACTTCCCAGGAAAAAGGTGCTTCTTTGCTTTAATGCAATGTAATGTTTTTCTCATGATTGTGTTTTCAGTCATGGTCCCACCAACATTTCCCATTAGAAATTGTAACTGTGAAGCTGCTCTCTGACAGATGACAATAGCTGTAGCCGATTGTTAAAACACACTTGTTTGTTAGTGGTTGCCATTGGATTTAACAATAAAAGTTGAGGATGTCCCTTCTAATGTTTTTTATATTTTTCTGACCATTTAGACTTGTTAAGAAGCTTTATTCTAGCAGCAATAACTGCAGATTTTTTTAGATAAACCTTTGAAAAGCCAGTGTCTTAGAAGAGTTGACTGTAAATATAATGTAGTTTGCAAGGAAAAAATCATTGTGAGCACCTGTGTTAAAAGTTACCATGACTTTACGGAACAATTTAATCATAGTGCTAACTGATCTTTAAGTGAGATGCTTTTCACACTCTGAGGAGATTGGTTAAGGAGGGGAAAAAAATAGGAAACCAGTCAACTATTCCTCAGAGAAAAGCTAAGGCCTTCAACTGGAGGATAAAGGCATAAAAAAGATTCTATGTCTATTAGAAGTAGCAGGTGGGAATAGATGAGGTTACAAAAGATGTGTTTTTGCAAAGAAACTATTTTTTATACAGTGAGTGGAGATGATCTATGGGCATCTCATTGTAAAAACACACATTTCTGCAGCATCCAACGGTCATTTACAATCAGTGAAAGAGATTCAGGCACTCATTCTGTACAGTTTCACTGCAAATAGAAAAAAAATCCAGCTCAGATAACTCACATCATGAGTGTTAAATATGACCGACGTAGTAGACACTGCAAAAGCTTAAACTTCAAGTGTTAAAGTAGCTGGAAAATATTTTTTTTTTAAAAAAGATGTTTTCATAGTCAAATTATAAGGAAATTTTTTTCTATGTGAAAGAGTTCAAAAAAGCTTGTAGATTTTAAACATTTTTTTTTTCTGTGTTTTGCTTCATAACATTAAGCTTTTATGGTTTATTTTTGCTTTTCAGTAGGGAATGAATCTGTAACTAGCAGCTGATTTAGAGAAGGTTTTTAAAGCCTAAAATTTGATTTTTACATGGATAGTTTTATTTTTTTTTCTGTGTGTTGTGAGTTAACCCTGGTTACAACCTGGTACAACCTCAATTATATCCTGAAAGACAAACAGATATTGTGTTGCTTCTGATGCATTTTAAATAGCTTGGATACATTTTAAGTTTTCAGATACATCAGGAGAAAAATAAAGTAAGAGAATTTGTAATGAGTAGGTAATGACTATGCTTTGGTGTAAGCCAGTTTTCATGATGGCCTGGAAACATTTTGACCTAAGTACTTTCATAAATGGAAATTTAACAGTTCATGGACTTTGCTATTGTAAATGTAGAAAGAGTTTAGAGGCCTTTGAGATTAGACATGCCAGTGGACAGGGAATTTCAAGGCAGAATTAATTCTTTTTGGATTAAGGATCTCCAAACCTTTCAAGTTTAGGCATGCAATTAGTATGGTGGGAGTCTGAGCTATGTGTCCTATAGTAAAATACTACACCAGTAAATGAAACCATATTAACTTAGTCCAGACTATTTTAAAAATAATTTATTAGTGAATCAGTGGCGATGAGGTGTTCTTATATCTACACAAAAAAAAAAAAAAAAAAAAAGAAAAAAAAAGACTTTAGAGAGAAAAAAAAAGTAGAATATATGGATTTTAACTAGGCAACATAAAATTGTTGTCAAGGAAACAATAAACGATAGCAGCTACTTTTTGAACCAATATTATGAAAGACATGTTAACATGAATAAAAGTAAAAAACGTAATTTCTTTGCAAACAAAATTCATAATGAGATATAAAATACAGAGTGCAAAAGTAAACAGGAGGATTTGAGTTAAAAAAACCTCCAGAGTCCTTCACACTTCAACGGAGGTTTTGATAGAAGTACTTTGTGTCTGCTTTGCTCTACAAGTTCTAGGTAAATAAAACTGCAAGATTAATAAAAACTAAAATTATGAGAATCTTTTTTCTGATAATTTTTTTATTTAAAAATAATCTTAAGATAGAATTTTATTTTCCACCACCCACACCATGGCACCTGAAAACAAGATCAGTTATTCTCCTTTCTTCCAGAAATGCAAACGCTTGCAGTCTCCTTTATTGACTCACTTCCAAGCTCATAATCTTTGTTTGCCACTAAAACAAGACAACTGTGATTTTCTGAAAGACTCACACTGTGAGCAGGTGTTGATCCTGCTGGGGAAAGAATTAAATATCATTTATGACAGTCAGGCACATGAGCTGTTTTTACCTTATAACGTTGAAAGAAGGCAATAGCAACTTTTCTGATGGAGAAGCCAGACAACTGGTTTGATAGCCCTCAAGGAAAACTCTTTGGATCAATCAAATATCAGAACATGATTTCCCTGGATTTTATGTTGTATGAGTTTGTTACTCAGGGTGAGATCTGCTAAAGTATTCTATGTAAAGAATCTCTTGAGACCAACTCATAGGAAATAGTAGATGTAGTCTGGGTATGGAACAGGGAATATAAGTATAGAAATTTAGTTGTGCTTTACTGCACAGGAGTGAGTTTTAGGCAACTTCAAGTAAAGATGGTTGTAACAGTCTTTGCCTTCTGATTAATTTTCTTTGATTGAAGGATGCAAATTTTATTCAGCATCCAACCTTGTAGACAGAATTATTCTTAGCAGAGAGGTTTCAAGTTTGCTACATTCTACAACTGACAGTATCACTTAGTATTTGATATACCTTCAGTCTTGGTTTCTGCATTGTGCAGAGCTTAGATGAAAGGAATTTTACTCTTCTTTGAAATGTTTAATAGAGGATTTAATACACAGTGATCCTATTCCAATGTCAGCTCAAATTTTTTTAGTTGCTCTCAGAATTTTTTCATTGGATGCTTTGAACCTTCTGATTGAGTCAATCTTACCTGTAGTAGCCAGACTATTGTGTACTATATATAAATATTTGATTATCTAAAAGGAAATTATCAAATTAAGGAAATAGCACGTATATCTATTTTCAAATTTTAACTATAGCATTTATCAGAACTATGAAACAAATTCTTGTTACAAACCTGTAGAAGTTTACTCTCAATCACAAAACGGAGTCTGCTTCTGCATTAATCCTTGGGTTCCTCAGACTGTACTAAAATATCTCATATTCTTGGTTTACAGGAGATAATATAAAACTTGTTAACTTGTTTATGGTGAAAGGTGTAGTTTCTGAAGAATAAGGTGACAGCAAATAATGTACACAGAAAGCTGAAAATTTTGACCTTTCCTTATGTATTATTCTTTAAGTGAATATATAGTAAGATCCCATGAATAGTATTATGTTTTAAATTGATCCAATTAAGCAGTTACAATGAGAAAACAATTTACACGTTTCTTGACTGTGGTGATTCTAAAAATCTCGGTCTTGTGTTTGAATTAAGAAGATTTCTGCTGTGTCCTTGAAATATGAATTTCCTAATGAAATCGAGAAAAAGTATATACCAGTATGGTAATTTTGCTCTTGCTGAGAAAAATAATCAGCTAAACATGATTGATTTGTATTTTTTTCATGTAAAAATGCTCATTATAGAATGTTAATATTCATAATAGTTCTTTTAACATAATTATAAATTGTCTTAGAGTTGTTTTAATTTAGCCAATAATTAAAGCCTACTTCCCTATAAAAAAATTGCTCTAAATAACTGTTTTTAAAATGTGGAAACTATTAAATGGAATGTCAAATATATAGCAAAATATATCAATGATGCACTGGATAAATTAATTAATGGATTAATTAATGTTTAAAAAGCGCATAACATACATCTTAAAGTAAATGTATCTGCTATACATAACTGAACAAGAAAAGTCTAATTGCTTTTTCATATTTTTTTTTCAGAATTTATGGTACAGACTCTTATGGCATTTAAATCCAAATGTGTCAACATGTACATGTGTATATAAATAAAAAAATTACATTTCCTGAACACAATGAACTGAAGTTTTTTCATTCATATTTCCCTTTGTTATTTTCAGGACAAGTAAATGAACAAGCAAACCTTTCTTTTGCTAGTTCTAGAAGTTGCACAGATCTTATCCAGAGAGGTTTATAAGAGAGTTCCTCTCTAGCAAGACATTCCTTTGCTAAAAGCTTTACTTAGGCTTCCACTTCTCCTCCAGAGATTTCCCTTATGTTTGCTCACTTTTAGCCTTATGCCTTTCAGTCTACACTTACAGCCAAAGTACTGTTAATTTTGAAGAATCAGATGTGAACGAAGACAAAGTTTGTCTTAACACAAATGTTGGCATTTTTAGTTTAAAATTACTTGGCCAAATATGATACTATTTCAGTTTCAGGATATCAGTTAAACAGTCAGTGCTTCTATAGGTCAGTAACTGTATAAGTTTGTGTGTGTGTTTGGAAGTGTAGGTGTACTTATATAAAGGATCAGGAAATGGGCTGTAAATATTCTTGCTCAATTGAAAAAGCTCTGGAAAACCTCATTTGCTTCTACTCTTCAGAGAATCTTGGAAAATTTCTCTTTAGTGTAATGAATTTAAGGGAATGAAACTATGCCATTCCATTATTATTGTTTGTTTACAATTCATTGTACTTTTAGGACACTCTTCAGCGCATAAACTCCATAAGGCAAGACCATTGAACAGGTACTGATTTTCATCCTCTGACAAGACTATAACCAGTGGGTTGTTGTAGTGGTTTAATTCAAAGAATCTGTTACTTATTACCCTTCTAAGGAATATAAGAATATAAGTGGTATAAGAATTAGGAGAAAGCAAAGCAGGCACAAAAGTTAAAACAATATAAAGAAGTTTTATAACATACCTAAAACAAAGAAACAGAGTCAGAATCAGACTAAACCCTTAGAACATTTATCTCCCTTCTCCTACTGACAATGAAAAAACAACCGTTGAGACTTTCAACCAGTTTACTACCTCTATAATAATATTTTCTGTTCATTTTAGGGAGAAGAGTTGTTGGGATACCTCACCCTGAAGTCCTGTTTTGGGGAGGGGGTTGGGCCTGGATGTACAGGTTTGTCCCTGCTCCCATGTCGTGTGTGCCCCACACCTGTTCCTGACTGGTTGATTTGTGTGCCCAAGACGAGCTGAGGGTCCTGTGACTGAGAGAGTCTGCCTGGGAACTTCAGCCATGAAGCTGGAAAATAAACATCTCTGAACATCCATCAAATATCACCTCATATTTCCTTCCAACAAGCATTGCTGTCTTATACTTGTTGCAAATATTCCCCATAGCAACAAGACATCTCTCTTGCTCATGCTATGGAGACATCTCCACAAGAAACAATTATCTCATAGCTTCCCTGTCACAGTGAAACACCCACCAGGGATGGTTCTCTGCTTACATGTGAAAAGTCCTTTCCCTCAACCTACAGTTTTCCCCACAACTGTTTTCAAGGGTTCCATTTTTCAGCTAATGTGGTGCTAGTTTAAGGATGAGCTGTTCAGAAGCAAAAGTTCTCTTCGTCTATCTCTGGGAGCATCTTCATCTCTAGGAACAGAGATCTTCACATTCACCTCATTCTGTTCCTTTCTACTTAGGTCTGGATCAGTCCATAGCAAACAGTGGGACTGGGGCACCCCACCCCTGGGGCATTATCAACAGTGGCTTCATCAACTTCGCTGCTTCAGACTCCAATTTGTCCAACACAGCAGCGCTAAAGCTTCTCATTAAAATCACAGTTACTTCAATATTTGTTTATGTCAGCACAGATATCTTTGCTCACAATTGCAGCTTGAATGCTTCCCTCCCCCATGCTTTCATGAAATTACGAGTACTCTGGATGTATCATAGTCTGTCACTATAGCTTACAAAAGAATTTCAGCTTCTAGGTTTGAAGTATCTCCTCCTTCTCCTCCCTCAGGGTTTCAGCCCTTCCTTCTTCACTGACCTTGGTGTCTTTAGGGTGTTTCCTTCACCTTTCTTGGGAGATGACTGATATATGCCAGCTCATCTGTTCTGAATGGATCTTACAGCACTAAAAGAGGCACTCTCACCAGGGCCAACATCTGGAACTCAGTTATCACAGTTGGTCGTCACATGATCTTTGCTGGGTAGCAGCCACAGCTTGTTTTGGTGTGGCATTCATCTCAGCAGCCAGACTGGGGGTAGGGGCAGTGGCCAAGCCACAGGGCCTGGCCCACACAGAGAAGAGCCAGGGATGGAACAGGGCCACATGGCTCCAGAATGGCTGTCTCCATGGCTGGCCCTGCCGAGAAAGGCTGCAGGCCCCCAGTTACCTGTCTGTTCTTAAATGTGGCTCACAGAGGAGTGTCAAGGAAGCTGTAATCACCTCCCTGCAAAAAATCACTTCCATGGCTAAATCACAACAGTTGTCTTTGAAAGCAAGGAAAGGGAATTTGAGTCCATGCTTTGCAAAAAGTTGGTGGTTACCATACATTCTCTATGAATTCTCAGCATTTTGGAAGGCCAAATGTAGAGCTCCTGATGACACAGGGGAATTTACTTTGCTTCATCTGTAGGATTTGCTATGACTTGTTTGGCTAGTATATTTTCCTATTTTTGAAAGTTTTATGTGGAAATTTAAAAGCTTTGAAATTATATTTTTGTCTCAAACAACTTATGGTAATGCCTTGATTTTTAATAATACATTTACTCTCAAAATCTTTGTCATTAATTTTTTAAAATTATTTATTATTGATTAAATATAATAGAGTGAATTAAATGTCTCCAGATTTTCTAAAAAGTATCTTGAATGTTACTTTTGCATTACATTTTAGTGTTGCTGCCTTGTCAGGAGTCACAGGCTAAGATACTGAAGCCAGTTATGAAAATGAACTAATGAAAATTTTAATTTTATACAAGTACAAAAAAACCTTTTCAAAACATATACATGGTTTAAAATAAAAAAAAATATGAATTTATGGAATGCACTGTTTCAGGTACAAAACAAATATGTAGTTTATCTATTTTAAGGAAAATTAAAAAAAAAAAGAATAGCATATATAAATGTAGTCTCACCACAGAAATACATGTGCTTTTTTTAATTGAATAATATTTAAACTGAAATAAAATTATAGCTGCTGTATCTCCTATGAATTTTTTTGGCTTTTTGAGATTTTTATATTTCAGGAAATTGAGATTATTTCCTATAAATAGACATATAGATGACATACGGATACTCTCACACAGTTCAGCAGATGTATACACAGCTGTCATAAATAGCATCTGTAGACTGTAAAGTTTTTAAAATCTCTAAAGAGAGAAACATTTTCATGTCACTGATCTAGCTACAGGGACAAGAGGAAATTAGCTTTTTGGTCTCATCTCCCCTTAAACCAGGTAGCCTGGTATATAGGATTTTATTTTCTCTTTTCTTTTGTAGAACACATGGAGGGAATTCTCACCATTTGTAACTATGACTCTAGCACTCAAAAGTAGCCTGAGAAGGTGAGACAGTTCAATTTCTGTTTTAATACTTTTACTGGCAAGATAAGATGAGTGGTGCTAATAGCAATGTGTAAAATACTTTTGCTTAAATCTGCCTACTACAGTCATCTCAGTGATAACGGGGTCCTAGGAATGACTCTCCTGAAGCTTTTAACAATCTGACTGCAGGAACTGAGCACTTTTGTACAATGAATCATAATGTTTACGCAGAAGCTTTAAAACTCTCTAAAATATACATCACCTCTTTGGGCATCATGCGGGAACTCACACATCTTCCAATTTTTGCTTAATACCTACTTATCATCTCTTTTGTGTATTTTGCTTACTTATCTTATATTTACATCTTTTACCTACTTTTACATAACCTATACAGTTCACTTACTTATACATAACTCACTACTTATATATCTTACTCTATTTTTTCCAAACACAGTACATACACATTTTACTTACACTTTTCACAGTACTCCTACCTAACACAGTACTTGTACATTTTACCAACTTATCCATAATACAGCACATATACATTTTGCAACTGCTTGTGCACAAGATTACACATTACTTGATTGGTCCTCTTACTTTGTCCAAGAGCTCTGCACACACTTTTCAGAAAACAAGATTGGTTTTAGTCCCATGCAGCACAGTCCTCTTTATCTACTCCTTGCTGTCTTGGTATTTAGCCTTTCAGCTTCCCCTTTGCCAAATCTTTTTCAATTTACCCCAGTTTACCTTTCAGTCTGTAATGCTCCAGATCCAGGCAAGCAAAGTCAAGATGACGGCAGCAACAAAACTCATCAAGTGATCAGCAGACAGGTTAGTCCAGGTAACCCAAACAGACAGCACAGGACAGAGAGCAGATACAAGCCTGCCCCACCTGTCTCTTCTTCTCCCTCAGTGAACCTTCTGACTGGGCTTAAAGTCCTTCCAGGAGCTGATCTGCTGCAGCTGAAGGTGGATGGCCAGGTAAAGCTGATGAGGGTAATTCCAGCCTGGTCTCACTCTGAGGGCTCCAATAGGTATAACCGCAGATGGTTTAGCTGGGGCACATTATCATGATCCAAAATGCCTTACAATGTCTGACATCATAATGGTTAATATAATAAATTTCTGAAATCTTTAATAGCAAGAATAGCCAGTCAGATTTTGTATTAAGTAGACCCATTTTATTCTCTGGTCTATTTTAATTCTCTTTTTTTTTTTTTTTTTTTAATCTAAAACAAGAAATCAGCAGTGCTAGGAAAATAATGTATATCTTATATGTGAGTATATTTTTCCATGTCTCTTAACACTGCTGGGAAAAAATTAGTACTAGAAGAGATCACAACAAAGTTTCTCTCAAAATTCAGCTAGTTATTAAGTAGCAGAATATATTGATATATACTAAAGGTCTCAAAGCCTGAATTAACTACTGTACATGAATATTATAGGGTCTTTACCAGAGGGACATTTTAGGAAATAGCAGAATAACTCAATAGAGCTAGAAATGTTTACAGTTGGAAGGCTTGCTGAAAATAATGCCTCTTTTTGAAAAAGCAATCCCATAGGAACTTGCTTCACTACTGTTTAACTGTAAAATTAGCACCTCTTCACATCATTTGGAAGTGTTATAGCACTGAAGTATTACTGCTGTCTCCCATTTTCAGATGGAGTATGGCTGTGCACAGTTACTACTGAAAGACATATAACGATGGACTTTCATCAAATGTGTTTCAGGACAAGTAGAGTAGAGGGATAATGTTGTTGACTACAGGGCACTAAATGTGAAATATGCATTATCTTTATTATTATTAATACCAAGCTTTAATAGATTAAATTTGATGTTATCTATATTCTACTTTTGTGGAAAATCAAGTGAAAATGCACAGTGTTGAACACTATAATGCATGACACTTGATTTTTTGACAAACAAACAATGTAGTTTCAGTAATCTTGAAGCATTTTGAAATTATTTCATAAAGAGACACAGAGGATGCTACCCAAAAGGGATATGCATAGGTAGATCATGAGGCCTGTTCTGGAGGAACTCAGGAAGACACACAAAAGTTGATGAGCATCTTGGGGGATATCTTTCAACTTCTGGGAAATCTGTCTCAGTGCTACTGAGAAATGGAAAAAAAAAAAAAAAAAACCCAAGCAAGTTTGTCAGGGATATCACAATATCACATAATATTTCATTTTACAAACCAGCATCTTCAGCCTTATGTCAACAACAAACTGAGCTGATGAACATGGAATCATCTCTAGATTAAGAACATATAGAAACCTATAAAGTTTTTTGCATTGGCAAGAGGAAAAATTAGACACAATTGTTTCATTGTATCTTTAGTACTAGAAGAAGGGGCAGTGAATGAAACTGAGGATGGCAAGCTGAAGGAAAAAAAACACTAAATTTTTGCTCATTTTCTTATGCTATCACTTCTGTCTCATAAATTAAACAATAGTACATAGAGTGTGTTCCTCTCCTTCTGTACACTGAATGTATGGAGAACTCCTACATTCTAGTCCTACACTAGTCTCAGGAAAATAATCTGAAATAAACATGCTTGTATCATATGCACTGCATTTATATAGTTCTCTTTTTTCCCCCCTAAGAAAATTAAAACCACTAATAATGTGCTTTACACAAATAAATAGAAAGGAGGAAAATTAATCCCAGAGAGGCTATAGAGGAAAGAAATTTTAAAAGTAGCTAGGCATAATTTCCTTTTTCACTTATGGTACCTTTCAGCATTGAAACAGAAACTGTCTATAAACAATACAGACAAATTAACAGTAGAATTAAGTCACAGATATAAACCTCCAGACTTCCTTCACATGAATTCAAGAATTTAAATGATTTATCAATTAGACAGTAATTGATCAAGATTTGCATCGTACTCAATGGAAAGAGATAAGCATTCCCAGAATCCTCTTATCATGGTTTATATTTCCCTCCTTTGAGTTTATTAATAGCTGAAGGAAAGTTACAAAGTACCAGTTAAGTTTTCAAAACTAATTTGAATGAACCCAGACTTTAGCCTTGTTTTACAAAAACTGGCCTATTCTCTTTCAGTAAGCATGACTACTGATAGTTCAATAGTATTAAGCAAAACATAGTATGGCTTATTTCACTTTTTTCATCATTAAGGCAAAATGTTACACCAGACTTCTGAATTTCCCAGATACCCGTATATCAAACTACACAGATAAGGGAAACATCATTCCAGTGTGTAGTTTACTTCCTAAGGAGCAGAATTTTTGCTTTAGCACAGACAATTATGTAAAAATGTTTCTGTCAGTCAGCTTGAATATTATCATAAGAGTATGGAACTGAGGCTGCTAGTATGAGTAAATATGATTATGAAGTATAGTTTAATTTTAGTTCACTTTGGCACATTACTTACAACTTTGTTTTTTAGATTAAGTTTGTGTGAAAAAAGGTGCTGTTTGGAGCTAAGGAAAATATCATGTGAGCCTTGTAAGCCCCAGTAAAAAAAGCATAGTCTCTCAGCTCATGCTTTTAGAGAATCTCAAATTCAACAGACTAAAGAGACCCTTAAATTATGCCATCTTTTTTTATGCAAGTCATAAGAGGGAAGTCTTACTTGAAAGTTTTGATAAATTAGTAATCATTTAACACTTTCAATCAGAAATATAGAGCAAGTAAAATAATAGCTTGCACCCACTATTTGAATAGTGGTATTGAAATAGTGGTATAAATAAATGTTTTTATTTCCTTATATGTTGCTATCTGACCTGTAAAATGGTCCTTCATTTAAAAAGGATCTAGAGGAAAAAAAAGTTATTTAAATATACCATAGTCTTTTTTTCCATTAAGGGATTTTTTCCTTTGTACAAGAATTCAGCACTTCTGAACAACAAATCATTAGGATTTTGCAGAAGCTTTAAAAACTTCTAAAATATGAATCATGGGGCAACTTTTGCCTTCTGTTCAACTTTTACTTAGTACACTACTTATATACTTACTTATACATTTTGCCTAATTTTACCTAACATAGTACTTCTACCTAGTACTTTTATGTTTTACCAACTTATACTTTTTGCAACTTTTACCTAATGCACTACTTATGTATTTCACTTACTTATCTTACACTACTTATACATGTTACTCTACATTTTACAACCTATCTATAATACAGTACAAATGTATTTTGTAACTGCTGTGCATGAGATCACACATTGCTTGATTGGTCCCTCTCTTTTGTCCAAGAGCTCTGTACACACTTTTCAGAAAATAAGATTGGTTTTAGTCCCACGCAGCACCGTCCTTTTATCTATTTCTTGCTGTCAGGGCATTCTGTTTTTCAGCTTCTCTTTTCCCAGTTTAGCACAGTTTACCTTTTAGCCCTTGATGAATTCCTGAGGGCTCCAGATTCAGGCAAGTAGAGTCAAGATGATGACAGCAGCAAAACCCATGCAGTAATCAGCAGCCAAGTTAGTCCAGGCAATCCAAACAACAAAAGACAGGGAACAGACATGACCCTATCTCATATCTCTCTCTCTCTCCTCTTCTGATTTAACCTTCTGACTGGGCTTAAAAACCCTCCAGGAGCTGACCTGCTGCAGCTGAAGGTGGAAGGCCAGGTGAAGCTGGTGAGGGTAATTCCAGCCTGGTCTCACTATGAGGGTTTTGGTAAGAATGACTAATGGTGGTTTGGCTGGGGCGCACTGTCAAGGTTCAAACACCATACAACACCTTAGGTTTCCTAAAAATAATAGTTTTACTCTTATTACCGAGGGAAAATATGATTGGCATGGTAAAGTAGCACACATGTACAGAACTTATGCACTTCAGTTCTTTTTTTTACTTTTTTCTTTTTTCTTTTTTTTTTTTTCTTTTCTTTTTCTCTTTTTCTAGTGGCTTTGTACCAATGGCAGACTTCTCTTGCATTTCAAATCTTCAAGTGCAGTATCTTGGTGGAAGCATATGCTGTGGCAGTTTAAGTCTTCTTTTTTGCCTTGCTTTTGTCAGAAGTATATTTGGGGTTTAAGAAGTATAATATATTACAATAGGAAGTGGAAAATTTTATAAAAGATGGGTCTTTCTGGATGTCGCTTTAAATATGCCTCCCTCTGAGTCTCTGACAGAAGTCACTTTTCAATAGAAGTCAAGTATGTCAGCTTTTAAAAGAAAATGCACAGAGGAGATAATCTTAACAAAACAGTTACATTCTAAGGTTCACTGAATATCAGCTGGTGTCTTATACAGTTACTTTACCAGAAGACAGTAGGAGTATAAATAAGAGATGTAAATTAAATGTAGGTAAAATTTGCACATTTTGGGGCGTGTTGTTAATTGTCCTTTCATTTGAGCTGGATTATGAGGAAAACAGTACATGACATTCTAGCAAATTGCTGTCCTTTACAATGAATTAAAGTAACTGAAATGAAGAGAAAAAATACTGCATTGTGAAAGGATGATTCTGAAATATATATGAAAGTGAGATGATCCTACATTTTACAATTTGAGGAAACTAGCACTGTATATAACAGTATGCTTCACTAAAGCAAAGTTACTATATAATTAATCATACTGTTTCTTTTAAATAAAAAAGTTCCTTCATAAAGCTAGTTGCTTCCAAGTAATTGTTAAACTATTGGCTATTTAGCCCTTGGGATTATTTAAATCCTGGAAGTTACATTATAGAAAATAATTTTTCTAGCTCTTTTTCTTTCTTTTACAGTTTTTTCACTTTGTTTTTTCTTTTAGTATTTTCTTTTTTTATGGAATTATGACTTTATAATAGTATTCTCTTTTGAGAAAATGATATTTGTGGAAATATTTTAAATGAATACTGGTGAGACTTGATATGTAAACAACTTCCACCAGAGTCTTCAGTGAGGGCAGAAAAGTTGTGTATATTACCCATAGCTGCTGGATATCACAACTTCCAAGTCTTCTTCCCTCATATTCCTTTTGAATTTGGATCACAGCATCTTGTCTGTGAATATACTGATCTCTCCAAATGCTTGATATGGAGTATCAGCACTGTCAACAAAGCCTTTTCTCGGTATGTACCAGCTGTCACAAGAGATCATTCTCAGTTCCTGGAAGTATCTTGATGTTGATTCCTAGTCTAAATGCACGTGGTTCTGCAAACGCTATACACAGTGTTGCAAGTTTCAAATGGCAGAGCCATTTTCCAGGGAAGAATTCCATTTGATGGGTATTTCCCTGTATCAGTTGTCTCTGCATATTAGTGTTTTCCTTGCCTTATTTATGATTTCATAAGTTCATTAGAAATGCCATCTTCAGGCAGTTTTTTCCCCATGTTTTTACATTTGGTACAGATTATCTTAGATCAAGCTATTCTCTTTTTATGTAGAAGGAACACGAGAAACTTAGTTTGAGTAGAACAACAATTGTCCTACAATGACAGAAATCAAAGCATAGTAAATAAATAAATTAATTAGCAAATAAATAATCAGGCAAACCCCAAAGTGTAAATAACCAGCTAAATCAGCATTACCTAAGCTTTTCCTGGGGAAAAGTTCTAATAAAAAGCAGTTTACATCAAGATTACCTGTAACCTATAGGAGTGACCTAAGCAGATCACACTTGTTATTGTGTTATTGTTGCTACGTTACGTTAACTTCTCTCTTCTTTTCAAGAGACAAACATGAAAATTTTCGTGTTGGAACATGAGGGTCCTATAAGCTTCTTTAGCTTGCAGTGAATGTATAATAAAGCATAATTAAATAGTAGAAGTGGTGGTGATGATCAACTGTGAAATGTGCTATTTGATTTTTTTTAAAAAAACAACAATCCTTTCTACCTGGATTCTGGAGAAGATGGTGGGTTTTGTCTGGATAAGACATATTGAGGTGATCTCATGGCTTTTATATCTCCTCTTGGTTATATTTTATCACCTCTTGGATCCCCTAAAATTATGTGCAGTACTTCTAGTTTGAAGGGTCTTTCTATTAAAAAGAAAAATGTGAACATGAAAATAGGTGGACTTAATTGTAGAATCATTTTGTACAGAGGGATTACACTGTGTGCTTGTAATTGAAATAATTATTTTTCTGGTTTTTGTTGTGGTAGAAAAGGCAGATATATCCCTTGTTTAGAATCTGCATTGTCTACAGAATTTATCATTGTCTTTATTACCTTTTTTTTATAGGAAATAAGGAGAGAACAGAAATACATGAACATGCAAATTGTGAATAAGTTTCTTATGTTCATAATGGTATTAAATTATATCTTATTACTTATATGAAATTCTTTTATTCTGCTCTTTTTATTTTACATGGGAAGACAAACTCATGCACACTTCAAGAATCTGGTTTAGTTACAAATAGAAGCAGGGGAAGAAGTGAGAGGAATATGTCACAGATATGAAATGCATTTCCTCTAAAATTAAAATTTAGGGTTTTTTTTCAGAATTAAATAGGTAAGTCAGGTATAAAAAAAATAAGCCTTTTTATCTCTGTCTCAGGTCAAGATATACTTAGTGCACATTGAATTGAACACTGGAATTGCTAAGGTGATTCATGTGCTTAATAACCAAATCAAAGATCTGCAACAGAATCCTTCTATGTTTAAAAAAGAAACATACATGAATATATGACATATTTTTAATGTACTTTCATGTGACTTTTTAAAATATTAATAAATGTATAATGCCTAACACTATTTGTATTCTAATACCTTTTCTTGTATTTCAACTCTTCACCTCATCTCTACCTCAAACAAAATCCTTGTATTAGTTCACAGAAGTTTATATCAAAATCTTCAATTATTAATATTTTTTTCAGATCACTTTTATTCTAAAAACATTTGGAAACCCTTCTCTGGCTGTTTTCAAATGTGGAAAAAAAAAGGAGCACCCAGTATAAAGGACTAGTTAAAAGCCTGGTGACATCTGAGGTACCCTGCAGTGTTTGAGATACTCAGTGAAGATCTAACAGATCTGAAAAAAACCCCATAAGAGTCTGGTGAGGTCCTGGGGAGGCAGCTGAACAACAGATGGGAGACTTTGGCATCTAATGGCATAGAATTAAGTCAATTCAGTTATGCTGCAAAGAAACACTCGGTACAAGTAGAAAATGTGTCAGTAGCTTCACTTTAGTAGCCTTGAAAATTGTAAGGAAAATTCAAGGTTATTTAAGTACAAAATGCTTTCAATTCCCCCTCAGTACAGCTGTAGTAAACCAAGGTCTTACCATTATATGCATTTTATCAAACAAAAATGTAATTTCAATGCATGCAGTATGTCCTTCATATTTGTGATCCTTGTACTTATGTGCTTACATATGTAAAATAAAGCATGAGTAAGGAGCTGCTCCTCTGTTCCCAGGATAAACCACCTACATTAATATGTAGAATGACTACCTAAAAATTAAATAGAACCAGAATAATACTAAATTGATTCTTGATGTAATTATGAGAATTAATCTGGTTTTTGATGTATCAATTATTATGTTCTGGAATTATTATATACTGGAAAACAAAAATGTTCTAGGAACTTGAAGTGCAAATGGAAGTTGCCTGTACTTCCTTTAAAGAATTACAAAAAGTACTGCCAGAAAGATGTCAATATAACTGTGAAGACTTTAACACTTTCAAATAAGTTTTGAAAAGAATCTATATTGTCAGAGAAATGAACTCCTACTATGAGACTAGTTTGTATGGTAAATCTGCTGGAATGGACATATTATTGTGTAAGTGGTAAATCATCAGGACTAGGCAGCAGTCATATACTGAAAGTATGAAGGAAATATTCAAAGCAAACCATATTTCAACAGAAACAGGATTTCTTATGCAAGTTATAGGCCCTAGCATAGTGTATCATTACTCACATGATTTTTTTTTTTTTGAGTTAGTTCACATTTTGTTTCTGGTTGTCTTAAAACAAGGCATCAGCAACATTTTTTATATGTGTAACAGGAGCTGTCAGTACACATGTGAGACAAATTCAGCAACCCTTCATTTTATCTACATAGTTTTAAACAAAATAAAAAGCATAAATCCTGGTATAATTTTCATCACAATTCCCTCCATTCTTAGAAATTTTACCACAAATACTCTTGGTCTCTACCCTTATTCTCTGCTGCTATTCTCTAATCAGTGCTTTTAAACAGTCTTTCTCTTTCTGGAAGGAAAAGGTAGGTTAACATTAACCACATTATCAACCAAAAATCTTACCTGAGTAGAATAATATTAGAGAAGTAATATTACTTTTTTTTTTTTTTTTTTTTTCCCTTTTGTAAGGATTCTTCCCTTTCAAGACAACTAAGAATGAAGATAGATTCTGGATCATTAAATACAGCTGTACCATATATATCCAAGGCATGGACACACAGTTCAAGATTTTGGACCCAAGTTAAAACATATTTTAACTATCATTTATCATTTATCAGTAACGTTCACTAATCAGGATTTACTGCCTAGGCAGGAGATGAAACTCTGTGTATACTACTGTTACAAGATACCTCAGTGGTTGTCATCTTGAAATAATTAAATATTTTGTTCATGAAGGTCATGAGAGAGAACATTTTTCTGCATTGTCGTATGTTTTATTCTGTTAAACTGAAAAAAATATTATTTTATGCAGTGTTAAAGATAACATGACAAAACAATTCTAGATTTCTACAGATAAAAGACAAGAATTAAAATAGGAATGTGCTCCAGTAAACTAAGACTGGTGTTTCAATACCTACTTCTTTTTTCAGTGACTGTCTTTGCAGGAATTCCATTAGGCATTTTTCTTTCCTGAAATTGCTTCAGTAAGTTAGTTCTATTTTAAATCTGTAAGAAATATGCTGATTTTTAACACTTTTGCTGCTTATCACTAAGTGGTTTTGATTTTTAAAAGTGAAATTTGGCAAGTGAGTCATACATACATCCTGACTGCTTACAAATTGACTTTGAAAGAAGGATGTTATGCCTTCAGAGAAAGTAAAAAGTTTCTGAGAACGTTTTGAGGATTTTTTTCAGAAAGGTCTGCATCACTTCCACTTTGGTTAGGAAAAGTGTCCCTCTGCACACCATCTGATCATTCCAATAAGGTAATGAAGACACCTTCTGACACCATATAAGTATTCATTCTTCCAGAAATGCTGCCATTGTTGGTATTTAGTTAAACTTGCAGATAGATATAGATATATAGCTATAAAAACAAAGAATTCCTAAATGCTGTGGAACTAAAAGGATGTACTATTTATATGGTATTATGTGCCAGAAAAGTGCATTTGTAGGGTCTGTTTATATTCAAAATATGTAATAAATACTTAAATAGTTTTACATCCCCATTTTAAGATAAGCCAATTCCAATATTAATTTTACATTAAAGACTACACATAGTTCCCAGGGAAGCCTTTAGAAAAAGCAATGTTTTGCACTCACGGGAAGCACAGAGTATATTGAATTTAACTTGGTAGGCCACTTCACAGACTCATTGGAATCCTGCCTGCAATGTTCGTAGCTTCTCATTAGTATGTGTTCTAAAGACTTGCAGGACTGTTTTCTAGGTGTAGCTGAGGAGGTGGATAAATAATTTTGCACTCTGCATTCAATTATTCATGGTTTTGATTTAGAAGAGCAACGATATTCAAGAGAGGCAAGTTTAGGGAGAAGCCCAATGTCAAAATCTTTCATGAAGTAAAATTACTATGACTGTCAATATATTCCAATGGAAATACTCATTTCACTTTCTCGGTATCTCTAAAAATCTACTCAGAATCTCTCTTCTTCTTGCAGGATCTGTTATGCATATGAACTTAGCAGTATTCTTAAACCTTTCAAATAGCATAGATATGGTGATAAGCACCACAGATAAGTCCTGTGAGAACATGAGTATTTGGCTTTTCAAAACAGAGGTATAATATGGGTTAAGCAAAGGAAACAAAACAGAAACACTGAAAAGCTGCTCATGAGAGAAATCTGACATCTTTTGTATTGACTAAGGCAGCAGCCCAACAGGGAAAAATACTGATAATTAATAGGCTAGTTCATTATGAGCCTACACAGATGGTCACATGAACACCTAAAATGTGAGTTTGTGATCCCAGGTGCGCTGTCACAATGAGACAATAAGGCACTAGCTTCTCCAAGTGACGTAATTGAAACTGAAACCTTGAAAATAGAATGGTCAACTTTAATCTCACTAGAACTTGCAATACCAGTGAGGTTTCATTCCCTACACAATTGAGAAGAAGCATTTAGTTCCTCTTGAACAACATTCACAAGCTCAGCACAATGGTGACCCTAAACCAGGTAACAATGAAAAACTAATATGGGAAGAATAAAAATAGGTTACTTAAAGAAAAGCAGAAAATCATTGGCTTGACCATTTATCCATAAGGTTAAAAATGAAGTGGTCCTGAGCTCTAGTCTTTTCCAGAGCTAATAACGGAGTTTATACTGAGGAGTGTGTTTGAAAAAAAGTAAAAGACTTTGGAAAGAAGTGGAGTCTTGGAGTCCATTCCAGAGTCTACAAAAGACATGATTAAGTAAGGTTAGAATTTTTCAATAAAATTCAGTTTTGTGGGAAGTGTTCCAACAATCAGTAATATTGGTCCAGCATATATTTTATCCCCATTTTTTCTGAGTTCATTTTTAACATGTTATTAAAAGCTTTTGATGATCAACAAAATTTACTGCTGCAAATTCCAGAGAACATGAAGAAATGCTGCAGAAGTATTCTCTTCCTTTGGTATTACACTATTTGAATCCACTTCACTTGATAAATACCATGACTGAGGAAAAAAAACTCTCTCTTTTACTTCTCTGTAAGAAGATATGTTCAAAGAGATTTAACTCAAATATGGATGTTCACCATATAGACTCCTACAGTTAGAAATAACACAAGGGGATGTATAATTTTCATGTTCTATAAAATAAGCAGTCTTGCTGGAGTAAAACCTTTGAACAGTCCTGTGAGTCATTTTTATAAATTACTCCTTTTTGTGTTAAATGACAATATCTAAATGTTTCATATCTGCATGAGAAGTTAATACATTCTGGGTCAAAATCCCCTACCCCAAAATGCACCAATAATGGTGTCACTTGCTGTATAAGCACGGTTTTAAAAGACAGATATTTTAAAAGAGATATATATTGCCTCTATGCAGTTCCACAAAAAGATAACTAGGTAAATGTAAAACATTTTTGACCCTTTTGGTTTTTCTGCCTCTTAGACACCCAAGCACAAAACAATCTCAGCCTTCAGAAATTGTACATAATTTATTTTTTCTCTTTTAAAGAAATCAATAAAACAATCATCAAAAAGTGAAGCCCCTGCAAAAGTAAATCTTCCTTTTTTCCTTCTGTAGGGACTATTTCATAAATATGGAGACTGAATAACATCTTGTCAAGACAGGACTGTGGGACATGAATATTTTAAGGGACACATATCATTTACACATACTGTTCCTATGTTGTCTTCAAATGGCCACTTGTACTACTTTTCACATCACTTAAAACGATGTGAAAAGCAACACTGTGAATGTACTTCATAGATATACTTATGCTTATGTGCTGTGATTTTTAATTTCCCCATGGAAATAAGAAAATTGCAAACAAAACAATGTACAAGTAGATGTTTTGCTTCGTCCAAGCAGACAATTTCCTATTAATTGCCACTCATGATGTTATTTTGCATAATTTGTATTCTAAATAATCCAGGAGTGGAAGAGGAAATTAATAAAAATATGACTTCTGTTTTCATGTTGGGTGGGACTGCCAGAACAGATTCCAGGCACAAAATAAAATAACAATAAAATGAGATGTGCAACTTTCTTCAGAGGCATCCAGGAGAGAATGTGATACTGTGCTCATACTACCCTCAAGTATGCAGGTTAACTTGTATTTTACAGTCTTATTCCATGAATGAACATATTCCCTAAATTCCAAAGAAGGACAGTTGATTTTTTAATATTCTTTATGAAGTTCATATAATTAGGAGTAACCGAATCTTAGCACTCAATGTATAGAGAAGGGAGATATTGTTATAGAAGGCAGGAAAAAAAAATCACGACACCAAAACCGAATAATTCACTCATATACATAGAAAAAATATGAGACAGAAAGAGGAAGTGATAATTTTCATAATAATCTCTGTCTCAATTATTTGTATGTCATTCTGTTGTGCTTCTTGCAAAGTAATTGCAAGTCTTACCAATATTTTCCAAGACTTCTGAGAGAAATCAAAACATATTCTATACTTCAATACATTATTTCAAGTTAAAATATACTGGGGCATTTGTTCATTTGTTTATTGTAGTTTTTATCCAAAATACCTTTAAAAAGTAGGTGAACTTTATACACACAGACTAGTAGCTAAAGATATATATATGTGGGGTGTCTGCAGAAGAGAAAATTTTTATTTATTGCATAGCTGGAGAAGAAAAAGGCAATAGAAAAGAAGTCATGGGATAGATGACTTCAGAGAAGATCCCCAATTTAAAATATTGATGACAGAAATCAAGGAGCCTTGGGGACATTTTAGAAAAATGTTTTGCAATGGTAGATTTATACTGTTGGAGGAGTTTGGAGTTGTGGAAGTTATCCATGCATTTTGTGATGAGATCTTCTCACCTGCAAATATCCAACAGTTAGAAGCACTGGTACTTAGTACATCTGCAGCATGGAAGCATCTTATCATCCATTCAGCATAATTCAGGTACATTCAGAATTGTACAAATGTCACTGATTTTTGAATATAAAATGTGTAGATCTTTTTTAAAAATGTGACTCAAGAAGATCCATAAACATACATAGACACACATTTATCAAAAAAAAAAAAAGTAGAAATAGAGCTGAAAAAGCAAACACTTTAAAGCTCATGCAGATTACTTCTCTTCTGCTCTTGAGTTTTATTCATTTAAAGCATCGTCACATATCAACGACCGCATGGCTAAATTAATTTAATCTTTTGATTGTGGAATCAGCTGCATTTTGCAAACAAGACCTTAGAGATAAAACAGGCTTTAGTGCTTTGCCAAAGCAAAGTGTCTAATGTCTTACATTTAGAAAAGACAGATATCAACCCCACTTCTCATTTGGACCATGAGAATTATTAAGGTTCTTCACTTGGTATTTGACCCAGTACATTTCTCCATCACTACACAATGCAATGTTCTAAAAGGAGTACCTATCTCTGACATGTACCTACACAGGACTATGGCATGTCTCAA
This sequence comes from Lanius collurio, assembly GCA_020086605.1. Lineage (NCBI taxonomy): Eukaryota > Metazoa > Chordata > Aves > Passeriformes > Laniidae > Lanius > Lanius collurio. Next base: position 526,548 of record JACBWW010000118.1, read on the forward strand.
GAAAAAAAGAATACTTCCCTGCTGTGGAAATGAAGAGTTTCTTTCCCTCTCTCTGCTTCCAAACTGAAGAAAAACAAACTTTAAAGTGGTCATTTAAACTAAGATAAGCACCGTTCAGTTGCCACTTCACTAAAGCGAGTAAGAAAACTACAGTGACAAACAAGAATATATATCAGAACCCAAAAGGAGAGCCATCTAAAGTTTCTACTTATTTGGTTTGGTGTTCTTTTTCTTTTCTTTTGTTTTTGTTTTTCTTTTTTTGTTTTAAATATGGGCTATTACAAAATTAAAATAGGGCAAATCAGAGTGCATACAAGTGTGCATCTAACTCGGAGTTTAAACAGACTTCTACCTACGGGGTGGCATTCTAATGAGGATCAAAACAACTTCTTTCATCCCATTTTCCATAAAGATGAGGCTGATGCCATCATCCTGTATGCAATCTGCCTGCTGTTATCTATAGTATCCATTACAAACTTGACTAAAAGAAGGCTCTATGGTTTCTATATTCTTTGTAAAAATGAGACAGGAGTTAAAAATTAGAAGAGTGCACGAGTGCATATAAAATGATCAAGTGAAAAAGCTTCCGAATGAGGTCATGTGTCCTTAGAAATCAGAGTTCAAAGAGCAAAAAGACTTCACAAATGAGGTACAAGTTCAGTAGACCTGTGCACAGTATTAAAGAACAAAATAAACTAATGAGAGAGCCGGAATCAGACTTCATTGGGTTGAAAGCTTAAGTTTTTTTGTTCTTATAAATAAAAATTTTGAAAGTCAATGTTAAGTTCTGACTGACTAGAGTGGTGAAGAAGTTAGTCTATGATATCCTCAGAAAAGATTTTGTGATTGGTAAAAACAATTACTTATCTTATAAAAATATTTAATGTAATTATAATTTTAGCATTCCTTCATAGAAAATGATCTTCAATTTTGACAATCCAGAATTACAAAAATAGGGTGTGGAATTTAATATCAGTGTCTTTTTATTTTTTATTTTTCCTGATTTTAGAATGTGCTCAGTGATGCAATTGTTCTGAAATTACTAATCAAATATTATTTCAATTATCCTTTTTTCTTCTTCCGATTCTCATATTCACCAGAAAAAATTGTGTGAGTCAGTATTTTGTTATTCTAATTCACTCTTGTGCTAGCAAGGTAATGACCACATGTACAGAGTGAGTTTTGCTGATTTTGCAAACATGTAATTTTTTAAAAATCTACAATCTGAGTTAGGACTAAATATTTTGTAGGAGCTGTCAGACAGTTATCGTTAAGAAATTTGCACGCCTAAATTATACTTGCTGCCCCTCCTGAGGTCTTCAAAGACAGCTACTTATTTTCCCTGACTTTACAAAAGCAATAAACACTTCCGGTTCTGGTTTGTTTTGGAGCTGGGCTTGGTGATGGCACACATGATGTTCATACTTAGTTCGAGAGGAAAACAAGTCACAGAAAGTTGCTGGGGATTGTATTGCTTAAATCAAAGAATGTTAAATGTTAATGTCTGCTGGGGACACATCTCACTATTCCCAAGGGAAGAGCTGCCCCTGGATATTATTAATTTGTAGGTCTAGTTTTAAGATGTTTAAGAAGGCAAATTTATTTTAGTCTTTCTGATTTAAAAATCCAGATTTCTCTTATAAGTTATATCTCACTCAAATAATTCCCCCTTGGTGACAAATAATAAGAAATGTACAAAATAATCTCCATAGTGATATTTAGCTGTTAAAATAAGATTATTCCGAAGTCATTCTTCTCTCTAGGCAATCAAAATTTAGCTTGTTATGATTTATGTTATTTTCCTTTGCTTCATTTTGCCCCAATTACAATGTAACAAGACTGTTATGTCTTATCAGTTGTCTCAAAGAATAGTTTTTTATTCCTTTTCCATTTTTCTTAAATATTTCTTTCTTTGTTAATGATTCATTCTCATCCTATGTGATCTTTTTCTCTATGCAAAACACCTTGACTTTGCTTCATGGGTACATAAAAGGGAGAAATTCCTGTACACCTCACGTCTGAACCCAATGGTAACTATTCAAGAACAGAGGAAAAGCTTAAAAAAGGAGGGTACATCACTGCTCATCTTCTGTTTACCTATTTAGACTGACAAAATTATACTACTGCAGCTCAAATTGGATGTGTGTAGTATATTCTGTACTTACTTCCCCTTGAATGTATCTGGTGAACTTTCAGAATCTGCAGATTGTGGTTTCCAGCAATGAGTAAGGCTAAGTACGTTGACTTTTTCACTATATAAAAATCATAAATATGAAACAAAATACCAAATAAGGCAAAGTTCTGAACACAGGTATGTTGTTTCATGCTAGATTCGAGAACTGATACTTTGCAATTTACATGCCTTTCAGAAAAACTGCTGACATCTTACTGCTAGTATCAAAATGCTTAGATTAGTCTTAAAATGTTTAGAAATAAGATACTACTTCAAAGTTTGTGTTGTGGTTGCTTAACAGTTACTTGAAAGATATTTTCATAGGATAATTTTTGTTCACTCTAAAATAGGAGACCAAGGTTAGATAAGTTACCCTTTGGAATTACTTTTGTATTAAGACCATCTGAGGTGACCATTTCAGAAGTAAATAATCAAACTATGGACACCTAACATTAAACTAGATCATTTGCTTACTTAGACTACAAGGACAGAATAAAAATGCCAGAAAATGAATGCAAGATAGCATTAAAAATTCAGTGAAAAATAACCTTAGTATACACTAATTTATGCTATTTAACTTTAGCAAAATGTATAGCTAGCACATTTATGTGTTGCTCAGTATACACTTAATTATTGGGATCTCCTGATTTATTGGGGACAGGAGAATAAGCACTACTGATAGTGCGATTCTAATAGCTAGGGATTTATTTTTCACCTGTTGGAAGACAAAAAATTATAGATTATATAATTTTATTCACTCCAGGTATCCACAGAGTATTTTTTGGTAAAGTGAAAAATGCCACAAACATGCATGTGTTCCATGGCTCTGAAAACTATAGATATTATTTTCTTTTAGACATGTTGAATCACAAAATTATGAAAAAATAGCCAACTGGAATGCAAGTAGTTGATATTATATGGCCATTTTTTATGTCTCCATTCTATTTTAAATTTTCAAGTATTGCATTAGTTGCAAATGAAGACAAATTTTATAATTATACAATTCTTGCTTCCATATTTCTACATTTGTTAGGACTTTTTTGCCTAGAAAATGTAATACTACAGAACTTTTAGATTCCCTTCATGTGAGTTATTCGCTTCAGTGTCTTGAGACTTGTATCTTAGAAGAAACCAAATTGGCCTGTGAAAATCCTCATTTCCACTGGGATTTTTATTTTTAGATTTTTTTTTGCTTTCCTTCCATCTGCCTTTGAGCAATTTTTTGTGCTTCAAGCATGAACAAGCAATATTAATCCAATTCCTAGTTTCTGTGAGGCACATTAAGTTAGATGAAATGCACCTCAGATCACCTCTTTAGGAACTATGCATTTATTTAACTGTTTCATGGTCTCATTGCCATCAAATCTTTGAAAAAAAAAAAAAAAAAAACAGACCTATATACTATGAAAAATATTAATCTATCTGAAGTGGATGTAAAGATGAGAAGGAAAAACAAAAAAGTAGGCACCATATTGCTTTTTGACAAAGGAAGGATTCTACTCTCTTTTCCAAGCTAGCAATCAGTCAAAACCGTCACATTTTCGGGTTATAATTCAATCACCATTCAATTTACTCACCAGGTAAGTACAATAGTACTTGCTTTCAAAAAACACTTCAAAGACTATGAAGAAAAAAAGGCAAACAATGAGTTTCTCCTTTCCCTTTCCCTAGATTTTAGTCAGTTGCAGCAGAAAGAAATGGGAGTGTTGGCCTTTTCCTCCTCACCATTCATAGGGCAAGGTATTATCTTCTGTACTCAGGAGGAGAATCAAGGTTGACAAAAGCATTTCTCACTTTACCTTGCTTCTGTTAACTGACATTCACATTCCCTTTCTTTTATGATGTTGTTCCTTTAATAGTTTGCATCAGTTTTTACATACAGGTAGTAAATATTATGCAGAAATAGCTTCAGATGAACTATTCTAAATTAAAGTAACCCTGCAACATACTTGCATTTTTTAGCTGTTACTAATTATTTTTTTATAGTTGTATATTTATACATATATATTTTTTTACATGCTCTCTATCTTTGATATGTATATAAATAGATACGTGTGTGTATATATATATGTACACATATATACATATACTATACATATACTATACATATACACATATATGTATATATACTGGTTTAGACCTATAAATTCAAACCAGGAGGGATTAATTTTTAGGTCACTACAAGAGAGCAGTTTTTCTGGTGCTGCTATTTGGCACATTTGCTACATTTTTGCTGGATAGTCTTTCTTATTATTTCCGTCTTTAATTCACAAGTGTGTTATTAGGTTTCACACATACTTGGGGAAAAAACTAAACAAACCCGCAACAATATCTAATTGAAAAAAGCCCAAAATCCTATACTGGGCTGTTATCTCGGTATACCTTTCCATATGCAGAGATTCTCTTTCCTTTCTCTCCTGGAAAAATAACATGCAGAATCATGTCCTTATAAAATGAATTGTACTGGGGTTTTTGTGTATCTATTTCTTCTTTTCCTTAGCAGTTCCCCTAAGGACAATGGAATGTCTTTCTGACCCCATCATATGACTCTACTTGCAGAAAGTTGCAATAGGCCATAGTAAATGGGAATCTTTATCTGTAGGTCAAAGAGCTTTTCTGCTGACATTTCTTCACTGAGATATCAAGTAGTTTTCGTAGTGAATTATAAAAAATTTAATATGATATTTAACATGTTAAAGAGGTCACTTGTTTAGCATACACAAAACTGAGCTTCTCATGTACCAAAAACAGAGTGCCCAATAGGACCAGGGCAGTGATTTCCCCCTGTACTTGACAATGGTGCGGCTGCACCTTGAATCCTGTGTTCAGTTCTGGGCCCCTCACTGTGGGAAAGACATTGAGGTCTGAAGTGTTTCCAGAAAAGGGCAATGAAATTGGTGACGATACTAAAGAAGAAGCCTTCTGAGGAGCTGCTGAGGTAACTGGGGTTGTTTAACATGAAGTGGGCTGGGGGAACCTTATCGCTCTCTAAAACCATCTGGAATAAGGTTGCAGCAAGGTGTGGGTTGGTCTCTTCTTCCGAGTAACAAACAATAGAACAAGAGGAAATGGCCTCAAGTGGCACCAGTGGAAGTTTAGATTCAATATCAGGAAAAAAATTCTTTACTGCAAAGGTTGTAAAGCATTGAAACAGACTGCCCAGGGAAGTGGTTGAGTCACCATCCCTGGAAATATTTAAAAGAAGTGTAAATGTGGAAACATGGCGTTTTTGTGTCAGTGTGATGTTTACAGTTGGACTCAATGATCTTAAGGGTCTTTTCCAATCTAATTCCAACCCAACCATTTCCATTTCCATATGATTAAATGCTCTCCAGGGTTTTTAATAGAACACTGACATAATTTTCTTTGACACACATGCAAATAATAGGAGTTACTTATAAAAGACATCTAAATATTTTTTTTCTATTCTCACAGTACATGTTTTTCAAAACAATGCTGATGCCAAGATCTCTGCACTTTAAATACCAGAGAAAAAGACAAAAAATTTTCAGCCTTTAAGATCTGTAGTGGAAGAAACACATAGACAACAAAAGTGTTCAAGAGGGGGTTTTAGTTTGTTTTTTTTTTTTTTTTTACGGGAATCTAACTATATTTCTACCACAATATTCAATGAGCTAGGGTATGGTTTAATCTTTTAGTGAAATTTTCAATAAATTGATGGTACAAAAATTAGAAAATCTATCTTCATCATACTTTTTAAAAATATTATTTTCTGCATTCTAATAATTTCAATATTGTTTCAGAAGCAAAACGTATATGGGAGTAGTTTAAGAAGAACTGTTTCCAGAAGTTTAATTCTCTACTCTTGTCATGGTTACATGAGGAAGAGTGCTAATATATGTGTAACCAAACTATGTATTCTATACCCATCTACACTAATTCTGGCGAATTGTTACTGGTGGCTCGTTTGCAAAAGCCACTGATTGCACACCCAAACCCTGCAAGGTAAGGTTTCCTCACCTTCACAAAGATCCAGCTGTGATAGCTCCCTCCAGGTGAGCACCAACACAGTTATACCCATCCTGAGGGGATAATGGGACATCATGGACTGAAGAAATAGGCAGCTATGACCATCAGGGGCTCCAAAAATATACCGTAACTCATAGGATTAGATCATTCCATTGTGAAACTCCCCACTCTGGGGGAAGTACCACCTGAATCTGACCACCACCACTGGACATCCAGAGGAGAACCAGGCCTTTCAACATGACCATAACCATCACTTTAATAGTTTAATCAGACTGCTACCACCATTTAATCAGACTGCTACAACCACGTTAACCAACAGGGTGTCAGGCTTTACTCTGACTTAGTCAGTCTAAGCCAGCGTTTCTGTACTAGTGTCCTTATTGTAATTTTCCCATTAAATTGTAACTCCAACTTGAAATCTCTCACAAGGTATTTGTGTGGGGTTAATTTCTCCCATTGCTTTACTTTCAAACTAGCACATCTCTGTAAGTCGCATTATGAATCTTGACTGCCAAAAAGCAAAAGGAGACGCTACCAATATATTTATTTGTTAAGTGGAAGAAGGCAGAAACTAAACCTACCTGGTTTCTCTCCACAGTTCCCTTGAGAAGAGAAAAGACAACATTTTTTGGCACAATATATAATTGGAGGAAAATCTGTTAATGGAAAGTTCATTGTCTAGCTGCAGATACGCATGTATAAAAAAATCCAAACAAACTGTGTTTGTAAATTTTGGTGTCAATGACACTGATTACTAACTCTTGAAAGAAACTACTACTTCTCTTTTCCTTTATACAACTGAAATTCCCAAAGTCCTCATAATTTTTTATTTTATTTTCTGTTTTGTCTAAAGGCTGTAATGTTTTCTTAGACAGTTCAGTTGTTGCATATTCCAAAGTCTCACACACAAATATCAAAGGGCATTTATTAGAAATCTCTAGAAAAAGAAAGAACTGAAAGAACTGGAAGAACAGGAAAATGTTTTTATCTGGCCCTTTTCCTGTTGCCATCCCTGAAAAACTCATGAACTTGCCTCTCAGAGCAGGTGACAATGCCAGTAGCTACAAAGTGCAAGGGGTAGGATGAGACATCACCAAAAAGCACGAAAAATCTGGATGAACGTCTGTAAAGAATGGTGTTTCTTGTTGTCACTGAAACTCTGGAATTTGTACAGCTTCAGAAATATTTTGTGGTTTATTCTACTGAATTGAAGGTGTGTCTGCTCTTCAGATCTCTTACACAGCAACGAAGTTATGAGCAAGTGCATTCCTCAAATATAAAGGCAGCTTCTTGGCTGTAATTTACTAAAGTGTCAATTTTTCTCTCTGAATCAAATGTCATGATCAGCCTTCAGTACTAGAACACCTCGTTTTAAGGATTAAGCCTTCCCAACATTCAGGTATAGAAAGTATAAATTGCACATATTCTGCTCTGATGTTTTTACTGTCTCCTCTGACTGTTGAAAGAAAAGCTGTTTTTACATTGTCAAACAGTGTGGCTCAGTAGAAGTAGATTACAGTTGGGCATCCAACATCCACACCATCTGCCTTCTGGAGAAGAGGCAAAGAACTGCTTAGGACCACCTTTAGTAAGACAATGGGCTAAGTGCTGCGGTTTGAAGAGATTCTAATTTATACTCTTAAAACTTGTCTTCCACTTCAGTTTTATATGAGAGATATTTTGTCAGCTTTGCTCTGTGAATCACAGTATAGTGGGAGGGCACAAACAGGAGATTAATTTTAAAAATGTATTTCTGAAATGAGCTAACACGCTAATGGGAATGTAACTGATGTCAATCAAACCATGGTTTGAAATAAATGGTCACTTCAGGCCTCACTAGGCACAGAAAGTGGAATTTCATTTTAAAGTAACTTCAATAATGTGTTAGAGAGACTATGAGGGATTTAACACACCTACTTTTCACCTGACTTTCATAGCTTCAATTTAAGAAGTGCAGAAAATACTAGTGGAATGTTTTTATGATATGAAATTAGAGGAATACATGATAAAGTGCTTATAATACCTATTCAGAAATTATGGTATTTTTTCTCCATATCATTTTAAGTTTAATGTTAATAATACCGTGCTTAATTCTAGGCATAAAAATGGTTAGTTTACATATGAAAGAGAAGGAAGAAGGAAATAATTTAAACTGCTGAGAATGGAACTGGTTTCTGTGTTCATGGTATTATATCTTGTCAAGCCACAAAATTACCATTTTTTAGTAGCTGTGAATCAAGATTTTCTAAAAAAATCTTTGCATTTATATCTCAGAGAATGAACAAAAACTCACCAGTGGGTTAACTCACTGGAGTTCTGAAGAATAGATAGATATAAAGTACTATTTTTTTTTTTATTTTTAATTGTATTATCTATTAATATAGCATTTCAGCTGCCTATTTTTCCCTCCATATGGTTGATTTCACACCTATTCAAGTCAATGACAGCGCTCCCACTGGAGAGTCAGAATCGAGTTAATAAAGAATAGAAACACATTTTTTGAGAAATTCTAACTCTATGAGTAACTGTGATATTTGATGATTTTCTGCAGTTATTTGATAAAAATTAGATGTGCAAATCAATTGGAACCCAGAAAATATTATATGTGAGATTACAGGAGATTATATCTGATTTCTACTTCTTACCACTATAGAAAGGGTAAATCTACTCTGGCAGAGAAAATTTCTCACATTCTAGTACCAACAACAGTCAACAAGGTAGGAAATATCTTATCTCTAAATACGAACTGTTTCCTATTTTAAGTAATTATAAAAAGCAAGAAGTGTTTTCTGTAGTCAAAACCATGTTGCTTTCAATTAACAAAAATTATACAGCTGGCTCAATAAAAATTGATATATCATTTTCCATTTACATTAATTTCTCTTATGTCTGATACAAGTATATGTCTTGCAATTTTTAAAATATACTTATCAATAATATAATCTTTATGTTAAGCACTTTGTGAAATGCCTGCACTATTTACTATATTAAATACTTCTCTTAAAAGCTAAAAATTATAGTATTTATTTTCTCCTGATATGGACTGAAGCTTTCAAAAAATGACTGACAGTTATGGAATTTAGGTCATTTTCTTGTTGCTTTTCACCTATAGTAAACAAGTTTTTGATTATGCATTAATAATTTCATGGTTCTATATAACATTAAAGGGGGTTGATTTTCTTGTTTGCTTTCAGAGCAGCAGATACCACTGAATGGAACCACTAATAATCGTTCCCATGTCTTCAAGCATCCAACAAGATCACAATTAAATCACTTACATAAAATTAAACATTTGTTTAGTGATCAGGATGACTGTTGTGGATGGATGGCAAGTTCTGTTCAACACAAACACACACCCATGCTGATACCTGTTCTGGATAAAAAAAAACACACCGTCCAATCCAGCTGTGACTAGTAGCATGACTCGGGGGACTCAGACACTCACTTGCCCAACTGGTAAAGCTGTCCAAGCCCTAGCTGCCAGACTGGCTTCATGTATAACGATTCTACCTTGGGCTCAGTCATCAGCCTTTGGTACAGTGTTAGAAGTTCAGTTATATGTTTTTCTTAACCTCTATAGGATATTGTTTTCCATTTCAATTTTCCATTTATTACTTTCAAGCAACTATTGTAACAAAAAAAATTGCTTTCAAATAAGTTTTCTATATATTGCTTTCAATTAACTTTTCTATGTATTGCTTTCAATTTTCCACTTACTGCTTTCAAACTGAGATGCTCAACATAAACTGCCACAGACCTCTTTGATGAGTTGAGCCAAGGCCAAACTGTCTGACCTTCTCTACATCCAAGGCCAATTAGTGATCACTGCTTGGGTCACTATCACCTTCTGGCCTCCTGCCTTAAATGCTTTATAAGGACATGAAAGTCTTGAGAGTTCACCTCTCTTTCTCCTGTTTCTTTGCCAGAAAAAATTATTTTCTTTGTTTTGCCTGAGCTTTCAGTAAGCCTCCCACATAAGAATTATGTGTGTTTGGATTGTTTCCCAGAGCATACAAAATTCATCTATTGAGTTGGGTAGATGTGATCAAGATCTTACATACCTGAGTGGCTTTTTTGGGTGAATTTCACACCTGAATATATTAATGGTTGTTATGACAGAACACTTTCAAACACTTGGATGAAATTTAAAGTCAGATCACTGATTGTGGAAAAAGGCAATTGAATATAGAAATAATACTGTGTCTTAGTATTTCAGTCATAAAAAGTTGTGCAAACTCATTCATTAACTGATTAAAATTTAAAAAGAAAAACCCAAACACTCCAAGTCTAACACTTCCCCTCAAAAATCCTGCCTTTTTGCTGATTCTTGTCTAATGAATAAGCTGTTTGATAAGTCATTGCTGTAAAAATTGGTTTGTGTGTGTGGATAATAATTACTTTCTTTTTTGTTTATATTAGGATCAAAGGATAATTCAGACTGGGACATGAAGTCCTTAGAGTCCAGCCACCTGCTCCAAGCAGGGCCATTTTTGAGGTCAGACCACAATGCTCAGGGCTCTGTACACCCTGGTCTCCAAAACCTCTAAAGATCCAAAGACAGAGACTATATAACTTGTCAGGACGACATGGTCCACTGCCCTAAAGGGGACAGCGCTTTTCTGCGTATAGCTCGTCTGAACATCTCTGGTTTTAGTCTCAGACTCATTCTTCAGTGTCTCTATGATCTTGCTGCCCATTTATTGAACTTTTCTATTTTTTGATGTCTTTTTTATCTATGAGCCCCGAAGTGCATGTAGGAGCTAGGTGAGGTCAAAGAAGTGCTGACTATAGGGGGATAATCACTTCCTTTGGTCTACTGATTGTGCCTCCATTAATATAGCCCAGGGTTCTGCTGGCCATCTTTGCTGTCTAGGCATATTGCTGGCTGACATTCACCTTTTGTCCACTCCCCAGTCATCATTTCTCAGTTTTTATCACTGCTCAGGGTTTTTTATATCCCAAGGGCAGGGCTTTGCTTCTGTCCCTGTTGAATTTCACAATGTCCTTTTCAGCTCATGGCCCCAAGTTTTCTATTAGTCTCATAATGACAATGCTGCCCTCAAAAAATATCTATTACTTTCTGTGCTTATTAATTTGAATATGCCTTCCTGTTATACATGACTTAATACCAATACTCTTTTAAATGAAGCACTGGGCTTGTACAATGGAAGTAAAGGTTTTTGACTCTGTTGCAAATACATATCTTGACCTATCCTAAAAGTATATTTATCATTTGTTTTACATCATCCTTACAACTGATGACCAGAACTTGGATTTTTTAGCTCTTTTAATTCTATTTCTGCACTCTAACTTAACTCAGAGATTCCTGTTATGATTAATCCTTCATGGTATGGCTTGTAACAGTTTTCACGATGATTAAGAAGGAAGACTTGATTATTAACAATCCTGTCAGTCTCACTTCATTTCTGGCAAAATTCTGGAAAAGGTTATTTCAGGAGTTATTGAAAACCACTTGAGAGACATTGCAGTCATTGGTCACAGCCAGCATGGATTGACAAGGGTTAACCATTAAGCTGGTTCTCTTAACCAACTTCATTCCCTTTTATGATAAGATCCTTCAACTAGTTAACCAAGGCAAGCCAAAAGATGTGGATTTTTTTTTTTTTTTTAAACAAAGCTTTTGCTATTATCTCACAGTATCCTTCAGGAAAAATGTCCAACATACAGCTAGATAAATCCATACTATTTTGATGAGCAATTGGCTAACGCATTTGGCTCTAATATCAGGATGGTGGCAATCGACAGTGGGGAGCTCCAAGATTTAATATATAAGCCCAGTTCCCTTTAATATTTTTATAAATATTCTGGATGCAGGAATGGCGTATTAGTTTTGCCAACAATATAAAATTAAGAAGTGCCATGGACTACCTCAAGGGTAGAGGCTTTTCAGAGAGATCTGGATAGATCACAGACCTACAATCACCAACCTTATGAAATTTAACAAGAGCAAGTGCCAGATGTTACACCTGAAATTGTGTAATCCTTGTTGAACATACAAATGAGGGGATGAGATCTTGAAAACAAGCCCTCTGGAAAAAGATCTAGGCATTTGGGTTTATTTTTAGGTAGTCTTGCAAGGAGCAGGGAGTTGTGTTTGATAATCCTTACTGATCCCTTCCTGTTAGAAATATTATATGATTCTATGAATCTTTGACTTTTGTATCATTGAATTAAATATCTATTGTTTCTGTGCTCACAGCCATGGAGTTTATTTCTCTGAGACTCCCATCCTAAGTGTTCCTGTCTTGTCATCAGCACATTTCATGGGTACACTTTTGGTTTAGTTCAAAGATCATTAAAATATTATATAAAATACTTTCCTTAGTCAGTCATTGTGGAACTTTGTTCCTCAAATGCTCACTTCTCATATGTAGGAAAACTCATATTTCTCTAGAATGCTTCTTATGTATTCTGTTAATCAGGAGTTTGGTGTGTGTCGCTGTAGGACACGAGAGCAAACACGCATGAACACATCAGCTAAGGTGAGCAAAAGAGGGAAGTTTATTTTCTGACTCCACTACTTATAGTTTTACAAAAGTAACAGTGGATTGGAGGGTGAAAGGGCCACCTCTCCAATGACACTGGACAAGTTACCAATCCATCAACTTTCTCCACCTCTACGAAGGAATGCAAAACAACTGAGTTGTTTACAGAACAATGCATGGGAAAGCGTGTAACTAGAATGAAAACATCAGAAGGCTAAAAGATTTCTAAAAATCAGGGCAACAGGTGTGATAGAGCATATTTATAACAAACTTGTGAACAGTTACTTGAAATACCTTTTCAGAAATTCGGGAGTGAATAGTACTACAAATGAAAAATAAACATAGAATGAAAAGGCCTTATTAAGAGTCCCAGACAATCTCATTACTTGGAACATATTTTTCTGTTTGTTTCTGTGTACAATATTCTGCACAGGCTTTAATAGTCAGGCAATCATTAATATCTTTTAAATAGTAGCATCAATCTATTTTGCATGTTGCTTCATGATAATATTGTAGAGTACTAAAAGCCAAATATTTTAGGTTCCATGAAATTATGAAGTCTAGAAAACCTCCTTATTAATATTGGTTATAACAAAAAGTTGTAAATTTTGATGCATCATTCCTGCATTGAAGTAACATCTATTTAAATTTGCACTGAATGTAGCCATGCTTTAGCTGTCATAACTAGTTTGTTACCCATATTCAGCAGATCTTTCCTTTTACATTGTTCTCAAAAAGTTCTTGTTCAGATTCATGGGGATAAATTGAAATCATTATATTGAAATTATTCCCTTAATTAATTATTTTATAATGCAGACATTATATGTTCTATGAGGGATTAAAAAGAAAAAAAAAAGTGTAATGCATGATGCTGACTCAAAGACAAGTTACCATAAGAAATTGAGAAGGGCATGCAGTGATAAGCCCCAATAATCAATCTTAAGTATTTCAGTGGCCTGTTAATATAACCTGTGGTAGTGTCTGTGATTTAATGACATTTAACTTTCCTTGGCAGTCTTTCAGGAGTCCTTTGTTATCTCTCAAAAAGGACGAATCTAAGATTTCTTATCTTACTGTGAAAAACAGATGTAATGGCTGCTTTACTAAAACCCTCATCTGGGAGATGTGAAAGCAGAGATCAAATTTACAAGAGATACCCTGTTTCCAGTGAAATATATTGCATTGTGACTCCCTCTGGGATATGCAAACCTACAGTTATCTTTAAACTCTTTCTGGGAGTTGGACAGAAAAATAAAATGCAGATGGACCTTTACTAATTCATGCACACTTTTCATGTGTTATTTGTGTCAGTTAATAAATTCTTTAAATCACTCTGGGAAGTACTACGGATGCATTTGGTGAACTACTCTGCTGTCTTCAGCTCACCATAGAACTTGAGGTCTAGACACAACAGATTAAGATAATTTAGGCCTCCCAGCTATGATTTGTGTCTTCTGTGTGTCCACAAGATTGATAGGAAAGTAATTAAAAGTTAAGCACACCAAAAGTCTTCACACATTTGAGACAGAAGTAGATACCGATTACAAGCCTCTGATTTCCCAGGCAACTGCTCTAAGATTAAGAGATCCTTGTAAAGGGAGTAACACCATTTCTTCCATGGGCAGAGTCCTAAACTTCTTTGCAGTGGAAAATAATTTGCAATGTACTTTACAGAACCAGGGGAGGAAATGATTGTACAAATACTCAATAAACTATAACCGTGATGGCTACTTAGCAATTCTATGATTCTAAACCAGTGGTTAGATTATTGTCATGCAGGGAACTAGCAGAATAGTAGTTTCTTAATAAAGAATGTGTTGGTTGTTTTTAATCTAACTGCAAGTTTTTCCAAATTATTCAGGCAGTTTTAAGTTTGAAGGAAGTAGAAAAAATATTAAGTGTTGACTGGGCATGTCAGGCATGGAAGATGAATAGAAGAAATTAGTTCTGCAATCAACTGAGAGCCTAGAGAGTGGCTGATGGAAAGGGTTTAAATATCACAGAACAGCACATGTAAATGGACTTCTTTGTGGTGAAAAATAAGCTTTGGTCAAAGTCTTGTTACATTGTGTCTTTATTTATTTGTTGTAGATGTTGATTAATTTACCCTCTAAAATTGTATTTGATTATGAAGGTAATATTTGCCAAGGAACTTGGTAGAGTAAAAGACATAAGCACCAAATGAAAAATTTGGTACTCATTGAAATAAAAATAAGCTCAAATGTTAAGGAATTTCCCAAGAAACATCTACAGAAAATGAAATCTTTTGATATGAAACAGAAACATAAGAAAATATCTTAAAATATATCTTTGTGTATACATATGTAACTGTATATACATTTACAACTGATACACTACTGTAACTCAAATAATAATATAAAGCAGGAGATTATAAATGCTATAGAAGTAAGTTTTAGTTGGAAATATTAAATTACCTCAACAGGAGGCTGCTTAAAAAAGATATAATAAGCACTCAAGGAGCAAATGCAAGATATATATGTAAAATAACTTCCAAGATATATAGAATCCTAAATTTTTCTCTTCCCTGCTGTCACATATCACAAAAATATTACCCTACTTTATTTTGACATCTTTTGACATCTTTTGTTCTTGAGGAAGGAGACAGGAACAGAGCTGTGGGAAAGGCTCATAAACAAAGTGAAACCCCTTAAAGCTATGGGCATTACTTAAATGACTACTTTCACATTTGGAATTACTGAAGAAAATATTTTAAAAAATAGATTAATAGCTTTAATTCACTATTTTGCAATAAGTACTTATGTGAAATGTCTGTGGAATAAAATACCAGAATCTTCATATATAGATTTTCTTCTTTAGAATTTCAATATAGGGAAGAGACCTATTAGATATGATATTCACTTCTGTCTATAATTTTTTTCTTAATTTAATCATCTTATAGAAGGTAGTTTAAAAAATGCAAGTAATAGAAGAAAAAGAGGAGGCCCAAAGATTTTTTTTTATTGTTGTTGTTGCAGATATTTTTAGGAAGTTCTGCTCTTGGCCTCACATAATCAAAAGAGTGTTGATAGGATTTAAAAGATATGAACAGTACAATGTTTCTAAGAAAGCAGTTTGTAACAAAAGAAAAATAAAGCAAATAACATATTAAATTCTTTCAGTTCATAAGTATGAATAAGTACTCTGATGTGATCACATATTTTAATTACACCTAGCATTTATTTGTGGTGAACCACAATATGCCACTCTACCTCTTTATCTACTTAGGTATATTCTCTACAATTTAAGTTTCAGACACACTTCATCTTTATTAATAAAGCTATCTAAATATTTAGGCATATAGGCTAATGAAAAGAATCTACTCTTCTTCCACAGTGGGGGAAGAATTTGGTCTTTAAAATGCTGCTTCACCCTAAGGTTGTTTTTCAGTTACCTTAAGGTAAAATAACTTCTGCAGGTTCAAATCTCTCTACTGGTTGGAGAGTTGGAATTAAATGGCTGCATTTGTATGCCTGAAAGAGATAAATGTAAATTACATCCCTAACCTGTTGAACTGTAAAAAAATGGTCCTCATCTGTTTCAAATAATTTTTGTAATGTATACTTTGTACTGCCTCCAATTTCTTAATAGTTTAAACAATATTTCCATAAAAATTAATATATTAATATTTACTATTAAGTATTACTGCTTCTTTCTACTTTTCTTCATCTGGACTTGTTCCATAGAAATTAATGTATTATTGATAAGTGAGTACATTATTAACTATTTCACTACATCATTAAGAAGTGAATGAGTCAATATTTTGTTGTCTAAACTATTACCTTTTAATGGCATTAATTTAAGGCTTTTTAACTAGTCCTTTTACAAAATTATAAACAGATTCTTCCTTATCTTGGCAGATGAGTAATAAACATTTTTTTTGTAGTTATTTTATGTCATCAGGAGTTAATTATGAAAATGTTATTAGTATAGCAAACATAATGCTTATTTTAGGATTTCCTGTACTATCTGTTAACAAGTCATCAGGTAATCATCACTGATTTTTAGAATATGTAAAGAAGTTTTACAATTTCATTACTTTCCTCTGGGGAAAGAGGTAAATACTTATTGCTACCCAGGCAGACCAAACTACCTGAAATAGTTGAAAATCACTGAGGTATCATTATATACTTAATTCTATACCCTAAAGCTGGTGTTCCAGATTTTATTAAAATGGAACTGAATTTTCAGAACTATCAGAGTAGAGATATAGCTTGAAACTTAGTGATGAGCAGGTTTATCTTGTTCTTGATTCTTAGAATAAAAATAGTGTCAACTACAGCACAAGATACTCTTTTTAATGCACATGGCTTCAAATTCAGTAAATGCTATTAATTAAAATGAAAGTGTTTATTGTGCTCAGTGTATAAAAGAGAGAAAGGAGCTTATTAGCTTGAGCTATTAAGTTTGAGGTAATAGGCCTTTGGATCCTTAAGCAGCTTTTATCTGATCAAAGAAAGTACATTTCTGGTTTATTGTTTTCTGTATCTAGAGACTGAGTCTTATAAGAACCCCAGAAGCAATTTTTTCCTAAAACTACAACCCATTATAATAATTATTCTAGAGGTCTTGTTTTAACTTTGCCAGGAAGATGCTTTCTTCTTTAAGAAGAAAATATTATCGTGGACTTTTACTTCATCCAATCAAAGCCTGGATACAAACACCTGCTGCAACCTGTTTATTTTCCAGGTGCTGAACTTCTCAACAGCTAACGGGTTACAGTTCACTAATGGTTACATGCAGACATTAAATACAGTCCTCCCCTGTAGTTGGCTCCAGTCACTCATTCTTTCCGGTAGCTGGCTCTGGTAGCTGGAATTTAAACCTTCAAACTCCCTGGCCACTCAGCTCTCTTGTCCTACCCATTGGTTGGTTGTGTGACTGTGAATTCTCTAGTAGCTCACATGCCCAGGCTGAAAATGGAGAGGTCATGCCTGTTGATGATAGTCAGAATTAGAATTTATTACAAAGCCAAGTTAGGCTTAACGGCGATAAGGTGTGAGGCTTAGTCAAGCTAGGAGTTAGAAGTCAGCTATGCAATGACAATTGGTCACGAAATTGCACAAAATGGCCAAATGGATAAAATAAAATTTAAACAAATCAGTCTCATCAGAATTCTACATTTGCCATTTTACCTGTTACGGCAGTACTGACACTTGCCATACAGGTTAATGGACAAAAAGGGTCATTAGTATCAGAGCCAGACTTGTTACATAGAAAGTCTTATAAGTGTTAACTCAAATACCTTTGTGCTTTGGTTCACCCTCCTAGGTCGTTCTGAGTGCCAAATTTAATAGTGACAATATCTTGTAAGCCGGAAGTTGGTGATTGTCACCGAGTCCTCAGCATCTTGGTTTGCTCAATGAGAAGAATGTAGGGCCAGTGAAAGTCCCTGTCCCTTACTCTTAGGCACGTGTAGGCTTGTATTTATTCACTCAGTGGTCACAGTCTGCTCAGCTCTCTGAGTTTCCCAGCTAAACTCTGAAAGTCTAGACATTTCCTGGGATTCCATTGTGCAAAGCTTGTAGCTTTTACTAATAAATGGGGAAAAAATTATCTGATTTAGTGGGTGACAGTGTTTGGTCTTCTTTTATGAACTTTGCTGTCAGAATATTAACTTTATATAACTCATTATGAAGTACAGAACGGCTTAGGTGAGAAATGTATAGACTTTAAAAACTTTAAAATCTTTTCATAGAAGTTTCTTTTTAACCTTTTGAAAAGCAAAATACGTTCTGCACTGAGAAAAGTACTTGGGCATATTCATCATTGTCCATAGTTCCAAGAAGTCAAATCCCTCAGGTAGTAAAGCCTTCAGGATTTGACACGTTAGTACAGCTGATATGCAGGGCACTGTTGTTAAGAGCTCAGTCTAACAGTGGGAGAATTGTATGACTCAACCTGAGAAGAGATAAAGGCAAAAACACTGACATTTGAGAAGTATAATCAGAGAAACTGAGAAGTGAGAAGAATTGTAGCCATACTATAACTGTGATCTCTCTCTAAAAAAGTTTAAGAATCCTTTGTCTATAGAAAATCACTCAGTCTGTCAAGTCTTCAGGGATTAATGTACCAAATTAAATTTGCCTTTTTTTTGGCAAAAAGATTTCAGCCCTTCCTTCATGTCTGGACATTTAAATGTCAGCATGGCACTAAATGTTCTTTTTGTATTACAAAGTACATTTGAGGTCTTTAAAGAAGCTGCTAGACTTTTAGTTCAGTTTGACAGAATAGTTATATCATTAAATGAACCAAGAGGACTTTTTATCTACTAAATTTGATTCTGAGTGGTTACTCATTAGTTCACCGCCCCCAGCTAACCTAGACACATTTTTGTGATTTGGCAATTCATTTATTAGTATCAGTACATTTTTTGCATCATATTTCAAAGAAATTTGTATTGCCGTTTACACAAAATTGCAAACTAAAGGTTACTTAGATTTGCAAGCAATGAAGCAAAAGCACACTGTAACACACAGCTATTCAGGTCCCCAATGCAGAACAACTTACTTCACTATTTGATACTTGTTCAAATTAGAGCATTTTATTTTAGGGTGAAAAATCCCAAAAACACATAAAACATCCATTAAAAAAAAAAGAAAAATACATTATGTCAGATGCATTATAAACTTTCTTGGATTCCTTATATGGCCAATCATTCTTATACAAAAACCAAAAAGAAACTACCTTCATTTTCATTTTCATTTTCATATTCAGTGTTTAAACACTCTGTTGACAGCTCTAAGAAAGTTTTCTTCTCATAGTAGGTGCCTACTGTTCAGTGATCATTTTTGTTTAACATTTATGCAAGACATAGCTTTGCTGAGCCTCTGCTCCTAACTGATAGTGCATGACGAACAAGAGCTTCACAATTTTGTTTTTTTGCTTAAACTCTTATTGGGAAATCTCTACTTTCCTCCTCTTCCTTCTGCTATCTACACACAATTTTTCCTAAGCTAAAACAGAGCAATGTTTCTCAGATATGTGTTTTTATTCATATACATTTCATTAGTTTTATATATTATTATAAACTTATATTAGACACAATTTTTTTGTTATGTTCTGCTTTTTTCTACCAAACTCAGGGAGGGGAGAGGGAAGCTTTTTTTGCAATTTTTGTAATTTAAGATCAGAATCTTTTTATAGAAAAAAATTCAAAAGTGATTTTCTCTCATTTTTCATGATAATGTAAAACTTGATTTCACAGATTACATGATGGCTATTGATTATTTAATTTTAAATTTAAATACAATGATGAACTAATCCACTAGTCCTTACTGAAGGCAATGGTAAGATCCTTCACTGCTGCTTCAGAACAGCAATTCAGCAGGCAGTCACAGTATGTCAGAAACATATACTCCTACAAAAAATGTAATGGTCTATAGATTTCTGAATCTTCAAATGCTTAGCATTGGTACTTCTGTTTCTATCAAAATGAAATATAAAGTACAAATCTTATTCATTTGAAAAGAAACTCTTAATGCAGCACAATAATATGCATAATTTGTAGAATACTATAACTGGATAATTTTCTGAAGAATTCCACATTATGTTCAAGAATATTTAAATGCCAAAAAAGTAAGGCATGTGAGAAACTCACTGCAATACTGACAAAAATAAAATGTAACATTTTATGTTGAATTTTCAACGAAATGTACTGCATTTGATTATTTTGGGTTTCAAAAACCTCATTAAAATTATCTGCTACTGAGGAATGAAAAACTGGCACAGAATTAATAAATATTCAGAGAATGTAAAGACCTCAACAGTATTCTGTGAAGAAAACATTTGGGCTGCTTAGCATATGCATGCTCTGAATACCCATTTAAAACAAGGAATTTGAATCAAAACGTAGTTTCTAGAAAACATACTTTTTCTAGGGTTCTAGGATTTCATTGGTCAGATAGTGGGTACTCAGCTCATTGCTAAATAAGATCTCAGGAAAGAACAGGGGCTTCTTTGACTGTAAAATCCCATATTTGAGACATGCCACAAACCAGTAGTGTGATATTTGCCACCTACAGTGGCTCCAGGCACAGTTTATTTGCAGAAAATAAGTTATCCAAAACCCTCTAACACAGACTATAATAAATCAAGGGGACATAATTGTATGATATGCAGGTGTAGACAGGAAAAGGAAAAGAAGGGAAGGGTCAAATATATATCTCAGTCTTACATCTGACATATTCAAAGTGACATAGTGGTTTTGGGATGATGGTTGAGACTGTGTTATGTTCAGCCTGAAAAAGGGATTTAGACCAGTAAAGTTGATCTTATGTAAGGTTAAATGTAGGATACCTCACCTAGTACCCATTCAGAGCAATTTAGAGGCTCCTAGAATGAGAATTCTTCTCGCACAAACTTACCTACAGTCTATTTTATTGCATTTCATTTGGTCAATTTAATCTGAATTCCTAATTCATGCAAATAATGGAACTTTAGAACATACAATTCAAGCAGCCATTTTGATTCTATGGTTTAAAGGAAAACATCTGTAACTTAGCTTTACACAGGTAACAAGATAGCTAGGATTTAATTTTATCTCTAATGGCTTCATTGGGCATAAAAGTGTTACTCCATTTATGTCCACATAAATAATTTGTATAAGGATTACTCACTTAAGGTATGAAAAGTGGTAAAGAAATGAGGACTTATACAGAAATTTGAAAAAATATAACACATCATCAGATCCCTGACTTCACTGCAGTATAGGGTTCTCCCTTGAGATCTGGGGTACAGTGCTTCTACTATATAGTGACAGATGAATTTACAAAACCATCCTTAAATTCCTTTACTGTCTGCCTTATCAGTTGAGAATATGGTCTCCCCAAAGTTACCCCGCTGGAGCAGCTGGATTCCCGAAAGGAGGCAGTGAACCCATGGAATACTCGTGCTGGAGCAGGTTCCTGTCAGGGACCTGCAGATCTGTGAGAGAAAGGAGCCTGTGTTGGAGCAGGTTTCCTGGTAGGATTTGTGACCCTGTGGGGAACCTGTGCTGGAGCAGGCTGTGCTTGAAGGACTGCACCCCATGAAAGAGTGAGGCCCATTGTAGTAGTTCATGGAGAACTGTTAGCTGTGGGATGGACTCATGTTGAACAGGTTTGTGGAGGTCTCCTGTGGGACGGACCCCAAGCTGGAGCAAGGGAACAACTCCTCTCCCTGAGCAGCAGCAGGAACAAAGTGCAATGAACTGACATAATCTCCATTCCCTGTCTCCATGTGGTGCTGTGAGGGAGGAGGTAGAGCTTGGGAAGGAGGGAGGGGTGAAGGGAAGGTGTTTTTAAGACTTATTTTGTTTCTTATTAGCCTGCTCTGATTTTGTTAGTGATTAATTCCATTAATATCCCCAATTTAAATCTGCTTTGCCCATGATGATATTTGGTGAGTAATCTCTTCCTGCCCTTATCCGAACCCTTGAACCCTTTGTTATATTTTTCTCTCCTCTGTACACTTGTGGAGAGGAGTCAGTGAGTGGCTTTGGTGGGTGCCAAGCATCCAGGCAGAGTCTGCCCCCTACAAACAGCATAATACTTTTTGAATCATTTTACTGTTATTTGACATTTCCAAAAGTACTTTTGCTTTTAGCAAAATAGTGATAACAAAAATACCACAGAACTAAAGACAGTTAGTATGTCTGGAAAGATTCTTGTTTAAAAAGACTAAATTGCTAAAAAAATGTTTGTATCTCATTCTTGTACAACACTATAAATTTAAAAATAATTATCTTTGAAATAGCTATTTGACAACTTTTTTTCTAAAATACTAGATTTTACAATATCGCCCCTATTTCACATGATCATGTACCATTTAAAAGCTTAGCATGAACAAAATTAATTGCAATAAAATTAAAACATGTTCATGTTCCCCTAAGTTGATGTCATTGATATTTCATTGCCACTAGATTAAATCAGTTCTGAATCATAGTCATTAGATAAAATCTGTTTTTAAAGAGATGTCTCAACAAAAATTGCACTTGAATTGCTGAATATCTTTCCCTTCTCTTTCTCCATTGAAAATGCACATCATAAAATATGAGTATAGTACCTGTAAAACATAAACCTGTGCAACTTTAAAAATTGTATCATGTAAAGAGGAACAGAATTATATTCCCATTGTTTAGGGGATTTCCTCAGACCTGTCTGCCAGACGGTCTGTGAGCCATAAACATTTTTTACCCCCCTAATCCATGTTGCAATGAATCTGCAGACAACATTCAGTACTCCAAACAGTGTTTGCATACGTAAGGCTTATCAGTTCAAACAGGACTTCAACACTGAACGTATTTTTGAGGTCATAACCATAACATATTCTGAATATTATCCAGCCACAGGAGACGAAAGCTCTTGCTCTTTTGAAGATAACTTACCACAGAAAATGATTCATGGCCATATCAGTAGAATGAATAAGGTGGACAAGAATTGTTTGTTCACAGGAATAGTTCTCTGTGTTTAAACGCAGTAGTCAGGGAATATCAGGAGTCATAAGATGGGAAAAAATGCTGTTTTTTCCTGCACACCCACACAACGTGTAGCTGGACTGGGGAACTTTTTCACAAAAGTTAACATAATTCAAAGGAATGCCGTGTAAACTTATGAAAAAAAAAACAGTTCTGAGTTACATAGGCACTTAATTAGACAAAATACAATTTTTGAAAGATGGAGATTATTAGAGGGAAATATGTGCTTTCCCCTTCCTTAAGTCCTTTATGATAGATGGACATTTGGCTGCTCTCAGAGGTAAGATGTTGATCTAACCCAGTACTTTTGACCTTATGTTTTTATGTTGAAGAAGAAATGTACAGGTCAAGAACTGGAAATATCCCAGGCATTATTATGATCTGAAGACCTCGGCAGAGTGTTAGAGGAGAATACTTGCTGAACAGGCTAGGAGTCTGACTGTGTTGATGAAAGCAAGAGCCATGAAATTTTAGGTTTTACACCAAAAGAGTTTCAGGAGATTTCTCTAAACAGTAATGGCTTAGAATTTACTTCCACCATATAGGCCAAAAATAGATGAAGTATTATTATACTCAAGATTTTATTTGAAAGTGTCCTGTTTCTGACTGAAGATTAGCACATTGAATGAAAGTTCTCTAGAAAAACCATTGACATATAAACTATCAAAATTAATCTTTTGCATGTACTTCAGAAAAAAGCACCATATTGCCTAAACCTAATTCTACTTTTCATGCCTGTGTCTTCTAGAGTTTCAGTATCTTTTTTTAAATCTACAAAGATTGATTCAGCATTTTCTGAAAACTCGTAATCAAAAATGTATTTTTAATTCCTGGAGAATTCCTCTTACATGCAAATATGTTATTAAGATGGGAATTAATTACCCATCTTCAAAGTTTAAAAATTCTTCTTGTTATTCTGCATTATTTTTCCATTTTTCTTTCCATAATGGGAACATTGAGTTTGCTTTTATGTCTTACACAAAATCTTGTGGGTAATGCTTTTCCTTTCTGAAATTCCTGACACAATTTTCAGTGGTCAAAGAATGAAAGAAATTATTTGTTTTCTGCAAAATACAGTTCAACAGATATAAAGACTTCCCTACAATCCAAATTATATTTCAACTGGATCTTACTACTATATCTGTCATTTGAGTAAATACTAAAATTTTATTTAACAGACAGTCTGAATTTAATTTTTTCCATCCCTCCTTCTATGCCTACTTCCATCCCTGACTTTCTCCCTCCAACCCTCCCTCCTTTTGGCTGTA
This sequence comes from Lanius collurio, assembly GCA_020086605.1. Taxonomy (NCBI): domain Eukaryota; kingdom Metazoa; phylum Chordata; class Aves; order Passeriformes; family Laniidae; genus Lanius; species Lanius collurio. The sequence goes on from JACBWW010000118.1 coordinate 550,959, forward strand.
TACATCCTTCCATCCCATCCTTACTTCCTTTCTAGAGATCCAAACAGCCAATATTTGTAGGAATAACCATAAGTCCTTGTAAAAAAAATAGTTTATAGAAATTCTTAACATCATGGTCCCTCTCCTTTTTCAGTTCAGCCAAAGCAGAATGTTACAAGTGTTAAGGACATTTATCAATACAATCTGCAGTTGATGCATTTTTATATCCTTTTCTATTTGAGCTCAGCCAAGGAATAGGATTTGCTCAGAAAACAGTAAAACCCTATAAATCAAGTTAGACTCTTTTGCAGTGTATTTCAGTATTTAATCCACTATCAGCAAGCTTATACACCATAAAATTTTCTTCCCATTGACTGCTCCAACAGCAGAATTTGCTCAAAGCACAGAGCATAAATTTTACATTATTGACATTCTCCAGAAGACTATATGTCCAAGGTTTTGCAACCTGATAAAACAATGGATTTCACAGGGAAAAATTTTCCTGTAAAGAATACAGAAACTGCCAATGTACTAATTTTAATAACTAAAATAATTATTTTATTAATTTCATCATTAATTAGCCATCATTATAAAATCCAAGGGTATTCATGTATATGTGAACAGAAGTTCTATCTCTGTTTTCAGCAACATGGGGGAAAATAACAAATAATCACTAACATAAAAAACAAAATAGGTACAACTTCGAAAAGTCTTTGGCATCTTTGTCAGGACATAAAGCCGAATCCAAGAGAGCATTTACAAAAAAAGTTCTAATATACTTTGATAGAACTGGGGTTTTTTTTGTTTGTTTGTTTGGGTTTTTTTTGGTTTTTTTTGGTTTTTTGTTTTTTTTTTTTTTTTGTGGAAAGTATGTTTTAAAACACCAATATTAGCAGTTCCAAGTAATGGTACCATGCACAGTTCTGCTTGAAAATGTGTAAAGGCTCCTGATAAATGGTTACAAATTAGATTGACCATATGTTGGCATGCATAAAAACAGCCAAACCTATGTCCCAGACAGCAACATGTATTAAAATGTACATACAGAATTTTGAAATCACAACTAAGCAACTGCAGAACTTTTCTGTTGCCTTTGTTATGTAGGATATCTCTCTCATAGGATGCAATTACTCTCATGCTCATGAAGAACAGAAAATAATTGTATTTTCTTAATTCTTTTTATTTGTGCCAGAACAAGGTTTCTGATTTATTTTTTCCAAGCAGATATTCCTTTACATTCTATGAGGAAAGAAGCTAAACTCAGGAACAGTTAGATTATAGAATGTTTCACATTTTAATTTGCGCCTTTCTTAATCCTGAAGCCCATAATCTTAAACTTCTGTTGCTCTGATGAAGCAATGGGGGAAAAAGCAGTGATGTTCAATTTGATGTCTTAATAAAGAAACCCTTGATCTTTCCAGCAAATTTCTGATAGCTTTGAGACACCTACACATTGCAACTACTGTTAAGAGAGTTTTAGCACACATCTTGTAAAAATTAGTTTCTACCAGGGATACATTTAGATGCCCATCTTGTTTTTTCTTTTTTATGCAATGGTGCATTTTGTAATATTCAACCACATAGTTGGATTGGTTCCTGAAAAGCTTTTAAAACTTGTCTTCTCTTATTTTCACTGTTGCAATGTAAGTGCATTACTATCTTCCACTAATCTAATATAAGATTTATTCATGATGAACATTTTGATCTTTCAAAAGACAAATCCCCTGTACTATTGTTCTCTCTAAGGTTTAAAATTCTGTACAGGCACTACATAATCTCTCTCAGCAGTTAAAATGGGCAGTGCAGTCATATTATTATTTAACTAAGGTATCCTATGTTTTTGCCAGAAATAATTAGCATGCCAATGTGATAATTAATAATTAAAAATTAAAATTTTCATATTTAATGCCTTGCATGTATTTGTCATTGACTGTTTCAGGACCTTAGTTTTAAGTAAAAATAAACAACAATGAAAGTATGCAGCATTTTCAGATAAAATAATAATTAGTTTGTTGTCAATTACAATGTCCAGTGGGAAATAAAGAATTTACTAAGCTGCCCTAATTGCCCTACAAAATCTCTGTAAAAAAATTAAGTTTCATGAAAGACATTCAAGTTATTTGACAAAAAGCAGCATCTATTGCTTTATTCAGTGCAGCAATTTTTAGCAGTCTAGCAGAAGGTAATGGGATCATTAAAACCAAATTCTCCTCTCCTGTCTGCACAATAGAGCACTTATTATCTATTCTGCTCTTCTTCCTTGCAGAGAACTCTTGTTGCTGGCATTGGTGTTCCTACATATGCAGGAAGATCAAAATAGTCCTGTGAATTTGTTCTGTTCACATGAAAGCAGAAAATTTAGACAGAAGGCTCTAACAAAAGACTAGGACTGAATTTTTCTTTTAGACTCTGAATGGGATGCCAGCTGATACCTGTTGGAAATCCACATAAAGATTGAGAATAAACAGCTGGGACTACATGTCTCCGGCTTCCATGACAAAAAAAAAAAATTCATTTTTTTCTGTCTCACAGTTTTTTAACATAGCCCACTGTTCTAATAACTTAAGGGTTGCCTGATTCTACTTTCTCTAGATACTTTGTTATGATGTACCCTTGGCTCAGCCATGAAAAACTAAGCCAAGCTGGACTCCAGGACAGAAAATACTGTCCTAATTTCTCAGACAATGTGAATGTGTCTAAACTGAGAGTCTATGAGATATTTCTCTGTTCCAAGGGACACCAATGACAAGCTTCAGCACATACGAGACATGGAAGGACATATTTCTCCTAATTTTTTTAATGGTAGTCAATAAAGATGCTGGGAGTTATTCATGCAAGATAACTGGGTGTCTAATTGACTTGTTCAGAATTTCTGTCATATACTCCACTCCAGTTTGGTGTAAGGACTCCATGTGAAGTCTGCCATAATATGGTGTTCAAAATATCTCACTTTCCTGTAATTCAGAGAGTGTTGCTTCTTTTACTCTGAATATGCAAACGGATTTCATGTGGGGCATATAGAATTAGATCTTCTCTTTGATGTCAATCCAACCTGAAATATTTGTAACTATATCTAGTATTTACAATTTTCTCTATTGATTATTAAAACACTTGGCATGTCAATTAATTTCTTTGCCTTTTTCCCCTCTCTCTCTCAAAGCTCCCAAAACCCCCAAAACTACACCATAAACCTCAACCAAACCATAAAAAAAATCAAACGCACAAAAAGACAATCCTCTGAAAAAAATATAGATATATTTATAGATTTGTTTCTCACAGAGGTTAATAAGAAAAACAGAATTTCAGGATGATGTCTCCAGCATTTTTTATGTAACATGGAAGAAACAATGCATACACTTATAATTATTTTCTATGTGTTCTCTCAAAAAAATAGGATTTTCCTGGACATCCTTCAAACAAGTATCTATTTCAGCAAACTGGAACGCTGGTATAAAACATCTGCAAAGATAAGGCTCGTTGGTGCGTAATTTTAGATGCACTGATGGCCAATGTTTAAGTAATTGGATCCCCTTCCCTAGCTCCTACACAGCTATTTGTGTATAAAATTTTAATCTGCTCTTTGAATCTAGATTCTATCCATAAAGTGTCAGACCATCACCACTGTGTTACTTAATGGAAATTTAGAAGGCTGAATGAAAATTCTGACTAATGGACCTAAGCAGCAATTTACATAGACAAGGTGAATGAAATGTGATTTTTTTCTTTCTTACTCCCTTTTTTATGGCAATCCTGAAACAAAGAATGTGATGATATAATTAAGGACTATACTATAAAACATACGCACAAGAACCCTGAACTAACACTTTCTCTGACCTTAATGCTAGTATTTCCTACTTGCACATGCTTAAAAATTTATCACCCTCAGAGAATCTGAATAAGTGTACTAAAATATATGGGACAATTTTGTGCATTATGAAAAAGCCACCTCTATCTTCTCTGACTGAATTCAATTCACAACTAAGTCCCAAAATCCAGATACCAAACCAAGGACCCTGAAGCAGCATACCTGGGATAAAGAAACATTATTAACAACATAGGAGTAATAATAAGGAAACAAATTAACAAAGTTAATTTGTACACACAGTAATCTGTTGATAGTGTAAATAAAACATTAAGAATCTAACCATGTCATTATGAATCCAGTTGTCACAATACTAATACATACCCTCTCAAATATTCTACCAGTGATACTTCCCAATACTAATAATTTAAACTTATATGCACAAGCTATCGAGTTTCTATCCCTATTTCTGCTATTTTACCCTTGTTGTGCTGCTCTGGGTCCTTAAGAAGCTGGGTATTAGAAGGGTTGCAGCAAATGTTCAGTATGAAAATTCTTTACCAAGAGAAGTACAGTATTGGTGGTCAGGATTTCTACCTCCTTCCCCTAGAATTCACTGAGGACTACTCTAAGACATTTTCTAATACACAGTATGCCTTGCTCTTTCTTCATACATCTTTTCTTTCTCTTTTTCATCCCCATAACCTCTTCACCCACCACTTTAAGTTGCTTTGATTTGATGGTCAATAAATGGTGATCCATGATCTTCATGAAGCCCTGGGCTTTCTGGCTTATACCTGTGCTTGCATTTTAAAGACTGCTCTCATGTATTATATTCCATGGTCATAGATCATTCGGCACTGAATGGCTACCAGTATTGTATTGTTTGTGAAAGTGATGGTGATAATGGTTTAACAACAAAATTGAACCAAGCTAAACTACAGCTGATACTATAATTTAACCGTCATCTGTCTGTGGTACTGTTGTTGTTAACTAACCTAAAAAAAAGTTCCTGGTAGATCAAGATATATCCATACAAAGCAAGCCTCAAAAATCCTAGTCCCAAGTCCATGCAAAGTTAATGAAAAGCCTGAAGCCTGTTACTGGGAATGGAATTACTGTAATTATCGGTCTACAGTGTTATGTTATGCCACATTTCCATTCAAAAATTAAAACTATTTGCCCAGGAAGAGTCCTCTTAGAAATTGTACATTTCATTAATGAAGAGAAAATTATTGAAATGACAGAATTGCATTTATTTCACAATTTTCTTTTGTATAATCGTTAAAGAAAATGGAAAAAAAAAAAAAAAAATTCCAGAAATGGAAACTTAGCATGCCAAATACAGCTACTACAGAAAATTCATGGGTTATCCCAGACAGTGTTGCAATGATTTGCCCTATTCTACTTAGTGAAAGCTCTCAATAAAATTGTATTCAAATAGCTGGGTTGGGGAATGAGACATGGAGTGATGATAAGATTTAAAGCCAAGGGTTACGAAATTTATCAGAGGCTTAGAACTTGATGTGACTTTGAATAATTCAGAAAATTCCATAATATTTCAGGTTATCAAGAAGTATTTTTCTTAAGTCTGGTGGAGATAGATGTACTTTTGCACAGTACAAAGCTGTTATCACAATGTATGCAATTACATTTGCAAGAGGTTTTATTATCTGGGTATCTGCTTTAATAAATATTTTCAATAGCTGTGTCACTACAGTATATAAGTGCACAGTGCAAACAATTTTTGATGATGTGTTACTTGGATAACTCGTCTCAAATTCATTGATTTTCTAATGCTTTCTGAAAATTCCCCATGTTTTTTATTAAAAAAATCTAAAGCAACAAACAAAAACAACAACAAACAAAATAAACAAACAAATTATGATCTTTTATAACAATAACTAGTCTGTATATGGAAGTTCAGTTGTATCACAAATTCGTTTAACCTGAAAGAGGAAGTAGTTGGTTGAGGTTGAGATTTCTTGATCCTTAAAAATCCTTAAGAACACAACTGGACAAAGCCCTAAGCATCCTTCTGTAACTAGACCTGCTCTAAGTGGGAAGTTGGAGTAACTGATCATCTAGATCTCCTGAAGTCTCTTGAAAAAAAAAGATTCTATGATAAGCCTAGGTTTCTAGTGTGATATAGAATCATTAAGGTTGGAAAAGACCTCCAAGATCAACAAGTTCAACCTTAAAATGAGAACTTCCAAGTTATTCAAGACATGCACACAGCATAGACATGATAAATGGCTTCCAGGAAACATAATCCATTCTGTAATATAAACAAAACAAAACCCAACAAGCTTTAAAAAGGGAGGCAGAAACTTAGTGTTTTCTGATGTTGAGCTTTCAATAAAAAATTGTGAGTTTGGGGGGCTATGTGTGGGCAAATTGTAATTTACCAATCTATAATTCCAGATAATAATTATTCCTTGGGCGATAACATAATGTCTTCTCATAATGTTGTGCTTTCTGCTTTAGGTGAATGTATGCATCCTTTACAGAACAGACAACACAGATTTATTCTTCTCAGCATCCCACAGAGAAAAACTGTAATAATTTTTTAAGATCTCAAAGTAGTAGTTAGAAGTATGCAGAACAACTTGCTAATGTGTTCTAGATATGCTGATAAACCCTCACACAAATATATTACATTTCTAAACTATGTAAGTTATTCTCAGCAGGTTGTGTATATCAGTGTTACCATCCATCAAGCTGGTCTATCTTTGCTAAAAGCAGCAGAAAGTAAAATGTCAAACATACATGATCAAGCCTTTGTTTTGGAGGAAAGACAACATGGCTACATGACCCTGAACTGCACTTGGAAGAAGCCAGTAGAAAAAGGACAATAAAAAAACCCAACTTTTTTTAAAAAGATTAATAAAGAAACGCAACCACTGTTCTTGTTTTTTAAGGGTTATGTTTATTCTGTAATAATCTGCTTAGTAGCTCATTAAAGAACAATTTTGCAGTGTTTACTTCAATTCTTCACACTTAGCAGCCTCAGTATATCTGAAATGTTTAGATGCCATCATATCACCTCTGTTAAGAACAAGAGGCAACACTTTCTCCTCAGTCATACTTTCTACAGAAACCCTCATTTTATCCCTCATCTCAGCAAAATGCTATGACTCTGGGGAACCACTAAGCTGTGACAATAAAACACAGCTAAAGGGAATATTAAGCAGAATATCTTACTGCCTAGGAGATAAAAATCCTCTCATAATCTGAACATAAACCAGTGCCATAGACCAGGGACATATGATTACATTATATACACCTGCCTGGAGACCAGCCCCTTGTACCTGGCATGTTCCTTTCTATTTGTAGGTACCTCTTTACCAGAAAGGTAATCAATACTTGGAAAGACTTCAGAAGGCATCTGAAGAATTGACACATGGGCATAAGTGGGCATAAGTCTTAAATAAATTAAGTATATAATGCTTTTCTTGAAGATAAGAAAAAAAAAAGTTACAGTATTGTTACTGAAGACAGAGAAAATATCATAAGCAGGAGAAAAGAAATTAAAAATAAATAAATAGACAAATTTTTAAAGAAGTTGGTAGATGAAAGGTTTTTCATAGTGAGATATAAAATGGCTTTCTAAGGGAACTGGAGAAAATTTCAGTGCCTTGCACACTTTAAATAACAAAAGAAAAAAAAATATTGTCGAGCATCTTGCTTTTGCAGGGATTTACATCCAAGAAATGCAGCATCTATCTGTAAGTGCTTTTTTTAAAGCTGTAGTCCCATTTTCACTCACATTTAAAATAGCTCTAGTACTACACTCAGCTGTACATCTATTTTTCAAATATTTTATTATACTAAATGCATATTTCATGGCTCTGCTTATCACTTACAGCAGATGGGAAAGATATTATCTCTGTCCATATACAATATTCAAGTTTTTTTCACTTTTCTATCAAACATCAGCTACTGATCACAGAAAAAGGTAGCAGGCATAGCAGAACGTAAAAGTTTTTTTCACAACTGTTAAAATCTTGAATTTTCCTTATTGATGTCTTACTTAACTACTCAATGTTTATGTGATCACCAGATTTTGACACAGGAAGAAATTCTCAACACATTTATTTTTTGAGAAACTGCTAGGGATTATTATTCTTTCCCCTTTGGCATGGAGATCATCAAATTTCATATGTCTGAAAGTAAAGTACTTGCAGCACTCTTGATGTTTCTTGCTCCCTTTTCCTAGAACTTCACAGCTGTGACTGTTAGTCTTTCTGCAAGCTTATATATAGATTTCCTCAGTTTCAGAAACTGCAAAATGCTTTGTGAGCTGTGATAGTTTTTACAGTGGATACTTTACACACATGTCAGATAAAATTTTGAGTGCTTGCGTATACGTGGTTGCAATGGACAAAATTCAGTGACAAGCTGACACATTATTCTATTTCAAAACACTTTCTGACAAAATCATAATTCTTCTTTTTCAATGCAAGAGTTCTGCAAGTTTTAACCGAATACTCTTTGTCTAGAGCACTCCAAGGTTTTTCTCTGTTTGGTTTCTTATCTTTTCTCTTAACATTTCCTCCAATCCAACTTCTACCTGTGTACAAATCTCTGATTCCATTTATTTAACTATTTCCAAATAAAAAAATCCCAAAGCATGTAATCCTGTCATTGCCTCATTTTGGATTTTCTTACATAGGTATTTGAGATACTGGCTTTGTCCCGTCTCCTTAAATATTCTTTTTTCATCTTCTTTGATAGTTTTCAATCTGGTTTCCAATTTACCTGTGCTGTGAACACTTCCCACTTCCTTTATATAATATGATTTTCATTCTGGTTACTTTCTTTTTGATAATTTTCTTTGTTTTTTTTTTTTTTTTTTTTTTTTTTCATTAGACATCATTTTATTTCTCAGTCAATGCTAATATATATACATATATATGTTAGTAGCTTTTTTCCCTGTTTCTTCTTCAGTCTATTAAGCTATTTCTGCATGCACATGGTTGTGTCATTGTCTGTGTTTCAATAGTTCATCTTTAGGAACAAGTTTCTTGGGCAAGGCAATACAACATGTTATAAATAAGTCAAAATTCATAATAAATTAAATGGTATCAGGGTCGATTTAAGTATAAGGGATATTAGACTGTACATGTATCCAAAGATGTTATATTTGGAATGTTCTTTGGCATGTTCCCTGGTAGCCCACCCAGAGTCACGGGTTACCCTTCTGGGTGATAACATTTGCATCTGAAGCACAGGCAGAACTTCGCAAGGAAGGTTTTGAGTTCCCATCATTGGGAAGCCAGATATCCATCTGGCACATCAATCTACTCAAATCCACTCTGCCCCTGGAGAATCCTTTTTCCATCTGAAAGGAGCAACAGATATGATCATCTAAGTTTTTGTTCCTCCCTGGACTATGCTGATGAACGGACCTCTTGCCCAAGACTCTTTGTTTCAATTACACAAAGAGAGTTCCTGGAAACATCAACATCTGAACGGACCCCTGATCTCTGGACCAGAGGACCATAGAAGACAAGATAAATATGAAAAAGACAAAGGATTCTCTAGCCAGCGGCAAGAAAAACAGTATAAAAACCGGACTCAGAAACCTCGAAGGTGTGCACTACCTACCCAAACTGCTGGTGTTCAGGGCTGTGTATGTGTCACCCAGGGTCAAGAACCTAGGCTTGGCCCTGCCATTTTATAGTGGCTATTCAAAATTGTCAATTTGAACATAAAATAAATCCTGTTTATTTTTATATTAATAATTTGGCTCATGAAATTTATTAATTCGATTTAATTGGCATTTTATACATAACAAACATACAGAAGTTTGTCCTAGACTAGTTATCAAACCAACTGAGCTGAAACCATACTCCCAACATGGGCAAGGGATGAACAAGAGGGAGAAGTAATTTACCAAATGTCTCAGGAAACCATGTTGTCCAGAGAGCTATGCTGAACTAGCAAATAACATCAGGGAAAAGACATATTTTTCCTTGGAGCATTTTTTGGAAAAGAGTCAAATCCAGCTACCTAAGTCAAGGCTGACACGTCTCCATGTTCCTGGACCAACAATAGTGAACTTGAGCTTGTATTCCCAGCAGGCACACACTCACATCTACAATACATGTGCACATATAAGCACATCCATCCATACAGATCTCAGACAGACAAAGTGTTCATGTGAACACAGTATCAATGGCTTCATACTGAGCCTCTTTTCTCTCAGATGGATCCATTACTACAAGATTTATCTCTGTATATGGTGTGGATTGCCCCCATAAGTTGTACATGGAGACTCAGTCTCTCTAGCTTCCCCAGATCCCTATCTCCACAATTGCTATCACCTGGACATATGACAGTACCTGAGACCACGGTCCCACTCCAGATCCTCTTTGTTAAACACCCGTGTGCACTGGGTACCTACATACACACACCCCCATACTGACACATCACAGATTCCTCAGAAGTTGTCCTTGAACTCGTAGTCCATGAAGCAGGTGGTCTTAGGTCCTTATTCTCCCCATCTGCCTCCCCCCTAGATGCAAACATGCATAGACTCCATAGTCCCTCCAGCAGCTGTTTTTGGTTCCACAGATGGCCAGCTCCTCCTGTGGTCCTGGTCTTAGAAACATCTCTCCAGCTCGTAGGCCACTTCACCAACTGGGCAGGTAGTGCAACTTGATCTAGTTAGTGATCACACTGTTGGCAAAGCTTTAACCATTAATCTCTTTCAGTTTTCTGGAAGAGATTCCACCATATAGGTATGATGACTGACATCTTTTAACATTAAGCTCTCAACATTTTATGAGATCAGTTCCTGTCATTTTCCACATTGGATAGAATTTCAATTTCTCTTGCTATCTTTTTTTTTTCTTGAAAGTGTTTCAGAAAGAAATAGCTCACAATAAGTTGATACAGGAGCCTAAGGCAAAAAATGAGACTAAAGATGTAGATATACAAATAAGAATTAATCTGACATTGACCAAAATAAAAAAATAAACACACTAAATATGTAAAAAACCTGCAAATACCATGTGTTTGTATTTATTTCTT
>JACBWW010000119.1:0-23826 GCA_020086605.1 Lanius collurio
CACCAGGGACAGTCTGAGAGGGCAGCCAGGGCTGAGGGCACAGGGGGAACACGGCAGCACAAAAGCAGTGGGTTAAAAGCCTGCAGCAGTGACATTTAAAGGAGGATGTCTCTGCCCTGGTTTTCCTTTCATTTACCCAGTGGGAATAAACCTGATTGGGGACAGCCCATCTGCTTGTAGGATCACCAGGAAACTCCAGTGCAAAGAGGTTCATTGGCAAAAATATAATGTAAAAGTAATTAGTCATTAAAAGGCCTGTCAAGCAGTTTGTACTTCACAAATTATTAAAGGGAATAACAAAAGCTCTTGCGCTGCTGTCGCTCCAACAGTTCTAACCAGTTCACAAAGCAATAATTGCAAGATAAATCTTGACACAGCCAAAGCAAATTCCTGGTAGCAAGAGCCACGAGGTGTTTGCACAGCATGAAAAGCTCAGGAGCAGCAGAGGGAACACAACAGCAGCTCCCAGCACAGCAAGGCACCAGTTTTCTCCTTTCTTCTGCCATATTCTCCCACAAAACCAGGTACTGAGTTCAGGGTAAATTGTTAAAAAATTTAGTACTTCAATTAGCACTTCCACAGTATGCTTAGCACCCTATAGTTCAATTAAAAATAAATAGGTCAGGTGGATTGAATGGAAAGGCACTAATTAAGGCATCTTTTATTTTTAATTTTGCCCGTAAGGACTGATACAGAACTAGTATTTTTATTGAAGCTACCTGATTTATACAATGCTGGATTAATTAATTTTGAATCACAATTTGATCTTTTATGATATTGCTTTACTTTCTTCCCTCTGCTTGCAAAGAATGATTAAACTGTGCCACTAATGAGAAACATTAATTTAATAGTTTTTAAATACATCATTAAACTCATTTCTCCAACACATTAATATTTCTCATTTATTTTGAGTTCAAATCAGAGTTTTCTCCCTTTAAGCCATGAAAACTTTACTCTTCATTTTTAATGTGATCAGTTGATGGGGTGGGTGGATAATTAATCTGCCTGGCCTTGTTCACTATATTGAAGCACAGAAACTGCTAAATTCAATCACAGATCTGCTTTTTCTTTATTCTGCCTTAAATAAAAAATGTCCAAAAATACAGCAGAAATCCTAATGTCTCTCAAACCCCTAAATGTTCTTGAACATAAAAAATATTGTTTATAGGGCAGACCCACGTGGTCCCTCAGGATGAGGAAACTCATCAGTCCCTGGGAGAAGAAACACTCACAATTTGCAGGAGCTGAGGAGCCTGTCCTGGGTTTGAAACAGTGCCAAGAAAGGTGCCAGATCCCTCAAGAGGATGCTGTGGCCAATGAGAAGTTTCTTAGGTCTCCAAGCATTAAAATGGAAACATGAAAACACCCAATTTTCAGCTTTTCTTTCCCCTCAGTCCCCGTGATTTTATCACAGAATGGTTTGGGCTGGAGAGGACATTTCAAGATCCTCCAGTCCAATTCCTCTGCCATAAACAAAGACATTTCTATGCCAATTTATTTCATTATTAAGCAGAACCTTGCAGTTCAGTTTCACCAACACTTATACCATCATTTCCAGCTCACAGAACATCCTTTTCCTTCTCTCCTTTCCCCATGACCTTTTCCAAAGTGACCTCTAGCAGAGAAAATATCACCCCACACCTGGATTTTACCCACAAGTGCTCATGGCAGAGCAATGACATTTTGCCATCAGGCAGCACATGCATTTTCCTGCCTGCCTGCAGCAGAACAGAGGGGTGGTGATATATAAAGAAATTAATTCCATTCATACTGACATTTACAGTGGAACTCCAGCAAGTGAGAAAACTCATTTTCAAGCCTTGCTCACAGGCAAACATCCCCGAAATTGGGGTAGAAGTTTTGCAGACCCTACAAGGGATTTACAAAACTTCCTCCATGATGACACTGGAGTGTGTTCATTAATGAAAATTAAATATTTAAGAAGCTATGCAAAATAAGGTTTGAAAGGCAAAGTGATAATTTCCTACTACTGCTCAGTGAGTAGAAATTTCTTTGGGATGGGGCAGGTGTTTATTTTCCTTTTTTCTTTTAATTAAAACAAAACCACTTTCTTGCAGGACACCCATTCAAGAGGGAATTGAACATTTCTACCTAAACAAGACTTTTGGGAGCTTTTTAGTGCAACTCTCCATCAAATCAAGGCAGGCAGCAGCAGGGTTTTTAATCCCTCAAAATGAAGATGTGGAAGTCTCTACCTGGCTCTTGGCACTCATTTACATGGAGATGCAGAACGTGGGGGTTTGATAACTAATTTTTTTTTGTAATTCAGAATGAAGTGTTGCCATGGCAATCCCGATGTGGAAGATGTTCTATTTAGGGAAAAGTCTCCTGTAAAGAAAAGACAACCCAGACACTCATTGACAGCTCCAGTGAGACTCCATGAGCTGCCCTGTCCTTCCAAACACACCTGAGGCACCTCAGACTCAGAGATCTGAAAAGAGGGACAGACCAGGAGCCACTTTTGGATTCTCTGCCAAAATGGACTGAATTGTGGCAGCACTTTCCATCGGGGAATTGTTTTGCAAAAAACATTTTTTGTTTATGATTGTTGGATTCGTATGTGTAAATTCATGACTTATGCAGTGTCATAAGACTTCTTAGCCATTACCATGTTTTAATCCTCATGAAGGTTAAAGTTGCCCTCTCAGTTTATCAGCAGCAGCCTGGAAATGACTGTTTGTTCTCTGAGTCACAGATTTCCTTCACAACCAATATTTGAAATTACCAATAACCAGTTTTTATGCTTTATAAATAACCAATAACCAATTTTTATGCTTTATAAATAACCAATAACCAGTTTTTATGCTTTATGGAGTCATTTAGCTAGTGGCTGCAATAATATGAAGAGACTGAGTAATTTGCTTTAGAAATAGTACTTAGAAATTATAAAATCCTAGAATAGTTTGGGTTGGGATTAAAGATAACTCAGTCCCACNACTCCATGCCCTTGGAAAATCCCACTCTTGTGGGACTCAGGGGGATTCAGGGACCTTCTGAATCTGGTGCTTGTCCCTGTGGTGCAGCCCCGGTCCCTCACCTGCCCCCCCAGCTGTTCCCATCACATTCCCCAGGAAATTTGGCAAGAACAGCCACAATGGAACAAAATTCCTGCCTGTGGAGTGTGACAGCTGGAGGGAGGCATAAAAATGCTTGTGCACGTTTACACTGAGATTTCTGTGCACAAATGCTTGTTCCAATTTAATTAAAAATAACACAGAAAAATAGTTAAGAGACCTTACCCTGGGACATGGGAGGCAATTAAAGTTGATAGCACTTGTTCTTATCCCAAATGAAGTGATTGAGCAATTCACTGCAGAAAGTTTCTGTAGCTCAGCAGAGATGGTGCCACACTCAATTTACACTCATTCCATGGATTTAGCACCTTGCTTTTCATGCTGGAGCAGAAAAAGGAAATTAATGGATACCAATTCACCTCCAGGAGTCCAGGAGTCACACAGTGCAGTTGTTTTCTTATTCTCTTGTCCAGAAGAATTAAGAATTTCGGGACAAACCTGGAGCCCTCCCAGCAGATTTTTGCAGGCTCACAGGTGGCATTTCTTATCTTAAAGAGTGGGGCAAGAACAACCCATGCCTTAGCAGACAGATCATTTGCAGACCTTCACTGATTTGTTTAAACATTGAAAATGAATCTAACATTTACCTTGATCTAAATAGACCACAATAAGTGAACGAACACTGTGCTGTTATTACTTGAGTGTTTCTCATGTTCTTTCACCTTTAAATTCTCTTCTCTTCTCTTTCATCTGTGGTTATTTTAATAATTTGTAGTGGAAGCCCTCTAGATTTCCTCTGCAGCATTCCTGCACAGTTCCCAACCCCCATATATCAACCCCCTCTTTCAACTCCTGCACTTCAAAACATTTAAAACACCTTAATGGCTTTTCTCACTGAACCGTAAAAATTATTTATAAATTCATTTTAAAACATACATACAAGGAGAAACTCATAACATGTCATGAAATACGAATTATATTTACTGGAGTACAAAAAATTCTCTGGGTCTGTGTATATGTAATGAAGGAAAAAGCCAACTCCTTCTCCAAGTGGATCTTACTATAAACCAATCACCAAATGCAAGGTGAGAGGATAACTACTTATTTGCTACAATTACTTTTTAAAATAAAGACCTTGACAGGAAAAAGCAGTCCCTTCCAAGACTCAATTTTAATTAGTATATTTAATGCAGTTTCAAGGGATTGTATCACTATTTTATCCAGGATTTTTCACAACAAAACAGCTGCAGCTTCTCCTTCCCTCTAAGGTTTAAAGCAATGGCAGGGGCTGTTAATCTGGGTTACCTCTGCAGCTCAGCAAGGGAAACCACCCCAAAAGTTCAGTGACACTTCAGGAGAAATGCTTTTCATCAAAATGAATCTTTATTGCAAATTCACTTGGCATGGCAAGAGAATTGAACACACAGCTTTGAGGTCAGGCTGAAGCAGTCAATTTTCATTCAGAATTTCCCAGATATCCCTGTTAGACACTCATGGACCTTTCCCAGAATGCCACAAAAACCTGAAACAAAGAAGTGCTGATCTTGACCACCCACATTTGAAAATTCAACACTTTTTGTCCGCTGGATGAGACAAAGTTCTTTTCCAGAGAGGAAGAAGTGCCATCAGTGTCTCATCCTTTTGCTCAGCAGTTCCAGGACAGCAGCAGAACCGACTTCAAAACGTCCTGTCTTAGCACAAAGCAAACAAACCCTTCCTGAAACAAGCAAAAAACCAGCCCTAAAGTACTTCAGACACATCAAACCAACCTGGTGTCTTCCCTGTTAATTCAGATTACGGAAGCCTCAATTACATTTTCTCGCCTTATCAAAACATCTCATTTAAACTGGGAAATCACCACAGGGAAGTTTTCATTGGGTTTTTATTTTCCAGGGTAAAATTCCTGTCACAGGAAATACTCAGCTACAGCCATTTCTCATTAGCAAAATTGTATATTAATGACTCCTAGGTGTTGATTTTTGTGTGTGGTAAATCCCACACCATTCAGCCTCCACCCAGACATGGTTCCTGTGCCTTTCTGGATCACTGAGCCTTCAAAGCATGCTCGAAAGAGGGGAAACATTGAACTCTACAAAGTGCCCTGAGTTTTCAGGGCCACAGAGAGAGATTAGACAGCAGCTACTGGTGCTGCTGAGTGGGGCAAGAAAACTTTGTTCTTCTTTTTTGTTTGGTTTTTTTTCCCCTCCTGTCCGGCTCTTCTTCTTCACAGAGAGACGGGGAAGTTTCTTCGTCCTGGAACTTTGGGTTTGGTTTTTGTCCCTTTTCTTTCTTTGCTGTTTTTCCCTCTTCTCTCTGGACTGTTTCAGAATATCAGAAGCATCAGAGCCCCCCACGGGACCCCCTGACATGGGGGGGTCCCCTCTGCCCCCCACCCTGACCAGCTCCAGTCCAGCTTTAGGGGAGAGGGACTTTGAGAAGGACTTTTTAATCCTTTGGGGTTTCTCCCTCAGCAGGAGGTTTTATCATTATTATTTAGCATTGTTATTCCTTACCTGTCTGTTTGTTAAAGAAATAACTTTATTTTCTCTTTCACATTTTGTTCTTCCCAGACCTGAGGAGGGGGGGTGGCTGTAGCCTGCCTTCCTTCCTAGGACAGATTCCCTCTGGGCATTTCCCTTTAATTTGGTCCAAACCATCACAAATATTCTTGAATTGTTTACAGCCAGAGAAGCTGGTGCTTGAGCAGGTCACTGCTGATGCCATCCCTTATCTCATTTCCAAAGCCTCCTTATTTCCCAGATTTTCCAGCTAAGGTTCACAAAGAATAGATTTGTTCTTTGCCTCCTGTGCAAACATTATTTGCAGTGATATCAGCTCCCAGAACATTAGAAATTGCTTAATTCCTGTGGACCTCAGACGAGATTGGAGCATATTTATCAGGGACAAGTCTCTCAATTAGATAAACAGCATTCATCAGCCTCCAAAGGTCCTCTGATCCCCAACAAGCATTTTTCAAGCCATTATTCTGTGTATTTAATTAACCACAGAGGGAGGAAAAGGAAGCACTCCAGAACCCAGCCAGAATGATTCTGCAGTAAGACAACCAAATAATTAACTTCAGGAAAGCTGCTGTGAGACACAACCAAAGGAATGTCCAAGTTTGCAGAGATCCTGGATATCAGGAAGGTCAGGGATGGCCAAATCAGGACTTTGCCATTTTAAGGTGGCAGAGCAGTCCCAGAAAGGCTTGGTTGGAAAGAAGGACAGCCCAATTTCGGGCAAGGAGGACAGAAGTGCACACCATCCCTGAAGCTGTGCAAAGCTTTGGGTGATGCTGCAGCAGCTCAGTTCTCATCAGTGCAGGCAAGGACTGTGTGGGCCCAGGAAAATCAACACTTTCCCATATTTCAGGGTTTAGAAGTGAAATTCATCACAACCAGCAAATTCTCTTCATTCACAGAAGCCTGAACCAAAAGGCTTGGAGTGAGCAGGGAACAGGCAGGGGGAAACCACTCGAGACTCACATCCCCAGGCAAAACTCCTTTTCCAATAAACCCCTTTTAATCCACCTTGGAAGAGAAGAGGTGCAGCAGGAGCCTGCTCCAATTGTTTTTACTGTGGCTTTTGAATAGGAGTCTTTGACACAGTTTTAAAACACATCAATCCTCTCTGTGTTTATCTATGCTGATGAGCATTATGTTCTGCTTCAGAAATATCTATTTCTGCACTTGAGTAATTTTATTTCCCTATTGTTAAAATGAAAGATTGGCTAAACAATTTCAGCAATGCCTGTCAAGCACTTCCTTTCTCCTGCAAATCCTAAAGCTCTGATTCTCATCATTAAGTCCCTGACAATATAAAGACAGACTTCTTCAAAAAAACCATCCTCAACAAAGATAAATGCACAGAAATTATACAGAAATTGGCCTGAAGTATCATTGCAGTATAAATAGATTTTCTGAAGAGGAAATACATCCCTATTCAGTCCCCAGAGCTCAACACAGACAATAATGACCTGCATTTTAAAAGCCTTCTTGTACCAAACGCTGTGCAAGGATTTAAAAGGTTTTCAAACTTCGAAGTCTATGAGAAAAACTCCCCATTCCATGATGGCAGATTGCACCATCAGCTCCTCCAGGCAACAGGAACAATGCAGTTATCAAGAGCTTCTGCCAGAAATGCAAATCCAGCTGAAGGTCACCTAAGCCTGTCTGTGTGGTGTTGGGTGCTCCAAGAACAAAGGACAAGTGTGTAGTGATTTGTCACCAGCCTCCAAACAACCTTTGCTTTTTGTCAGGGCTGGAAATGGCAAGTGGAACACTGGAATGTGCCCTCCAGGAAATCCTGGTCTGGAATTTATCTGTGTCTTAAATTGCTGCCACTGCAAAGGCCCCCCCACTTTAATCTCTGGTTTTCTCAAACAGGGTTTTGATTGGCCCCAAGCCAGGCCAGGAGACCCTTCAGAGACAGAGTCAGAGCAGTGGGTATTTGCTTTATTCAGCAATGCTGGGTGTGTGGGGGATCGGTCCTCCAAACACACACCCCGGTACCTTCTACAATACAGAACTTATGGGTTAAATTATGAATATTCATTGCATTCATTGGGACAGGTGTGGTTATACAAATTATTCCCTGTAAGCCATTAATATCATTAGCATACGGGTCACGCATGCGTTGTGTGTCCTGGTGGTCGCACTGAGGAAGGCTTCTCCTCTTCCTCGGGGGTCTCTGTGATGAAGATCAGCAGTCTTCCTCATAGTGCCCTTTTCACCTTTCTCCCTGGGGCCTGCGGAGTCCTTTGAGGAACGATTCAGGGTTTCTGAGATGATCTTTGTCCCTTCTATCCTGACAAGATCAGGGCGAATCCTACTAACAAGGTCTTGTAATCAGCATTTGCTGTCTGAATTAACATTTGCTGTCTCCTCCTGTCCCCTCTATCTTGACAAGATGTAAATTCAGCTTCTTAAGTTTTGTCTCCTAATAGTTAACTGTGCTTACATGAGTTACCCACTGACTACCCCTTACTCAGTTTCCATTTCATTTTGAAGCTCCCCTGCCTTCTGACTCGTGGCTCTCCTTGCAGAGTGAAAAACAGCATCCCATGGTAACCATTCCCTTGTTGTCTTCTCCTTATCCATTTAGATTTTTAGTGTCTATCACTTCAGCTAAACTGACAGCTCTGCCTTCAGCCACCCCTTCTATCCTGCTCTTGCTTTCCTGGACCACCCAGGCTCAGTGACACCGAGCAGAGCCTGGCACAGGTGGTGGCACCACAGCTCCAGGAACCCCCATTTGCACTTCCCCAGGCCCCCAACATGGAGTTAACACTTGCCCAACCCACACGCTGGGCTAAACCTTTAAAAGCCAACTGGGAGATTGCAATTGCTGCAATTAATCCAAATGTAAAAAGATTACAGATTATCCAGCTGTTGTGGATGGTTACAGTGAATTCCCCTCACCCCTCAAAGCAGCTGAATTTCTCCAGCACCTTCTCCATTCTTTGCTCTGTCTGGAGTGGGGCTTGGATGCAGCAGATCTGCCAGGATGTTGTAGTCAGAAAAAAAAAGCCAGGAAAAAAGCACAGCATTAGGCAGATGATTGAAGTCCTTCCTTCCTTTGTCTTTCAGATTAATTAAATGTGTCCAAATGAGTCACTTGATGAGAGAGCATCAGCTCTCCCTTTCCCATCCAGTCCCACACAGCCACACTCTGGAAGAATCTGGGATTTTGGCTGCCCCTGGATCCATGTGAGACACAAACTCTGTGTTTGGGGAAGGAAAGGTGGAGGATGCCTCTGAACCTGACTGTGTGGGGCAACATTTTATGGGACATCAACCTTTTAAAGGCAATTCCATGCAGTAACCCCCTCTTTTTTGGAACAGTGTCTGAAATCACAGCAAGGAGATGATGCCAGGGGGGTGTGTTTTCCACACGAGCTTTTCAAACAACACAGGCAGACCTCAAAAAGTGCAGTTAATCCCACTTGGACAATGTATGGACCTAGTAAAGAGACCATTTGAGGAGCTGGGTAACCAAGTGTGATAGGGTGGCCCATCAGGGTGGCACAAACAGCTGTGACAGAACTAAAAACACAACACAGAACCCAGGTGTGATAGGGTGGCCCATCAGGGTGGCACAAACAGCTGTGGCAGAACTAAAAACACGACACAGAACCCAGGTGTGATAGGGTGGCCCATCAGGGTGGCACAAACAGCTGTGACAGAACTAAAAACACAGCACAGAACCCAAGTGTGATAGGGTGGCACATCAGGGTGACACAAACAGCTGTGACAGAACCAAAAACACAGCACAGAACCCGTGAGCATCAGAGCTGATCTCCCCTTCACCTCCAAACATCTCCCAAGGTAAGAAAACAACACATCAGGAGAGTGGAGGGGGAAAACCATTCTCTGTCATTTGGTGGGGTCACCCAAACTATTTGTGGAACATCTCCTCTGGTTATAAGTGCAGAAGGAAATTCTTGAAGCACGAAGTGCTTGGTAAACAAACAGCACCAGCCCAGCAGTGAGGGCTGCAGAGGCTTCATGACAGCGTGTTAAATGCATTATTCAACACACTACAAAGTGCAACATGTTAAAGTGACAATTTGTACTGCATTTACCTCCCCGTCAGCAAAGGTATTAGAACAGAACGAGGTGTGCTGTAGGAACAGAAATCAGGCACTGGAAGAGAGATCCAAGCTGAAGCAGCAAAGAAAACAGTTTACCACACTCAGATATCTTGATCCCAAAGGGGATTTAAAGCAGTGCTGGCAGCCAGAACACTTCAGTGAGCAAACCCTTTGTGTTCAGTTTGCAGACACTGNNNNATCTTTGCAATATTTAAGGAATAAAATAAGGCAGGAAAAGTCTTCCTATAAAAAGTCTGGCACTTTGCACATGCACTGGAACAAGACATTTTCCATTTTTTTTCCAGAAACACAAAAATGCTGCTGCTGCAGGGCTCTGGCAGTTGTGGGCTGATAATTTGGTATTTCTACACATGAAAATAATGTAGAATTTAATAATAATGTATTGTTTAACTCCTCTGGTGTTCATCTGCAGAATCCCAAAGGTTGCTGGAGACATTCTTAATGCCCTGAGCAGCACACAAAAATTACAATTATTTTCCAGGTGTTGAATTGTGCTAAAGGAAACCCCTCATATTTCAAACTCAAACACTGCTTCCTTATTTTAATTTGAATTTACCTGCCCTTCTGTGAGGGACAGCTCCTAAAACAATTCTACCATCTTGGAATAATTAAAAAAAAAAATCTGATAAAATTAAGAAATAAAATCCAACACCTTTGAAGACGTGGCATGGACAAAGACACAGGGCATTGTGGTGAGAGGAGCAGTTTCAACACTTTCTCTGTGACTGTGGAGCAAGGTCTAAAACATCCAGGTGTTTTGTCTCATCCAGATGTGCTGTCTCAGCATCCAGCTCCAAAGATTATTGAGGAAGAGAGTGGCCAATGGAGCTGCTGCTGGGCACGGTCTAAAACATCCAGGTGTTTGGTTTCTCAAACTGTGCTGTCTCAGCATCCAGCCCCAAAGATTTTTGAGGAAGAGCGTGGCCAATGGAGCTGCTGCTGGGCACAGAGGGAATATCTTCCCATTTTCTGAGCTGCACCTAAAGCAGGGGGAAAAAATCCATGAGCATCAGTTGCATTCCATTCATCATCCTGGAGCAGCAGTGCTGAGGGGAGAAGCACAGGAGCCAAATTAACACCAGTGACAGAGGAACTGGGACCACCTTTTCCTGACTCTGCAGAAAATCAGTCATAATTCACCCCCCCATAAACCAGACAAGGCTGAAAGTACCCTGAGTTCTGTGAATAAAAGGTGTTAAGTGCTTTATCATTATTCAGAGCCGTCAATCAGCCACCTTTCAGCAGCACTAAGAGTTCAGACAAAGCAAAACTCTCAGCAGAATTGCTCCAGAAAAGTCAGGCTGCCTAAGGAGTATTCTCAATTCCAGGAGTGCCTGGCTGCTGCCAGACCCTGCTCACCTAATGCTGCCTCCTGTACAAATTACACCCTTGTTTTGGTTAATATTGCATGAGAAATCCTTCCAGTTACAATAAATCACCTCCTGTGAATCCTGCAGCTCACAATTTTTTTAATGAACATTCATTATGGCAAAGAAAATATCTCCTCAAACAAAAGCACTGGGCAATAAATGCAGTTTTATGACACAGGAACTTCTGACTTACACTGTCTCTTTAGGGCAATTTGTTCAGTGAATTTAGCTCAGGATGCACCTCTGGAATGCACAAACAGTCAGGGTTTAGGCTCCACCACATCCACTGGTAACTGGGAACCCAAAAGCCAGCATCACTGACAGTCTGGTTTCATTTTACAATGCACAATAGTTTGTTTGAGCCTGAAGTCTGGCACATCCTCCAGCCAGGAGCTGCTCTGGCAAGGAAGAATCCTCAGATGTGCCCCAGTGAGGGGCCAGAATCCAACACCCACCAGAGCTGAGGGGCCCAGGCCAGCAGGAAGACAACCCAGCCATGGCAAATTCCCCTGGTGTTACTGGTCTCCACTAGGAATACCCCTGTTTAACCACTGGAACACCTTCAGGTCAAAACCAAACCATGCTATAAAAATCAGCAGGTGTGGGTTGGAATGGAGATAACTGCATTGCTGCTTTTGGGAAGGGGAGACCTTCCAAACAGGTTTTATTCCTAATAATGTGAATTATTACGACTGGGAGTCAAGTGACACAGCAGAAAACAGGGGAAGTACAACAAATATTTACATGTGTGATGATTTGAAACAGTTGAAAAGTCTCTTCTGTGTTTTTTTCACAGAAGTTTTCTTTCATGGACTCACAGGAGGGTTTGGGTTGGAAGGAACCTCGAGTCCCATCTCATGGGCAGGGACACCTTCCACCATCTCAAGTTTCTCCAAAGCTCCTCCAGCCTGGCCTTGGATACTTCAGGCCCTTGCTGGGACTGTCCAGGGCAGTGGTGGAGTCCCCATCCCTGGGTGGATTTGATGCTGGTTGGATTTGATGACCTTAAAGGCCTTTTCCAGACCCATTTCTAACCTCTGTACAATTCCATGGTTCTCTGTCCCCTTCAGGCAAACTGGGGATTTACTCAGCACTACCCACTGGAAATTCCAGCCCTGAATATTTTAGTGACTGAGCTGTATTTGGTTAGAGGAGGAGAAGGCAGGGTCTTTAGGACCTGTTTGTTCCCCAGCAGAGACTCAAGACATCCACAAACAGTGGCAGTAAAGTGAGGGAACAGCTCAATTACTGCATCTGTGGTACTCCAATCCATGTGCCAGAGGCAAAAGGAAAAGCAGCAGTGGCATAGAAATGAGGGCATTAATTCCAGTGTGTGATGGGACTCAGATGGAGGGGGGGTTATAACCAGGGAAGGCAGAACTGGGAGCTCACTGAGAGCAGCACAACAGGGACAGCAAAAGGGACTGCACCTTCCACCAGCAGTGGCTGCACCCAAGGTGGGGCTCACCCTGTGCCACAATCCAAGTGGGAAGCACTTTCAAGACTCAAGGGCCACCTCATTCCCAGGACAGCTCCTTGGATGGCCTGGGAGGGGCAGGAATCTCTGTGTTCAGCACTGGTCACCTTGCACCACCCATTTCAAATCCAAGCCTTCCCTTCCTCCCTTAATTTTTAACTTCAGGCTGGAGTTGTGCTTTCCACATTCTAATCCTTATCTTCAGGAATGTTCTGTGAAATATTGGCATTATTTTTCAGCTAAATTTCTCAGAAAGCTGTGAAAGAGCAGAGTGATACCCAGCAGTGGCAGGAGGAAGAGTAACAGGCACACATTAATAAATGAGGCAGCATCCCTGCAGATAGAGGTGGATTAGTGATCACTGATTAGTCCTTATCAAACATATCTCCAGGTATCAAAAAATGGAGAAGCAAAGGAGCAGGTCAGAAGTAAATCATGTGGAATGGATGGTGGGGAGGAAGAACACAAAACCCAAGTCTCTGGGCCATGAAATGTAAAAATCCTTGGTAAAAAAGCTTTTATCACAGATCTGTTCTCCACAGTGCATCAAAACAGGCTCATAAGCAGAAAAGGGTGTGAGAGTGGGAGTTAAACCACACTAAAAATTTGGGATGGGCTCTGGCTGCAAAAATCAGATGTAAAGAAAAATTTTCTGGTCTGATGGCTTTTCAAATGAACCCCCCTAAAGGGCTCTGCCAGGAGGGACAGCGGGGTGGGACCTCAAGTCCTTCAAGCTGGTTTTGAAGTCTGAGCGAGCCTGGAGCCAGCCTGGAAACAGAAAAAGGGCACAGAGAGTTTGTTGGTGCCCCAAATCAATGCCAATTGTTGTTTCTTGCCACAGAAACACTGAAGAGCCCCAGGTGCCACCCTCGTGCAGGCCCTGAGTGACCTCTGCTCCTCAGGATCCACACAAAAGCAGCTTCTTTGCCCAGAGCCAGGAGGAGAATGGGCAAAATGATCATTTTACCTGTAAATGTGTCTGAATTCTAGATCAAATATGGAGGAGTGGGTGACACAGAATTTCACTGCACCATTTAATTGGAGTTCTGAAGAAAGCTGACTTAGAAATCCCATTTTTGGGGACAATTCTCTGTAATAGCTGCTCCTTTCTAATTTTCACCTGTGTTTTCCATCCAGAGCACTGCTCCTTCCCAGGCTGCCTGGAATGTAGAAAGAGAAGCAAAAAAACCCCCAAGAGATGGTTTGCAGACCCTCTCTTTACAAGTTGGAATTTAAAAGAGAAAATTAGGAAATTGAGAAATTTTGGAAGTTTAAAATTTGGAAAATGTGTTGGAATATGAATTGGAAAATTAAGAGAGGCTTTTCAGACCTCTCATAGAGTCTAAAAAGGATTTTCTGACCCTCTCTTAGTCCCAAGTGCCCAAAGCTTACAGCCTCTTCAGCCAAAATTTGGAGCACACAAAAATCTCCAAAACATTTTGTTCTCAGGCATTTCAGGAGTTGGGAGGTGCCCAGACACAGTCAGATTTTAGGGGCTGAGGACAGAGGGACATGGAGATGACTCCAGTTGTTAATGAGGATTAAAGTCTGATGGTTTATTGTTAGCTCAATTATCTTCCTGACTCTGACAAAGTTCCAGGTTCCCAAAAAGAGGCCAAAATTCTCAATCTTTTTCTGCTCAGAAAAGGAACAGAATGAGCCACCCTGTTTTTCCATGAGGCAGAGGCTGTGGATGCTCAGAGGGAGAAGGGCAAAGCTGTCTCCAGATGCTCATGAAAATTTCCTCGGGGGCCTTGGGGGAGGAAGGGAAGTGACATAAAGGTCATTTTGTAAGGCCTTGAATATTTTTAATTCAAAATATGTATCACATTTTAATCAAACCCTTTCGGTGCTATTTCTATCCAAGTAATTTGCATTCTGGCTCTGTCACAGGGGCAGTTATGAGTCAGCTAAGCTCTCTAATATAATAACTATCAGAAAATTGTCTTGCATTATTCATGTTAATTATACTGAACCAAACACTGTAGACAGGAAAATGTATTTTCCGTTGTAATATTTTTTTGCCTCACAGAGATTTTAGGAATTGATTGGAGCAAGTTTCTTTCTCAAGAGTAAAGATGCAGACAAAAAACGATGTCAAACATCCCCAGCCTTGGCAAACAACAGGAGCTCCCTCTGATTTTTTTGCCTTGCTAGCTACAGAGAAGAGATTTTGTTTCTCTATAAACAGGTAAAATAAAAATAAAATCCAGTGCCCCGAGTGAGCAGCACACTCATCATTTATGGATGCCTGAATCAGTCAAGGAAAGCCTGGTAAGAGGGATGACAAATTTCCTGGCTTGCCTCTGCTCCTGCCAACCTGGTATTTTGATTTTTTTGGTGTAAAATATTGAAAAGCAACTTGTTTTCTCCTGAGTAGCCCTGTGAAGGTTCCATCTCAGGCTGTAACACAAATACAGGATCTGTTGCCCTCCCTGGCTCTGCAATTCAAACAAACACAAACCTGGCATGAGGCAGGCTTGGGGCACCTGCACCAGTGACAGCCTCACTGGAAACTCTGTCTGATCCCCATGGGAGAATCACTGAGCATTTGGGGTTGGAAAGGACCCCAAAGATCTTTTTCCATCCCCTGCCACAGGCAAGGACAACTTCCACTATCCCAGGTTGCTCCAAATCCCATCCAACCAGGCCAATACCAACCCCAAAACTTCCTAAAATGTCACAAACCACCCCCTTGTAGTCTGTGAGTGTTAAAAACATCATGAAACACAATTACCTGAGTGCCATCAACCAAACTCATTAATTCTTCTGTCCAGGTTTTAGTTTTCTACTTTAAGAGCTAGGTATTTTGGGGTTTTTGTTACATTTAACAGGTAAATTATCTAAACTCCTTTTTCCCCTGCATTTCCAGAAATTATCCTTCAAATTTGCCATCAACCAAACTCATTAATTCTTCTGTTCAGGTTTTAGTTTTCTACTTTAAGAGCTAGGCATTTTGGGGTTTTTGTTACATTTAACAGGTAAATTATCTAAACTCCTTTTTCCCCTGCATTTCCAGAAATTCTCCTTCAAATTGCTAAAAGAAAGGATTTATAAATATCTGGTGATGCTTGTATTTTTGTTAACAAAATACCTTCGGTATGGAAAGGAAATTAATGGAACAAGGAAGATGGGGGGGAGAAGGGGAAAAAACCTGAGGGACTTAAACCCTCACCTTATTTTTCCCCACTGTGACAAACCTCATGGAAGGAGTTCCCTACAAATATTTAGGTGCAGGAGGTGGGCTGGGGAAGCTGATTTAATCCCAGCCAGGCTAAAGTGGTTCTGTACCTCCCCTACCCCGATCCCTCAGCAGGCAGCAAGGGAATGGAAAGGAATTTATCATAAACAGCACCCAGTTTGCAGCCCTCAGGCCCCACCCTTCCCAAGGGCTCTCTGGAACCCCATTAGGGTGGGATGTGGGACATAAAAGACCATAAAGTGCCCAAGTAGGGGGGGACCAGGCCATAACTGGTGGCAGAGACCTTGAGCTGCAAACAGCAGTGTGAGATCCCTAAAACAGGTTGTGGGCTGAGCACACAGCCCTGAAGGGCAGGGGGACAGCACTCAGGCTTCATCACAGTAATTCCAAAGGTATGGGGATGATAATTGGAGGTTTTACCTAATTATGATTCGGGTTTCTGGTGTGTTGGGCAGATATGTGTGGATCCAGCAAGGTAAGAGATAGGCAACCTACATAATTTCTGCAGAATGTGGACTAATTATAGAATTTGTGCTGGAAGGAACACCAAAGACCGTGATACCTTCAGAGAATTCCAAGTTTTTCTAAACAGGACAAAGCAACAAAACACTCCCACTGTTTGTAGCCTGATGGAAAGGAGACTGTGTAAGAAACAGAAGACATTTGTGGTTCAGACCTTGACTAAAGAGTCCTTTCAAACACCTCCCCATGGCTTTCTCCAAGGAAACCTGCAAATAACTCAGCTCATGAACTTCTCTAAATCAAGTTTTAATGAATGCCTGTTATTCTCATTTTTCAGAACAGGCTCTGCCAGTCTTAGAGTATTGATGACAATGCCAAGTGCAGCAATCAACAGGATTTGTTTTATTATCTGCAGTTTGCACCTCTTAAAAATAAAAAAGTTGGCCTGTAAGGATGAATAGGTCTGATTAAACTTGCACAGTCACAACCCCTGCCTGCCCCTCTCTCTGCTCCCCTCTGCAAGGGCTGCTGGGTTTGTCTCCCCAATGTGACACCCACCTTGGAAGACTCAGGCTTGTTGGTGTTTTTAATTAATCACTGCAATTACCTGGCCAGGCATCATCAGGAGGAACCCCAAATAGTCACTAGACTACATCTTAGTTGGGTTTAGGAAAAAACCCCACAAATATTTGCTGGGAAATCTTCAAAGGGGGAGCTGCTCTCTCTCCTGACCAGCCATTAAGTGGTTTGCCAATGCTTTTATTATTCCCATACTCTGTGCCTGACCTTTGCTGAAGAACAGAATTAATTTATGCTCACATACCTGTACCACAAGTGCACAGCCTTCCACAGCCCAAATACAAGCCCAATTAGCCCCTACAACAACACACAAATTACTGGGTTGACTGTAGTTGTAGCAATTCTTCTTAAGGGCTTAAATAACCTTTTTAACCAGCTAAATAAAAAAGTTCAGCTGATTCTAATTAAATATAAGGCTGCTTTGCAAGGTGAAGGCAGAAGGTGCAGGAAGCCCCTTAATGAGCTAACAAAATCAAAATGAGTGCCCTCAGCATCAGGCCCTATCAGTTATTTCACAGTGAGCGTGCCAGGAGCTCACAGCAAGGGGCACAGGGGGGAGTTTGCCATGCTGGTGTCACTTTGACCAAAGGGGGCCTGAAAGTGGAGGATAAAACAAGGAAAGAAGTCCTGCAAGTGACTCTGACCAGGGGACTCTGAGGACAGGACCCTGCTGGGTCACCCCTCCCCTCCAGCTTAACTGGAAATTTGCTTTTTACTCCACAGCTTCTGCTGAGGTTTCCAGCTCTGGTGGCTGACACCACCCAGAAAGGTGATTGCTTTATGGGAGCATCATCTGGAATTCCTGAGATGTCAAAACAATGCCAGTTTGATCAGAGGTGAAGGCTTTACCAGGCCTTTAACTTTCCACTCTGCAACAAATTTTCCAGCTCTCTTTTTACAGGGATGCACAAAGAAAGGCTTTTGGAAATTCTCCTCCTTGCTGATCCAAGTCAGTCCTTCAGCATTGTGTGGTCTAAAACCACAAGTAAATTTGGAAGCTGCTTCACAAGGACCCAAATAAGTGCTGAAGATGATTATCCAGACTCCTCAGGAGCAGTGTGAAAGGTCAGATTCCTTAGAAAATTGGCTTTTTTCTCCCCCCCAGAGGCTGAATTTACCTCCTGGCTGGGAATGGCAGGTCAGTGGGGCAGTGCTGGAGGCACAGAGCTGGCACCTGGAGCTCCCTGTGCCTCGAGATCTTCCCACTCCAGAGGGGACCATCTGGGACCTCTGGCCCAGCCAAAGCAGGAACTCTCCTCTACAACGGGGTGTGACCCACCACAGGTCAATGCTGCTGGCCTGCAAATACATGGAAATGGAGTTTCTTTATCTGTTTTGATTATTTAAGGGAAAAAAAAAATCTGAGTCAAACCATGAGCTTGATTTTTCAGTGAGATCTCCCCCTTTGCAAAAAAGAAGAACTTCCCATCTACATGGTGATGAATTCACTTAGGAAACAATAAATCCATCTGATGGTAGCACAAACTGCAAAAACAAAACTTATAAATCAGTCTTAGTTTGCAAAGACTGAGTTCACTGCATCTATCTCCACTCATTGCTCTCTCTATAAATCTCTTTTGCTAAGAGCAATACCAGGATTCCCACGACCATAATTTACTTTCACAAGCTCCATTCTTCATCTGATTTTGAGCACAGAATTATTCCTATTTAGGAAATAATTTCTTTAAAAGTTTGCAGGTCCATTTTTCAAATAACTCCACTAAACCTTGAAACAAAATTGGCCTGGAGATCTGGCCCCAGCATCCCTTTGTGTCTCTGTAAAATCTGACTTCCTTTCCCTCCTCTGTATTTCCTTCTCTCATTTACCAAGGGAGGGGTCACACTTCTCCTACATGATTTAAGACAAATATCTTTCAGAGGATTATCATTGTCATGTACATGCCAACAGGAGATGAGGAAGCAGCACAGAGCTCCCAGGCAAATCCTAAACTCACAGGTGTTCAATGTCAATGTCCAGGCTTTTCTTCATTTTTAGAGCTCACACAGCTGCAAACTTTTTAAAGACCTCAATAAAGTCCTCCAAAAATTAAGTTTTAAGTGCTAAACTGAGATTGAACATGAGCCAGGGAGAATCCCAAGGAATTTCATTCAAATCACAATATTTTCTCCAAGGCACGAACTCCCACCTACAAATGGGATGATTTTGTGATTTTGGGACCCAGCTTGCCCAGCTGTCTCTGCATCACTGCTCCTTGGCCAGTGTTCAGATATTCACATCAACTCTTGTGCTGTGAACTATTTATTTAGGCCATAAACTCCAAGGCAAAACCATCCCACATTTTATAATCATTCATCCAGCTGTGCCTAGATGTGGCCAACATGTGGCTTCTACAAGAATAAAATCATTTCATAGTAGGGAACATATTTTACATTTCATCCTGGGTGTCTCATCACAGCCAACTTCTCAGCACAACTGCAAAGCAAAGTTTGCTTCCCAATCCCAGCAAACTGAAAATGTGATTTTCTTTTTCAGCTGTAAGTGGATAAACTGTTAAATCTCTGCTGACAGCAGCAGCTCCAAGCTCAAACACTCCCAGCTCCTCTCTGGTTACTCCCCCCTCTCCTGCTGGCTCTGTTCAGTCTTAGAATCACAGAACATTGAATTGTTTGTTTTGGAAGGGACCTTAAATCCCATCCAGTGCCACCCCTGCCATGGCAGGGACACCTCCCACTGTCCAGGGGGCTCCAAGCCCTGTCCAGCCTGGCCTTGGGCACTGCCAGGGGTCCAGGGGCAGCCACAAACTCTTTGTAACATCCCTTCCCCACTCCTTTGCCTGGATGAAAAAACAAAATTTAGACAAGGAAGTTGTTTCTAAATCGTTGCAATTTGGAAAAGCCCAACAGCATTTTGGGAAAGGGAGCTCTGGCAGGAGACAGAGATGAGATGTGACAATTTCTGCAGAGCCATCCATGGCAGGCAACGCTCCACAACCCAGAAATGTCAGCTCCTGTCATGTTCCTGACAAAGCTGGGGATTTTAATTGCCTTTCGTCCTTCTCAAGTGAATGATAGAAAGGACAGGTGAGATATTAGAGTTTAAGCCTCTGGAAATTTAGTCCAACATATGTAAAACAAATGTAAAATCCTCCCTGTGTCCTTTGCAGCACAGTGGGGGTGTCAAAGAGGTGCTTCATCAAGTAGAAAACTTGGGATGGGACAGTTCTGTCCAAACTCTACTGAAATTATATCACAGTTGGGTCTGTTGTGCTTCCCAAAACTCAGCCACTCTCACTGATGAACAACAGCCAAATAAACTGCTCTGAAAAACTTACTTGTGGAGCTCAACACAAAAATCAGAAAATGCCACAGCATGGGGGAGGACATGGGAAAGGAAAAACCAGGGAATATTGCTGTGGGAGAGCAACATTCCCTGCCAGGACTTACAGGGAATCAGGGACTTGGAGATGGAAGGAAGGCACAAACTGCATTAGAAACCTCATTAAATCATTGAGGACAACGTGGAACAGCATCAAATCAACACCACTCTGCCACAGTCAGGTGGTGACAGGTCCTGGCCTTTAAGCCCTGGAAAATCTCTTTTGGCCAAGGGGAAAAGTGATGTTTCCCTCACCCAAACTCCACAGAGAAAAGAAAGAGCCTTTTCCCCCGAGGCACCTCTCACAGACACTCCACTCCTTTCCTGACACTCACAGGTCATTGGTGTGCTTTGTACAACAAGAAGAACTCTTGAACTTTACTGGGCTGAAAGTGGGACAGTTTGAGACACTCCTGACCTGCTCCAGATGGGGTTACCCCAACTTTCAAAGATCAGGCTGGGTTTCCTTTCCATTTGAAAACCAAAAGTTAGATTTTCTTTTATAAGTCCTTCTTGTAAAAGCCACACAGCATGCAGCACAGAAGGTTTCTCTGTCCACTCACTCAGATCTTGGATGGCTGTTAACAAATTAATTTTTGCAGTATTTTTATCTATAAAAGAAGGCCATGCCCATCTGTTTAATGAGTAGAGCAGAAAGCACTTGCATTTCCAGGCAAAATGAATAAATCCAGCCTCTGATGCTGAGCCAAGTGATCAACCACTGCTTTAAAAAAGCACCCTTATCCCCTGGCATGTGCTAGAACCCAGAATTCACAAACCTTGACTTTTTAAAGAGAATTGGAATTAAAAAAACTTTGAATTGAGTCTTTCCTGCAGCACACACTCGGGTTCTGCGTTGGCAGAGTTGAGACACAACTTATTCCAGCTGTGGATGTGCCAGTTCCACACTGGGAGATGATTTCTGTGCTCTGGAAAACACAGTGGGACATCTGGCCAGTGGCTGCCCACTGGGTCACCACAGTGGGACATCTGGCCAGTGGCTGCCCACTGGGTCACCACAGCCTTGCCACGAACCCCTCACTCTCTTGATGCTCATTATTAAAAGCTGTAGCAACAACTCCGTTTCTTGTCCTTATTTCTCTCCTCCACACATGCTGAGAACTTCTCCAAAGTTACTCATGCAATGTATTTGTGGAGGTTAATTCAGGACAGAAATCCCAGGAAGCAAATAGCACAGAAACTACCAATGTATTCTCTTTTTTATTGTTTCTGACAATCAGTAGTAAAACGTGTTGCTGCTACCAAGGGAGCCAGTTGTAGCATTACTCATTTCACATTAGGGCCCAAAAGAATAAATCTTTCCAGAGCTCTTGCTGGCATTAGGCTCAAACATAAGTCTAGATTTGTAAAGGAAATGTATTAAACAGAGGAGACAGCAGTGGAATACAGATTTAAGGGAGAGGACAAACCATTGCAGATTCCTTCTCTATTAAAGAACAAACTGAAGCAATGACATGGAAACAGCTGAGCTGTAAATAACTTCATTAGCCAATATAGAAATGGACAATCCTAAACCAGAAAACCCCACTGTGTTCCAGTCCCACTCTGGAGGTTTCTGCACAAACAGGAAGAACCTGTAAGAAGAGTGACCACAGAGTTGGGTGGAAACTGCTCCAACTGAGTTTCTTACAGAAAAGTAGAGCTCACACTGCATATGGGAGACTTTTCCTCTGGAAATCATAAAACCAAAGTAAAATCAGGAATTTGTCTTGCTGGATAGGGCAGAGGACCTGGCAGTGAAGGGGCAGGGAGAAAAGGAAGGCAAACACTTTGAGGTTCATGAGGGTTTAGTGCAGCTTCTGAGCCTGGGAAAAAAATCCTGATGACAGAATGGGCCACAAATGCCTTTTTTGCTAAATTTGTAAGTCCAGTCCACATTTAAAAGTGGGGAAGTGCAGAAGGGAAGGTGTCAGGATTCCATCAATGTTCTTCTAAAGATCACCTGGATGCAGAGTGATGGAAAATCTCCTCTGCCAAGGCACATGTAACAAGTAAGGAAAAATGGAACAATCTGCAGATCCCACAGACATCCTAATCTGTGCCTTTTTGTGTGACAATATAATTCAGGCCTGTCAAGTAAGGCTGCCCACGGCTGAAAATTGATCTGCAAATCTTCAGTGCATCAAATTAATTGTTCTTTTCAAAGTCTTTATCCAACCTTGCTTAGCATTTGATTATTGTCTGCTGTTAAAAGAGACATCATTATCTGCACAGGGAGATCTGGGGCCTCTTGGGTGGCTGCCCAGAGAGCCCTTCCCAAAGCCAGGAGTGCATATGGGAAAGCAGGGGCTGGAGCAGAGCTGCAGGGAGCTCAGGACCAACAAACTAACCCCAAAAAGAAGCTTGCAGAGCAAGAGAACTTTATTTTCAAAGGTGTGTGAGAAAGGGCACCCCTGATCTGGCCCCAAAGCTACTCAAATAATTGACATAAATCATCAGCTGGGGATTCATCCAAACCTGTCCATCCATTCCCTCCCCCTGGCAACCCAAACCCCTTCAGCAGTGCTGCAAAAGGGGCAGAGCTTCTGTCCAGCCCACAGCAGGCACAGACAGCTCCTCTCTGCGGGGAACACTCGAGGCCAAGGGGCAGGGGACCCCCCAGATCCTGGGAGGGGGTTCAGACAGCCCCCACAGGGTTGGGGTGCCTCGCCAGGAGGGGCTGGGGTGGATGTGTGGGGTGGATGTGTGGGGTGGGTGTCTGGGGTGGGTGTCTGGGGTGGGTGTCTGGGGTGGGTGTGTGGGGTGGATGTCTGGGGTGGATGTGTGGGGTGGATGTGTGGGGTGGATGTCTGGGGCCTCCCTGCCCCTGCTCACACCCATCCCAAACCTGGTTCCGACTGCTTGTTTGCTGCTCCCCAGCTGGGAAGAACCTGGGTTGGCCCCTGATTTTGGGGAGTTCCTCGGCGTCGTATTCAGGAGAATAAACCTCTCTGAACATCTCCCAACTCCCCACATTTCCTCCCCAGGGGTGGCACTGCCTGGTACCTGCTGCAGGAATTCCCCATGGCAAAGCACATGAAGGGTGAGCACACAATCCCATGGGCCTCATCCCCACAGGGACATCAGGAGCTCAGCATTCAGCTCAGATCCTGCAGGAAAAGCTGCTTTTCACGTGTGCTCTGAAATCCTTACACCTCCATCAGAACAGGCAAAGCTCCTTTACAGCACCAGTGGTGTCAGTGGGGGTGAGAAAGCCACTGCCCCTGCCACTGCCCCTGCCACTGCCACTGTCACAGCCCCTGCCACTGCCACTGCCCCTGCCCCTGCCACTGTCACTGTCACTGTCACTGCCACTGCCCCTGCCACTGCCACTGCCACTGCCACTGCCACTGCCCATGCCACTGTCACTGCCACTGTCACTGTCACTGTCACTGCCACTGCCCCTGCCACTGTCACTGCCACTGCCCCTGCCACTGCCACTGCCCCTGCCACTGCCCCTGCCACTGCCACTGTCACTGCCACTGCCACTGCCACTGCCACTGCCACTGCCACTGCCACTGTCACTGCCACTGCCACTGCCACTGCCACTGCCACTGCCCCTGCCACTGCCACTGCCACTGCCACAGCCACTGCCACTGCCCCTGCCACTGTCACTGCCACTGCCACTGCCCCTGCCACTGCCACTGCCACTGCCACTGCCACTGTCACTGCCCCTGCCACTGCCACAGCCCCTGCCACTGTCACTGTCACTGCCACTGCCACTGTCACTGCCCCTGCCACTGCCACAGCC
>JACBWW010000119.1:28814-48822 GCA_020086605.1 Lanius collurio
AGGGGTCTTTTCAGCTCTAGTTTGCATATTCAGCCCCTTTTCTTCTCTTTTTTTTTTCTTTCTGTCTTTTCCTTATCTACTACTCTCCAGGCAGGCCAGCTTCGAAAGGGGTAAGGAGGGGAGGGTCGTAAATTCTTGCCTTGGAATGCAAGGTCTGATAAGCTGGATTCTTCACAACGACGTGAGGGTTTCTTTCTTAAACTACAAGAGAGATCCTAACTTACAAAGCTACAACAAAGCACAAAATTACATTCAAACAAAGCTACAATGTAGTACAAAATTACATTCAAACAAAGCTACAATGTAGTACAAAATAAATGGATAATTGTTAAATTGGTAATCTGGTCCCTTATTTATAACACCTGTGAGCAGCACGGCCCTGCTCTCAGAGCCCCAGCAGACCTTGGAAACAGCTCTTGTTGAGGCTTCAGGCAGCCTCCTGTGCCCTCTGCTCTCCCTTGTAGAGGAAATGTTGTGTGCAGCATCACCCAAATCGCTGATGGAGAGGTTCCAGCCATGCCCTTACACTGGCTTTTATCTATCATTGTTTGCATTAAAATATCCACAGTTTAAGTGTGTGCACAAAGCTTTACAACAGGGACAATAAACATTGGACAGATGCCTTCTCTCTTTTGCTCTCTCTCCAGCCAGCTGACAGAATTGCCAGGGATAAAAGGATTAATGCACAACCAGCTCTGACAAAGAGATGGGGGGCAAAAAACCCCCAGACCTCTCTTAGCAGTGAGTAACATCCAGTTTGAGCTCACTGCAGGCATGAGATTTTTCCTCCTGAGCTCAGATGGTTTCTGCCATGTCTCTGGACAAGATAAAAATCAAGATATTAACAGCTGGATGAGGTCTCAGACCTGCCCCATGCCCTGATCAATGCACACACCCCCATCCCAGTAAGGCAACCCGTTTGAGGTCCCAGATTTTTCCTCCTGAACTTTCTCCCAAGTGCCTGGACAAGGTAAAAATCAAGGCATTGGCAGCTGGACAAGGCATTAAACCATCCCCATGCCCTGATAACCACACCCCCCCCCTCCCCAGCAGGGCAGGCAGCTCCACCCATGCTGGATTTGCTGGACAGAGGGCAATTCCAACTCCAGGTTGTTATGGCTGTGCCTAAGACAAGCTGCAAAAATCTTAGGACAGGCAGATCTTTCTCTGTGCAGCACCACGAGAGCTGGTGGGGCATTTCCAGCCTCCTAAGAGCTTCTAGAAAGAGGCAGAGCTCAGCAGAGATTTCCTCCTTGCCTCACTCTGCTAGGAATGAACACAATTTAGTGCAGCCAGTGCTGTAGCAGATGGTTTGATGAATTAAGTTTGATGTATTAAAGTTGAGCTCTCTGTTGCCCTTGGATCAGCCTTGTCCAGCAGAACACAGCAAACACGAAGCAGACTAAGAGGGCAGCCAGTTCCTGCTGTGCCTTACCAATTCCCCTTGGTGAACAAGCCCTGAAAGCATCCCCAGCCTTGACAAATGTGATAAATGTTAATGGAAGAAGCTGTGCTTCTACAATGGTTTCATTATTAGCATGAAACAATGCATTAACATTTGTTTTATTAATGGAAAAATATACTTTAATAGCCTAATCCATTGCTAGCAGAGCAATGCAGAGCTTAATCGAAATTGTGTTCTTTGGGGTTTTTTTAACCTGTAA
The DNA here is from genome assembly GCA_020086605.1 of Lanius collurio. NCBI lineage: Eukaryota > Metazoa > Chordata > Aves > Passeriformes > Laniidae > Lanius > Lanius collurio. Next base: position 30,479 of record JACBWW010000119.1, read on the forward strand.
AGCAGGCCATGCAATGCTTGGGCTAAACAATTGTAACTGTAATCACCAAAATTTACTGTATCCCCTTCATTACTTGTTTCCTCTCCAAAGCAATATCCATGCAATGTTTAATTATGCAGTGAGTTACAGATTCATCAACTTTGCAGCACAAACTGGTATATATGGAGAAATCTCTATTGGGAGCAAGAACATTTTTTACTGCTTACAACCTAAATAATGGAAGGTGTTATTTGGGTTTGTTACCCAGCAAGGCTTAGATTTCAAGACTCATTTCTTTTAGGAAGTCTCCATCTTTTAAAACTGGTCTTGCATTAAAGATACACAAAAACAAATATACCCTGCTTTGACAGCCACACCTCCATCTGCTTCCATGCCCACAGCAAGAGAGGACACTTGGAACTCACAATCCTAATGGCATCAGGTGGCTGGACCAGGAAATTATCCAGAAAGGTTTGGAGTTTCTTTTTATTTTCAGAGGAAAATAACCAGGTCTAGTGGCAGGGGGTTGGAATTACATTGTCTTGAGGCTTCCTCTCAACCCAAACCACTCCATGATTCTATGATAAATATTTTCATTTCTTGGAAATCTTTCTGTGGCAAGTTCCCTCTTTGGCCCAGAATTTGTGTCACCTTGAGCAGTTCACCTCGAGCAATTCACCTCATCTCTTAGCCCAGAATTCAATTTTAAAACAAACAAACAAAGAAACAAAAAAATCACAACTTTAAGACATAAGTTCAAATTTAAAACAAAATATGACAATCCCTTAATGGGAGTTTATCAAAGGACACACTCAAAATACTGCATTCAACCATTCTTGGATTGAGGGTGATGCTGGCAGAGTCAATCAACTGATGGTATTTCAATCCTAACACAGATTTGGGCTTTAACTGTGAAATGTTTTATAAGGCTTTGGGAAAAAAAAAAAGAGGAATAAGTTAATAGGGACTGCCAGACTATTTTCAACTTTCCAGACTCCATTTCCAAGCTGATGTCACTCCCTACATCTTCTCCTGACACTCCGTGGGCTCTTGCAGTGACTTGACAGGAGAGAACCGAAGGGTGAAGGCAAATTTCACATCTAAAAAAGACAGAAAATTTATTCTTACACATTTCTTCCATGTCAATGCCTCAAGACCAAGCAAGCTTTTGTACAGCAATTTCCAGGGGAAGCATTACAAAGTCTCACCCTTTACTTGTTCAAATTATAACTTTCCACCTATGCCAACGGCCCCAACTGAAAATTCCCTTCAGATCAGTGATAGGTAATTTACTGTCTCCCAAACACAACTTTTCCCAGTGCAAGGAAACCAATTATAGCTGTCTCTTGGCAAAAATCATAAAGCTCTCACAGTCATAAGTTCATTGCTTGAAGTGAGCTGCCTCCCAGCTGCTTTACCCAGAAACCAGGAAAAACCCGAGGAATGCATCAAATGAGATTGCAGTTTGGCTTAATTTCTGTGCCCTGCTCAGAGCTCCAGCTTCATTCTGAGGCTCTACCCAGAATGACTTCTCCAAAATGCATTTGAGTTTCAAGAAGCTGCTCCACACATTGTCCTTGGGAGCCAATTTTAGTCCCAGAAAGGCTGTCTGAACACGGGGCTCACTGACACATCTCAGCCAAGTCCAGAGCTATAATTAAAACTTGCATAGGAGGAGCGTAGGTGGCATCAGACTTTCTGCTGCTCTCTTTTATGGATTGCTCCTGCCAGTCTAATGCCAAAGCCAGTGTGAGATTCCAAGAGCAGCTCCTTTCCTTCCCAGCCCTCCTTTTTCAAAGGAATGTCCCCTAACTGGTGATTACCCACCTTCCTCCCAGCACTGGACACACCACGAAGCAAACTGGTGACCACTCAGGGGATCACAGGGCTGCTGCTGGTGCTGGAAACCTGGCAGGTCAGTTTGGTACAACCTGAGGGGGTGGGTTGAGGTCTCAGTGCCAGAAGCTTCCCTTGCATGGAAGTGGAGTTCAGGATTCCAGAAGGTCACCATCTTTTGCAGCTACGCCCCGAGTTTCCTCTATTTTTTTTTGCTGAATGCAAAAACTCTCCTTGCTACCCATTTGTAAAGGTTTTAAGTGCTTGATATTGGCAAATAAAAGGATGAATCATAGAATTACAGAGTGGTTTGGGTGGGGAGGGACCTTAAAGCCATTGCAGCCCCATCCCCATCATGGGCAGGGACAATTTCCACTATCCCAGATTGTTCCATCTCAGCCTTGGACACTTCCAGGGCTGGGGCAGCCACAGCATCTCTGGGATGTTGAAGACCAGAGTTCTTTGCACAGGCACAAAGGCAGTCCCTGGTCCACACAAACATCTCCATGCCACTTATATTCCAGAAGGACAAAGGAAGGGAGGTAAATTCACATACCAAAAATGACCCCTGGATCAGCTGCAAAGTCCAGAGCATCCCGAGCTGGCTCAGCACCACCCTGAGGGAAATGGGAATTGTGCACTAAAAAACTCATTGTCCCAAGGAATGAGCCCTTCCTTGCTGTCCACAGCTCTGTTGGTTGCCCACATCCCAGAGCTCTGTCTTCCCTCAGAGCCTGTTCCAGCATTTCAAATTATCCTTATGGGCCCCTTCCAACTCAGGATATTTTATTCTTCTACCATGAAACTGCAGTTTTAAAAAGATTCTGGATTTCTTTGGTGCTTCCCTCAAAAAATGCCCATTCCCTCACCCCTGTGCTATTCGTTGGCACGAATATTTGTGCAATAAAACACTGAACAACCAAAGGAACCCCCACTGTGAGAAGATTTGAAGGAAAGATGGAAGCAGAGCAGATAATCTCTCCCCAGGTACATCAGGCATTTAATTTAAATTGTTTGGGTTTGTTTTCTCATGTTTACATCCTCCAGCAATTGAAGACTGGCCCGGGTCTGACAGAAGGGAAACACTGTTTATGTCCTACAAATCACTAAACCATAGGCAATTTCATTCAATGTTTCTACATTCATGGAGCAAATGTGAAAACAGCTGGTTGTTGAGTTTTACTGAAATCTTTGTTTGCCCACACAAATACTCAGGTTAATACAGGCAAAATCTGGTGCAACAGCAGCTCTTTGCCATGGGATTGATAAGGATAGTTTACAGTAGGATTGATAACAGATAAGGATAGTTTGCAATAGGATTGGTAAGTACAGTTTACAATAGGATGGATAAGAGTTAAAATTCTTAACTGGAACAGTCCAGGGATATTGTTCTTGAAAATAAAATGTTATTTCCCTGTTTTATCTGATAACCAACAGGTTTTTTACCTGGATGGGATGGGAGTAACAATCTAAACAGGAGGTACCTGCTGTATTCTAAAAGCAGAAATGGTAAATAAAAAGTCACCCTGTAAACCACTAAACCTAGTCATGTAAAAATGAGCTCATACACACAAAAACTGGGTCTTTCCCCTGCAGTGATGTCTCTTGAGGCAATTCATGGATGCTGCAGGTTGAAAGCTGAGGAGATGCTGCTTTTTGAAGGCCCTTTATAACGTGCAGGGAAAGGTCCCACTAAAAGGTTTGTCAGAACCCGGGATCCACCTGCTGAGTGCTGCTGTCCAACATTTCCTGCTCATGGTTTACACCTCAGCCCACCCCACAACATCTCACTGACCCCACACAGGTGCTGAGTACCCAACAGCTGCAAGAGTCAGGGTCTGGTTCCTGTCACAAAGCTGAGCAAGTGAAGGGGCTCCATCAGCATCCATCACCCCTGCTGGCCTTTCCCTCCTCTTTTCCCCGGGCTTTTCACATCCCATGGCTCAGACAGTCGGTTTTAGTTGGCTTTTTTTAATTCTTCTTAGACCTTTAGCCCCATCTAGTGCTAAAGCCAAATAAAAAATTTTTGTTCTTTAAATAAGCTGAATAAAAAGCCTTTTCCCCCTTCCCTACAAGTGTTCAAGGCCGGACTGGACGGGACTTGGAGCACCCTGGGATAGTGGAAGGTTTCCCTGCCCATGGCAGGGGGTGGCACTGGATGGGTTTCAAGATTGCTTCCAATCCAAACCAGTCTGGGGTTCTTTCAGCAGCCCCAAACTGGTCTTCAAAGTCCAAACCAGAGCACAATTCCTTTGCTTTGTAGGGAATCCTGCAACTCCTGGGTCTCTGCAGGGGAAATTTTGTGAAAGTGATGCCCTTAGCCAGATCCTTTTGAACAGGAAGAACCAGCAATTCCAGAGCAAAGCTTATCAATGGTGGGAGTTGTTAGCAGGAAAGAAGTGTGTGTGAGTGGCAGAGCACACCAGGCAGAAGGACATCAGCTAAACAAACTTCCTAAGGGTGGTGGAAATGCAATTTCAAGCAGTTGTTGAATCCAGTGTCAAGAACAGCAGGGAAAACCTTAATCTAAGGCATTTTGGTTTTCAGGATGTCAGACAAGCCCTTCACCAGTTGCAGGTTTTGCATCACTTCCATGTCCCATCTTATTTGGCCTCTGTTGGGAACAGCTGAGGTCTTCAGTAGAAACACATTGGATTCTCAGGCAATTTCCTGAGAGCTTTATTCCTGTCAGAGTCAGGTTTGTGCCTCATTGCTCACTGTGACTCCTTTGGGCATCTCGAGGAGCATTTTGATGTCTCCTGGGGAGCTCCCTGGGAGCATCCCCAGACTATTCTGAGGGAACTCCATGTGTGTGTTAGGGAAATTCTGTCCCTGGCACTTGCCAAGGGCTCCTCCCAGGCATCTGCAGCCACTTCTTGGCCTCCTTTAGAGACAGAGGAGCTCCCAGGTCTCTGCTGGTATCTGCCCAACACCCCCAGGCAGGTCCCTCTCTCCCATTTTTTCCCACTGCAAATTGGGCAATTGCTCTTTTCCTGTTGTGAGACCAGCTGCAATTTAAATCTGTGTTTGTGGTGTGTATTTGGGGGGGGAAAGGGATAAAAGTTCTTTTGTGGTGGGTCTAGAGGAGTTTTGTGACCCCAGAGGGGTTGTAGGTTATAAAGTGGTGCTGAAGGAGGATCTGTTGTTGGGAAGCACTTGGGTTTGGACATCCACAAGCCAAATTTGGGCTTCTAAAATGTAACTTTGCTGCTTTCCTGTATCCTGAGGATCAGCTGTGTTATCTCCCATCTCCTTCCCTAGTGGAAGATGTCCCTGCCCATGGCAGAGGGTTGGAACTAGATGGGTTTTATGGTCCTTTCCTGTGGCTGCCAAAAACCTGGCAGAGAAGGTTTTCCTGAGAAATCCTTCAGCTTTCTCACATTCTGTGGGAATTTCACACACAGCCAAGGCAAAACAGAGAAGGACAGAGGAGGACAGTTGTGTCCTCTGTCCTTGCACCTGCAGTGTTGTTTTCAGAACCAGGAAGTTATTTTCTTTACTCTAAGAATAATATTTAGAAATGAGTGATTTGCCACTTGTCAGTCTTGGTGGGTGGTTAACCTGAATCAATCATGGAATTTCTTTATTGCAAACTACACTATAAAATGAAGCTTTCCTTTAAATGGGGGTCTCAGCTTGCTCCGACCAGCCTCTGACCTGCCTTCATGTCGTGATTCTCACCACCCCTGGGGGGTAAACAGCAACATTTTCCCACCCAAACCATTCTGGGATTCTATGATTCTAAACCTGGACAGAGAAATACCACCCCAAAAATCAGTCTGATCTCCGTTTTTCCATCAAACATCTAAAAATCATTACTTTGGAGTGCCTCTCTTTGCTCTAGGGTTTGCTCTGGAGACAGGTGAGGCCCCAGGTAACCTATGCAGAGTTTCCTAGAGCAGAGAGCTTTGGGTAGGCTGGGATAGGACCATGCCCAAACTGTCTCAGGCACCTGTGGGATGTTTGGGGCTCCCCTGGAGACAGTGGAATGTTGGTGGTAGAAGCCTCCTGTGAGGTCACCCAGCTCCCAAGGGGTCACACAGCCAGGCTGTGGTGTCCAGTGCAGGCACCTGCTGCTGGCATCAGAGGCTTCAGCAGCACCTGCAGCCTCATCATGGTGTGGACAAGACGGGCCACGGCCAGCACGGTCCTGCTGGCTGTCCAGAGAGCCCTGACAGTCCTGCTGCTCCTGGTGATCCTGCTGTCCCTGATAGCCCAGATCCCCATGGGTGACTCAGGACCATCAGCAGGTAGGTGGGCAGGGAGAGGCAGTGGGACAGGCCCCCCAGGTCCCTTCTAGGTTTCAATATCCTGTTGATAGGGAATTTAATACTATTTTTGGCTAATGCTGTGCAGCACAGCAGAGAGGCAGTGGGTCAAGCTCAGAACACTGGGCTGTGCAGGCTGTTCCCTCCCAGCTGCTTCCAAGAGCAATGCCAGCAGGAATGCCAGTTTAGCTCCTGACAGCTCCTGCAGGGTTTGTTTTGGACCATCGTGGGTCAGGCACCCGGTACCTGCCTGGTGCTCCAGAGGGGAAGGGACAAACAGGTCCACAGAGCCATTCTATGTTCCCACCACAGTTCCTGCCATGGAAAGTACAAGGAAATAGTTCATCTGAGCTTCTCTGTCCTCTTCACAGCCACAGCTGGAGGCAATGCAGATCCAGGTGCTGGATCTGACTCTCCCCAACCTTCCATGGCTTTTGACTTCTTTTGGGAATTGCCAGCTCAAGACCCAAATGTGAGCAAGGCATCCCCTGCAGGTATGAGAGTCCAGCCTTGCCTGGCTATGCCAGGTCATTCCATGCTCCCCTCCCTGGGCAGCTGGTCAGTGTGGTCAGGCAATGCCACACCAGAGTGTGATGGGAGCTCCTTGTGGGGGCCTGGTGTGCCTGGGTTTTCCCAGCTCCTCAGCCAGACCCAGCACCATGAGGGTCACTGCTCAGTCCTCACTGACTGCACAGCCCGAGAGGCAGTTCCAGGGATTTCCACAGTGGAAATTTTTCATTTTCTTTCCCTTAAGGTCTGAAGAATGAAACTGGATTGGGAAACATTTCCTGGCTGTTATTGGAACCATCTGAACTTGTGACTTTACTGAAGGAGACACTTCCAGGTACAATTGACTCAATACTGGAGTTGGGGAGCTGGGCTTTCAGATTCCCATGAGGAAGGGTGACTTGGAATTAAAATGGCACACTTTCTCACCAAAGAGCTGGAGCTCGAGCCTCTGGATAAGGAGGCACCTCAGGAAGGCCATCAGGCAGTGACAGTCCCTGGGGGAAACACAGAGGCCCTTCAGCCAACAGGTGAGTCAGGGAATCCCTTGGCCATCCCTTGGGGTGGAGGTTGTGGCCATTCCTGTGCCAAAGACACACCCTGGGATCCTCTATGTGTGCACTGAGATGCCCACCACCCCTCACACCTCATTCCCAGGGATTTCAGAGCTTTGGGGACTTCCTCCAGATGTGGACAAGAGATTCAGCAGCGATGAGGACACTGAGACAGACCCAAGCCCTGTGGAGGGCATGGCAAACACAGGCACAGCCAATGCTAAAACCACCTGGAGTGTCTTTTTAAGAGCCTTCCTCGTGGCTCTGCTCTGCAGCCTGATTGCTCTGCTGCTTCTCAAGGTGGCCCCTGCGGGGGCAAAGGACATAAAAGAGTGAGTGACATGGGGTGTGGAGGTTTGCTGGGTGCTGGGTGGCTGAACCTGCCATGAGGCTTTTCAAGATAAGGAGCTCTGGGTGCCCAGTTGGTCCCTGGCCAAACTCAGCAGAGATTTGTGCTGGGAGCTGGTGCCCCATGTTCTGCCCAGAGCCCTCTATGCTCCTGCAGCTCCTGCAGGGTTAAATCCACATCCCATGGGATGTCCAGCACTGGTGCACACCCTCCCACCCTCCCCACACACAGCCATAGCAGGGCTTCAGCAGCTTTCTGTCTCTCCACAGGCGCCTCACAGCTTTGAGAAGCAATTCTGAGCTCCCGGACAGTGAGACAAGAAACGAGGAATTAGTGGTAGAAGTCTAAATAAAGATAAGCAGCAAAAGGGTCTGTGTGAATATTTTGGATTGGAATTCTTGCTCTCTGCTCTACTCCCTGGACACCCCACATCCAACTCCCCCTATCACGAGCAAGACCCAGCCCTGTCAAAGCAGGTCCAGAGGAGACCTCGGAAATGATCCCAGAACAGCTCCCTGGAACAGAAACCCTGCAAGATTTGGGGGTGTCCAGCCCTTAGGATAAAAGGCTCCAGGAGACCTTGTTGTGACCTTTCAGTGGATAAAGGGGCTCATGGGAAAGGCAGAGATAGTTTTTTACCACAATCTGCAGTGCCAGGCCCAGGGGATGAGGGTTTTACACTGCCAGGGGACAAGATTAGATGGGATATTGGGAAGGGATTGTTCCCTGTGAGGGTGGTGGGGTGCTGGAATGGAATACCCAGAGAACCTGTGGACACCCCAGCACTGGAAGTGTCCAAGACTGGGTTGGCTGGGGCTTGGAGCAGTTTGGGATAGGGGAAGATGTCCCTGCCCATGGCAGGAGGTGGCACTGGATGGGCTTTAAAATCCTTTCCAACCCAAACCATTCCATGACCCTAAGCAATGTCAGGTAGGCAATGCAGGAGCTTTGCACTAAAGCAAATTTTTAAAGCATTGACCAGCTTTGTTGGTTCTTACCAGCATTTAATAAGTGTATTTGCATATCCTCCTTTCTGGCACGTTAACTTCTTAAATATACATGGCCATATCCCATATTTTAACAAGGCTAAAAATGTGAAATGCAACAAAAAAAAGGCCCGAATAATAGAACAGAGTGAACATCTTAACTGGAAAAACACAGTACCATAAAAGCCAAATGGAAACTCACTGGAATACACATAAAACACTGCAATATTGAATAGGGCATAAAACGTGCAGGCATCTCTGTAAAAATACCCCATATTTACAGAGATTAGTAAAATGAGCAGAACTCAGTGTTGTACTGAAGGTTTTTTAGGGAAAATAGAGACAATAAAATACAGTGGAAAAGAGAAATTGTTTACTTTGGAGACTTTTATTGAAACTATCAGTGCCTAAACCTGAGGGACTGAAGGACAAGAAGTGGATATTGCAGGTGGGCAAGGGATGGGTAGTGCAGTAGAGCAGTGAATTAATTCTGTTTAATTTGCTACTCAGGGATTTTTCTTCTACTAAAACTCTCTCAGGGTGGGGGTGGTAGGCACCTACTGCCTGCTGGCAGAAGGATGCACAGTCTCATCCCAGCAGCAGCCAGGAGCAGCACTTGGGGTGGGGTTTGGTCTCAGGAATCTCACACTGTGTGAGGCTCCCTGCTCCACAGGACAGATCTGGGAGTGCCCTCCAGCCTCTCCTGGATGGCTTCAGGTCAGGTCACTGATGGGAAGGCAACTCTTTCTCTCCCTCTCCCTTCTCTGCAGCCTCTCCAGCAGCAGCACTTTGTTCCCAAGCTCTGCCAGACCTTCTGAGAGGCTTTGTCTTCCCAGTGGGGATCTAAAGAGAAGCCTTGTGCTGAGTTAGGCTTTCTGTAACCCCAGAGAGCCTGGCCAGGGTGTGCCCTGAGGCTTCTTCTTGTTGGAAAAGCCTCTGGAGATGGATCAGCCCACGGTGGCACCTTGGCAGTGACATCCACCAGACCTGAAGGATCTTTGAAGCCCCCTCTCTAACTCTGCACGTTGCCAGCAGGAAACAGCTCCCAGAATGGCAGTTCCACTTCCAATCACGTCCCTGCTTTGCCACCTCAAGTGCTGCTCGCCCTCCTCCCTGCTCACTCATCCCAGGGCCAGGGGCCCCTGGAGACGGTTTCTCTCTTCCTCAGCATGGGCAGCCGTGAAGCCCCAGTGCCCTGAGGGGGCAGGGGGGGCAGCACATGGAAGGACTCGGACATGTAGCCTGCCAAAGTGCTCATCTGGGGCTCTTTGAGCACTGACCAGAAGGTCTCGGGCCTGACTCTCAGCCCCTGGGCTGCCACGGGCTGCTGCAGGGTGAACCCCTTGGAGTCCTGAGACTTCCTGGCCTGGGCAATCCATGGCAGGGATGTGCTCCCGAGAGGGACTTCCCTTTCTCCTTCTCTGCCAGCAAGAAGTTTTCTTTCTCTCTCAAGGAGATATTTTGCTTCTTCTCTTTTGAGACGAAACTTCTTTTCTCCTTCTCTTCCCAGAGGAACCTTCTTTTCTCCTTTTCTTCTGGGAGGAACTTTCTTTTCTCCACTTTTGGGAAAAAATTTCTTTTCTCTTTCACTTCCAACAGCATCTTTTGCTTCTTTTTCTCTTCCTCGTCCAACTTCCCTTTCTCCTTCTCTTCTGAGAGAATCCCTTCTTTCTCCTTCTCTTCTGAGAGATTCCCTTCTTTCTCCTTCTCTTCTGAGAGAATCCCTTCTTTCTCCTCCTCTTCTGAGAGAATCCCTTCTTTCTCCTTCTCTTCCAAGAGAATCCCTTCTTTCTCCTCCTCTTCCAAGCTGAACTTTCTTTTTTCTCTCTCTTCCAAGAGAATCCCTTCTTTCTCCTTCTCTTCTGAGAGATTCCCTTCTTTCTCCTCCTCTTCCAAGCTGAACTTTCTTTTTTCCCTCTCTTCCAAGAGAATCCCTTCTTTCTCCTTCTCTTCTGAGAGAATCCCTTCTTTCTCCTTCTTTTCTGAGAGAATCCCTTCTTTCTCCTCCTCTTCCAAGCTGAACTTTCTGTTTTCTCTCTCTTCCAAGAGAATCCCTTCTTTCTCCTCCTCTTCTGAGAGAATCCCTTCTTTCTCCTTCTTTTCCAAGTTGAACTTTCTTTTCTCCTCCTCTCCTAAGAGAATCTTTTCTTTCTCCTCTTCCTCCCCTGCCCCTCTGAGTTGCTGCTGCCTCTTGGTTGCTCTGCTTCGACGCCTGGCCCTGGGGCCCAGGTTTGCCCTTGGCTTGGTCAGTCACAGGCTGCTTTTTTCCAGCAGCAGCCCCTGGCTTGGCTGGCAGCTTCCTGGAAGGACAGAGAGGGAGTGAGGCTGGGAGGGGTCTGGGGTGTCATTCTGCCCGCAGGAGCCACGTGCCCCTGAGCCAGGGGCTGTGCTCAGCCCAGGAGAGGAAGCCCCTGAGCTGGGAGCCTTGGCCTGGCACTTGGCTGTCCCCATGCACAGCTCCAGCTCTTCTGGAGAGAGGGAGAGGAGCCAGCCCCATGCCATGGGGGGCTCCCAGCAGCCCCAGTCTCTCTGGTGGATGTGCTGGGGAACAGGCTCTGGCTGGATGAGGAGAAGGCCCTGAGCCCCCAGGCTCACCTGAGCCAAGAGCTGCCCCTCCTCTCCATTGCCTTCTCCTCCCAGGGCTGCTCTCCTGCCTTGGTGGCAGAACTGTGGCAAGCAGGCAGAGGCAGGCTGAGGTGTCTGCCTGCAATCAGGAGGGACAGAGCTTGTCAGAGCAGCACAGCTGTGAGGTTTCTGGCCACAGTGACACATTCCCATGCTCAGGCCTCTTCCCAACACATCCAAGAGGGAATTCCCACTCCCCTCACACTGCTGTCTCCAGAGGCCTGGCACCCTCCCATTCACAGTGCCAGGTGTGGGACAGCCTCCCTCTTCTGAAAGCAGAGGTAATTTCTGGGAGCAAGTAGGGACCTCTGGTTATTGCATAGCTTTGTACACTGCTTAACACGGACCCTCAGATCCCCACCCTCCTGCTGAACCAGGGGCATCTTGGGCACCTCCCAGCCCAGGGCTCAGCTCTTGTGGAGCCAGCCTGAGGAGAAACGGCCGTGATGAGCTGGCACCAAGCTTTGGCACAGTCAGATCCTTGTGGCAGTCATGGTCAGGGATTCTCCATCGGATCACAGCCGCCTGTGCCATGGAAATGAGCAGGGAGCTGCTTTACCTTCCATGTCTCTCCTGATGGGTGGCAAACCTATTTTGTCCCTCTTGTCCTCTTCAGGAACAAATCCAGAGTCTTTGAGCTGATCCCTGGGCAGAAATCTCTGTTCAAAGCTGGAGAAAAAGAGACAGCACAATCCTGACCCACGTCCCCACCAGCCCTGGTCCTTTGCCACCAGCACCTGCTCGCAGGTGGGTTTGGCACTGGGGTAAAGGCCATCGTCCTCCCAAGGCAGCTGTGCCCCAGCCCCAAGGACTGTGCTGGGAAAAAGGATTCCTGGCCACGATGGGGAAGCGAGGGCTGCCTAAAATCCCTCCTCTGTGCCCTCAGGTCTGCTCCCAGGGATGACAGGCAGGCAGACACAAACAAGAGTCACTGCTCTGCAGGACTGTTGTGGCTGTGAGGAGAAACCACTCCCAGGTCTCTGCAGAGGCCAAAGCTGCCAGGGTGTCTGACTCACTTGGGAAAGACGATGACACGGCCGGTGGAGCTGAGGGAAGCGATGGGCACCTCCCGGAACAGCACCATGTCCAGCTGCTGGAGAGCCTGTGGCAGAGAAACGGGGAGGTGCCAGCACATCCTCAGCGTGGCCAGGGCCGCTCAGGAGAGGAGGAGCTCAGGGCAGGTAGGGCTGGTGGAGTCTCGCTGCTGCCTGCCCAGAGCCCCTGGCCAGGGCAGGTAGAGCTGGTGGAATCTCACTGCTGCCTGCCCAGAGCCCCTGGCCAGGGCAGGTAGAGCTGGTGGAATCTCGCTGCTGCCTGCCCAGAGCCCCTGGCCAGGGCAGGTAGGGCTGGTGGAATCTCACTGCTGCCTGCCCAGAGCCCCTGGCCAGGGCAGGTAGAGCTGGTGGAATCTCGCTGCTGCCTGCTCAGAGCCCCTGGCCAGGGCAGGTAGGGCTGGTGGAATCTCGCTGCTGCCTGCCCAGAGCCCCTGGCCAGGGCAGGTAGGGCTGGTGGAATCTCGCTGCTGCCTGCCCAGAGCCCCTGGCCAGGGCAGGTAGAGCTGGTGGAATCTCGCTGCTGCCTGCCCAGAGCCCCTGGCCAGGGCAGGTAGGGCTGGTGGAATCTCGCTGCTGCCTGCCCAGAACCCCTGGCCACGTCCTGGTGCCCCCGTGCCAGCAGTGCTGGGGAACTGCTGTGGGTCTGCCCAATCAGGGGGGAAATCAAAGGCTCACCTTGAGTGTAGCCCTGTCCTGGATCCTCTCCCCAGTCACTTTCTCCAGGAAGTCCAGGTAGAATCTCATTTGCACCGTGCTGCCTTCGATGAGGAGCACACCCACGTCCCTCAGGACCAAGGCGACGCCCAGGCCTTTCTCCAGGCAGTGGTACAGCAGGGACGTGGTGCCCAGGATGCAGCACTCTGCTTTCCTCCGGGACAAAAGGGCCTCGGCGGCCACCTTGGCATATTGCAGAGACTCCAGCCTCTTCCCCTCTGGAAAAGCACAGGAGAGGGATGGAGGCACTTCCCCAGGGCTTGGTCAAAGGCGTTTCCCAGGAGATGCTTTTAGAAATGTGGTGTTATACTCCCCTCCACCCTGGGCCTGCAGGGTTAAATCCTCTGTCTTACCAGCCAGGTCATCCCTATTTTCCGGATTCTGGACTCCTCTGAGATTCCTGGCCAGGTGGAACACTGGCCTCTGCAGGATCACAGTCTTGCTCCCCACCTGCATCTCTGTGTGGACCACATCAAAGGACCCAAGGGTGGGAATTCGGATCCCCTGGAGCAGAAGGGAAAGGCCCAAAGGGTGAGAAGTGCACAGAGGGTAGAGTTGAGGATGGTTTCACCAAGGGATGGTGCCTTGGAGCAAACTCTGCCAACTCCCACTGTTCAGAAGTCAGAACAGTGGGGATGCCCTGGGGAGGAGATGCCGGGGCCTCTCCTTCCCCTTCTCTGCCCAAAACATCCCTGCTGGAGTCAGGGCAGAGGCAGCTCGAGGGCACCCCTGGGGCTCCAGTGACCAGGACCAGCCCTGTGGTACCCTGCCTCCTCCCAGAGGTAGCACCACCCTTGCACAAGCTCCCCTAGCAGGGCATTTTGAGGTGCATTTCCTGCATTCTGAGGAGGGCCAGAGGAACTGCAGGCCATGCTCCAGGGCCACAGGAACTGCTCTCTGCTCTGGGCAGGCCAAGAAGGACATGGCTGTGGTCCCAGGGTGCTGTCCCAGGGTGTGGTCCCACCTTGTGCAGCAGCAGCTGTTGTTGGACATAGCGAGCCACGGCATCCCAGAGAGCCGTTCGGTCTGGAAAACAAGGACAAGCCGGGTTCTGCTGTGCTTCTGCTGGCCCTCAGCCTTCCAGCACCCCTGGGGGGGTGTCACTGCTGTCCCCAGCCCCTGACGTGGGTCAGTGCTCAGTCTTGTCCCTGCATCCCTGAGAGGGTGGCTCTGGCAATGCTCTTGCCTGTACCTGCCAGGCTGAGGCTGGGCATCATGAACGTGGACTTCATCCCATCCCAGAAATCCATCTGGATCTGGCTCGTGCCACCCTCAACAGCCATGTCCTCAGTGGTGAGGATGTTCACCCTCTGGGCTCTCTCCAGAGTGTAGAGCCCATCTCCCTGCAGCCCCTTTTGTCCCACTGTGTCACAGGCTCTCTGTGACATCACAGTCCCACTGACACTCCAGGTCAGGCTTTTGAAAAATGATGCTCAGGGCCCCTTAAATGAGGCTTTGAGCTTTAAAATCATAAACCTTGGAGCTTACAAGTGTGGTTTTGTAGTCCCAGTGAATGGGTTTGAACCTCAAATCATCTCTTTGGTCTCCCAGATGTGGGCTTTGGGGATTTAAAAGTTTAATTCTCCACCACTGTAGAACTGGGATTAAATATTCCAAATTGGGCAGATTTGGGGGTAGCAGCAGCAGAGGTCTGCCACAGAAACACACAGAATTTTTACACAATTGTTAACTATTCTGAGAATGTTTAAATGGTTGTTTTGTATTTTTCCAAGTATGTTTTATGCTTTTCCAAATGATTTTAACATCCAACCCAACTTTGGAATGGGCTCAGAACCCCCAGTTCATAACTGCCCTGGACTATTTTTAGCTCCCAGCTTTACCCTGCCCCTCGGCTCTGTGGCACCTGGAATTTCAATGAGGGGACTTCCCCAACTTTGGAAAAAGTACCATCACCCTCTGGACAACAGCGAGCTTAATTTTAATTAATTAAATCATGGGTGGGCTGAGATTATCTCACCTCTGTACCCCACCCATCACCCTGGACCCTGTGGGTGGGCTGGGGGTGAACAGGCTCAGACAGGATAGAAGTGGGCACACAGAGCCAGGAGTGGGCACCCCCCTGGACTGGCCTGGAGGAGCCCAGTGTGGAGAGCAGGGCTGCTGTAACATCATTGACTTTGGGGATTGGCCAAAGTCACCTCAACACTGCAGGTGCTTTTGTTTTGGGGCTCCAGAGCCCAAAAGGGCCTCAAGATCACTCAGTCACTGCATTCCTGGGGCTTTTAGATCAAGCTGTTGGATTCTAATTTTAATTTTTAACTATTTTTGTTATTTTTTTCTTCTTTTTTAATAAATTTTCATTTTGTTCTAAGAAAACAAGAGTTGTCTTGTTTCTCACAATGTCTTGCCTGTCAGAGTGAGAATAATAAATTGTTATTTTCCATGATTATGTTTTCCCTTTTAAAGCAAATACTTCATTCTCCTCAGCTTTGAAGGGAGAACCACATAATTTAAAACAACTTAAAAATATCAGCCTAATGAGCTACAACACAGGCATTTATAGAATGCAACAGGGGTTGTGATTCAGCTTCTTTTAAGTAGCAAGGAGCAACATTTTTTTACTAGGAGGTGTTTTTCTGAGCAATTAGGCACAGGAGCCTAATTAAAATTAACTCAGTGTTGAAATAAGCTTAATAGAATAATATCTGTAATCTGCAGACACACTGGAACAGCTGGAATGTGGCTTTTTTTTTACACCTTCCTTGAAGAATGATGGAAGCTGCAGAAGAACATCCCAGAGGCTCCATTTCCAAGGTCACCTTTGGAAAGTCTATGTATTTAAAATGGATTGGCTGAATGTTAATTGATTTAATAATTCTGGGTGATGATCCAGGTCTCGCTGTGATGAGCACAATACTAAAATTGTCATAGAAACTGTTGATTTAATATAAATTATAATAATGATACAATTGATTAAAGCCACAAGGTGTGTATTTTCCAACATGACACTGACATTTATGGTATTTCTGGCAGGTTGAGACTCAGTTAACACAGAGTTAATTACTGAAAGTGTTGTGTTTCAATACAATTCATTTGCATTTGGACAAACCCTCACCAACTATTCAAAAAAAGCACCATCAATTTTGTGATGTATGGGCACAAATGTCAATAATTCTTTGTTCTTTAAATACAACTGGAAGAATCCAAGTCTTCTGATCCTTCTGCCCCAGCATCAAGACCCTGAGAACAGCATCAAAGTGTCTTTTGCTCAATAATATCTTTAACATCAGGTTTTTAAAGCAGCATCAGTGAATTATTTATGGTGGCTCAACACAGCTGGCAACTTCCTTGAGTGTTTTGGATTTATGAGTCTCTTAATGTTGGGCTTTATTGCCTCTTATTCCTCCTTCCCAACAAAATAATGACAGCTTTTGGGCTGCCTGCTCACCTGCTCACTGCCTTTCCACCTGACACCTCCATTGCTAAAGGGCCTGGAGATGCTAATTAGCTTTGAAAGAAATATTGTTCATTAACAAAACCTCGGGACAGTAAAACATCCACCAATTAGCTCAGGGGTAGAGCAGACCAAATGGAATAGGAATGTGCTTTATTTTTAAAGTAGAATGCCTTATATTTTTGGAGACTTTGTAAATTGGAATTGAAGCAGAGAAATGTGGAGCAATTCAGCAAATTTGTAGTTTTAGGGGAAGGTTTTCTTGTCTAAAATAAACCAAAACACACTGAGTTTTTGAGTGCCATCAGGGTGTCTTTGTAAAAATGACAAAAAACATGAGCCAGTGGTTTATACTCTGGGAAGGGGGGAGAAATCCCAGTTACAGATCTTTGGGAGTAAATGCTGTGTAAATTAATAGGGTGTGTAGAGAGTGGGTAAGGCTGTTACAGCAGGACAGGAACATGAGGGCAGACATTTCCTTCTCGAAGATTTCTTCCATCCTACAAAGCAAAAGGGGCGTTTTGGAAAAGAAAAAAATCTTCTGGCTGCTGTTTATTGACTCTTTATACAGCAGAGAAAACTTAAAAACCAATGATTAGGTAAAAACCATGTGGGTGGGTGCTGGCAGGAAGGATATTCTGTGTTTCTGTGGCAGATCTCTGCTGCTGCTACCCCCAAATCTGCCCAATTTGTAATATTTAATCCCAGTTCTACAGCGGTGGAGAATTAAATGCTCAGGAAGAGGTCTGGGAATGAGCAGGAAAAGCTGCAAAGCAGGGAGAGCCAGGAGAGGGGGCCCAAGTACCACCGAGAGCAGCCATCCCTTTAAATCACACATTTCCTCTCTTAAAGGTGCCTCATTTTCCACCAAAAAAGGGGACAACAACCAGAAAGGCCAAGTCTAAGTGCAATAATAAGTTTGTGTTACACCCACAGAGCTCCTTCCCTTCCCTTTGTCTGTGGGAATTAATAAATAAATTTGGGTTTCTCAGTGCTCTGCTTTGGGTTTGAGTGGATGTGGGAGTCAGAAGGTGCTTTGGGTTTCAGTTTGGCACCAGATTTCCTTTGCTGACTTTTAGATTCTCAGTTGTCCTGGGACCAGCTGAGTGTTTGTGTTACCAGGATTGCCTTTTTAGCTTGGGTTTGGGAATTTTTACTTTTTTTTTTAAAGGTTTCAATAGCAAATAATTCTTACCTCCAAAATATCAATAATTTCTGTGGTGTAATTCCTGTAATATCAATTCCATTTGCAGTTCAAATAAGAATCCAATTGATCCCTAACCTTAATCATTTAAACTTAACCTAATTCTCTGCCACTTGTATTTTCTGTACTTTATGGGAAAAAGTTCTTTCTAAAAATCTAATTCTTACCATTTGTGAGATAATATTGATAAGGAATTCCTGAAGCACTTCCAATTTCTCCTGAACTCTGAAGTCATTACAGTGAAAAACACCAGATTATGTTTTGTTGCTGTCACTGTTGCAGCAACAGCATCCCCAGGCTTGGATTTATCCCCACCCAGCTCTCAGGAGAGTAATTGGTGGCACTTTCAGAATAATTAATGGCATTTTCAAGTTAAATCAGATCAGAAGCTCCTCAGCCTTACTTCAGACTTGTACCAAGCAGAGTTTATGCAGTCAAGAGGAGGAACAGAAAGTCCTGGACCGATGACTGAGCAGATTTATTCTCCACTAATGCTTCAGAGTGGGCATCTCTGCAGCCTTATCTGGAGAAATTCAATTTTCAACCCCAGAAATCTCTAAATTTCACCATTAGATCTGTCTGGAAACCCTCTTGGCCATCTTGTGAGCAGGATGTGAGAGAGGGAGAACCAAGAGAGGGAATTTGGATCAGCCATGGCAGAGGAGGAACCCAAGCTCTGAGCCAGGCAGACAGGAAAGGTTTCCCATCTTCAGCTGCACAGATTCATGAACTCGAAATTAGAACTGAAATCAGAACCAGCCCACAGCCCAAATTAGAACCAAGTCACAAACACTACCTGCAGTCTCTCTCTGACAAAAATCCACAGGTTTTTATATAAATCATGTTTTTTAA
>JACBWW010000119.1:128789-146932 GCA_020086605.1 Lanius collurio
GACCAGACTCCTGGAATTCCTCTGTCAGAAGCCTACACAGAGGCAGGATGAAGCCAGGCCATCTGTGACCAATTCTGCCAAACAGTTAAGTCACAGGGAAGTGAACCAAACCTTTAAAAAAAAAAAAAGTTTCTTTGTGAACGTCCCCAGGGATCCAAGTGTGGAAGAAAATTTTGCTCCTTCAGCTCCAGAGTGAATGAAAGCATTCATGGGAAAAAGGAACAAGGAGTTTTTTTCCAGGGAAAGATTCCATAGGTTCATGGCCAGTAGCAAAACAAGTTGTCAACAAATGCAAACAGTGGCTGCTTTCTCTGAGACAGGGCTCGAATGTCACGGGGAGACTCCACCCAGCCCTCTGCACTGGGACCATTCTGCAGACTCCCACAGGCTTTGTCACAGCAGGGGCCAGGTGTAAGGCGTGGGACACAGCAAAGGTGGCCCTAAGAGTGCCACCACAAAGCTGCAGAGGAGCTAAGGGGAAGGTCTGGTTGGTTTGGGTGCTGCCCTGTGCCCACTAATGTGGGGATGAACAGCAGGAAAATCCTGACTCCACACACATGTGCCAGATCAGTAGGTGGTGTAAATCCACTCAGACCCTGGATCTGGGCCAGATTTCCAGCAAAAGTGTCCACTGATAAAGCTTCAGTGAAAAGGGGCAGTTCCCATTCCCACCACTGGCAAGCCTGGATGTCACCAACAACGCACTGTCCTAGGAGTCCTTTTGGTATTTTAGAGGATTTAAAGAGCTTTCTGTGTGCTCAGATCCAAGCACCCCCCACTCAGGAACAGCAGACACCCCCCCTGCTCCGAGGGGAATCCACGTGATCTCAGATGGACTCATCCTGCTCACACAGCTGAACTCCAGAGTGTGAGACCAGACAGGGCTTCAGGCAGGGAAAATGAGCCCAGAGTTGTCACAAGCTCCCACTGCTGGCACCACAGCCTGGCACTGATGAAGAGAGGGGGAAAGGAGGTAGGAACTGGTAGGGGACATCCTTACTATGTTGTGAGTCTTGGCAGAGATTGTCTTGACGCTGTCAGGATCCCAGATGACGAGGTCGGCGTCGGAGCCCACGGCGATGCGGCCCTTCCGCGGGTACAGGTTGAAGATTTTGGCTGCATTTGTGCTGGTTACAGCCACAAACTGGTTCTCATCCATCTTGCCAGTCACCTGGGGGGACACCACAGGAGTCACTGCATGAGCCAGCAAAGAGCTGGCACAGCAGATTCCCAAGGATCTCCACAGGGGTAAAAAAACCCCAAGTGGAAGGTCCGTGGCAAGAGAATAACACATTCCTGCAGCTCCTTCCCCTCTGAATGTCCAGCTGAAACCCAAACCACCTACCACAGCCTTATCCCAGATGATGGACATCCTCTCCTCAGTGCCATTGGTTCCTTCAGGGATCAGGGTGAAGTTGTCCTTCCCAACAGCTTTCTGAGCAGTGTTGAAGGTGCAGTGGGCACTGCCAGTCACTTGGAGGTCTCCACTGCAAAAGAAACAAAAGGTATTAAAGTATTTTATTGTCACAGGTTCGCTCCTGAAAGTAAAACAGCTTTTTGCTTGCTGGCAGCAACATCCCTTATTTTATGCTCCACGTTCCCATGAAGAATCCCATGTTGTTTGAACACAGAGAGCTCCACTCACCAGGACAGTAGTGAGTTGAGAAAATCAGGAGTGGTCGGGTCAGGACTCAGTGGTGGGGATGTAACAAAAGCTGCTGCCTTTGCCCAGTTCTTGCTCCAATAATGGGATCCATCAGTGCCCAGGCTGGCTGTGATGGGCTCTCCATACACCACGGTGCCTGTGGGACAGGGACACACACACACAAACCCTCTGTAAGCACCACGGAATGTGCACTTTCAGCCTGGCTTCCTGGCAGAAAGCATCCTCCTGGGAAAGGACACACACTGCAGGGCTGCCTGGTACTTCCTCTGAAGCATTAATTAAAGATATTGCTACTGACCAGAGCTGGCAGCAGCAGAATGTGCACAATCCTTTACACAACTGCAGATGTTGGCACTGATTAATTGTCCTTGAAATGGTTACTGTAAAGATTCATTTTACTGTTTATAGTAATTTTATTATTTATTTACTCTGGGCCAAGAACTTTGTGGAAGAGGCTGAGGGCAACTGCAAAGGCATGAGGAGATCCAGTCTGATCTAGAAGAGATGTGCAAGAAAAAAAGCCCCAAAAAAACAGGCCTGCCATGTTTTTATAAATTAGTATGAATTAAAGACCTTCTAACAAGAGAAGGTTTCTTAGAACAGGGTCTGTGCATAGACCAGGTGGGTGAAAACTCCTACCAGAAAGTTTTTCTGCATAAAAAGCAAGCCCCATCAAAGGGCAAATATCAGAGTTCCTGGTTCACAAATGCAGCTCAGGGGAACCCTGTGATCCCCCCAAGGCACACAGCAAATCTGTGGCAGAACTGGGAAATGGAACTGCATCTCCTGACTGTCCAGTGTGCTCACCACCAGTGCATCCTTCCTCCTCATTAACATTTTTGGAACCACATGAAGGAACAGCAGATCCTTAAGGCCAGGATATTCTGCAAGCTGGAACTCACCAGCACCATCTGCACACCAAGCAGATGCTGCAACTTCAAAAGCAGCACGAGCTGGCAGTCCCAGGGATCTGCTCACCAAATGCAACCTCCCCAAAATCTACTTTGTGCCCACCCACCTGCCACCCCAGCCCAGGCACTTCTCGGGTTTGGATCTGCCTGCCGAAGATGTGGGCGGCTGAGATGCCAACCCTAAACACTTCAGTCAGGAGAGATGGGCAGAGGGACAACCAGAGCTGGACAGCAGGGTCTCACACCTCACCATGCAGAGTGAAAAGACAGAATATTTCTTTCACTGTATTGCCAGAGCTACTGTTGTGTCTCTGAGGTCTCAGGATAGCTGGGAAAGAACCCACTAGCTGAGCCAGGAGGATGATGAACTGGCTCCATGCTGCTCCCAGGACCCTGCTGACACAGGAGGTGCAGAACAGCCTTTGCCAGAGGGTTTCCACCAGCAGAGGAAGAGGCTCCCTGACATCACTGACCACAAATAGGGCTCTGAAATCACAAACAAGGCGGAACACATGTTGGCTATTAACGGGAGGCCTCTTGTGGGCCAGCACATTGGGGGGATTGTTCTGCAGGGAGTGATGTTTTCGGGTCCCAGATCTGCCAGCGACAGAGTCTGCAGAGTCTCCTCCATACAAAAGCCACTGGGAACATCTGGCTTTAAATAACGTCCGTTCTTTTCCATTTAGCAAATCAATCCTCATTTGTTTTCGCCTTGGATGGTGTTCAGTTATGTTTCCTCTGTTTGGGAGGGCAAGACCAGTGCGTGTGGCCCTCCTGGGTTACTGCACAGCATTTAAATTGAGTTATTTGAATAAAGGAACCAAGGATGGGGCATCATTTATACCCCAAATTCTCCTTATAAGGAGAAAATGCATTTTGAAAGAAAACTGCTTGTTCTGGCTCACTCAGGAGGCTGAGTGAAGTGAGCCCTGTGGATCATTCATCTGAGACAATCCCAGCACCTTTTGCAGGCAGGGTAACATCCACCCAAGCCAAGCTGTGTTTTATGGCTTTCTGTGATCCAAGTGTGTGGTCCCTCATCCCAATGCCCCACTCCACTTGCAGCTGGTGATCTCAGGACACTGAGGGTAGCAAGAAGGTGTTTCTGTTGATGCTCCACCTTTGTGGTGCACATGCCTTCAATATTTTATCTGGAAAAGGGAAGGAAGGCTTCCCTGGCTCTCAGGATACAGCTGCACCACCATCAAGTTCTCTTCTGGGGGGATGCAACGTGCAGCCACTTTGCTGGGTAAATGCATCTTCCTTCAGGGTGATCCCCTCTGATGGAGCTGGGAAAGGAAGGTCTATCCCAAATGGCTCCAGCTGCTTCCACAAACAGCCTGGAAAATCAGTCCTCCTCACCAACTCCTTTAACAGGAATCACGGGACCAAAATACTCCTGAGCTGATGCACAAACACCAATCTGTTCACTGGAAATCAGCTCTTCTTGCACCAAGCACCCAGATGGAAAGTGATGTCACTTGTATACCCATCCAGGCTTATTTAGGCTGCAGAAAATTAAATCCAAGCCTTGTGAGGAAAGAAGGGGGTAAATCATCCCTCCTGGTTACTCACCCATCCTGAGCAGCTTTAAATAGAAGTGAAGGGTTTAGTCACAGGATAAAGCAGCAGACAGCACTCACTCTGTGGGCAACCCTGGCTCCTTGGAGGGCCAGGCAGCAGAGGCAGAGCTTGGGGGAAGCTCCTGCATCCCTCACAGCAGCTCAGCTCCCTCACAAGCCTCAGTCAGAGAGGACAGACATCGGCAGCAGCGTCCACGGCAGGTCTGAGTCTTGCTTCTTGCAGCATCCCCAAGCAGAGTTATCAGAGGCAGTCACAACTCCCAAACCTAACCCAGCCTGCTGATCCCAATGCCTGCACAATGCCAGGCTGTGAGGTCCAGCACATGGAGAGCATCTATTCCACAAGCAGGCAGTTGGAACTGGTGGCCTCTGGCTCCTCCAACTGAATCCAATAGGGCTTGTGAGTCAAGAACTCTGTCAGGAATCACTGGAAGCTCAGCAGAAAGCACTGAGGGAGAAGCACAGCAGCTGGAAGGAGGACCCAGCTGCAGTCTCCAGGGGGATTCACTTTGTGGAGAGAGCATGGAATGACTCTGTGATATCCCAGAGGTGCATGGCTCGGTGTGGGAGAGGAGTGTGAAGTTTGGGGGTCACACCAAAGTTCAGGGCTGAGCAGAAATAAGCAGCTCCTGGCTCTGACACAAGCACTGAATCCTTGTCTTTGGGAGGTGAGGCAGAAGGAGCTGCTTGGGACCATTACAAAAGGAGCCTGGACAATAACACCAGAAAAAGAAACCTTTCCTGTAGGGATGAAGCTGATGCTGGCAGGAGCTGAAGGGCATGAGCTAAGGAGGAAATAACTTACCCTTTTTCCTGGCTTGAGCAATGACATCAGCAGCACTTTTGCTCATCACCTTGGTGATGTACAGGGGGCAGTTGGTCTGGTTGGCAATGGTTATTGCCCGGTTCACAGCCTCTGCCTCCACCTGAGGAACAGAGGGGGCAGCAGGTCAGGGACACCCCACAGCACCCCCGTTACCCTCAGAGGTCCCAGACCCTGTTCTCCCAGAAAACAGAGTGACAAGGCACTTCCCACCTCTGAGCCAGAAAAGGCACAGTGTAATCACAGCAATTAAACGACATGAAGCTGCAGTCCTCTCTCATTACCACCTTTTCTCCCAGGCTGCTTCAGAGCCTCTCTGCCTGAACTAAAACAACACTCCAGGTGCTCAGGGCCAGAACGATTCCCTTCTTCAACCTAGATAAAAATAAGCAACTAAATGTTGACTCAACAAAACTGCTCCTGCTGCAGCCCGTGTAGAAGGGAGATGCTGCACCACACACTCTGGTAAGCCACGTTTGCAAACAAGCCTCCTAAATTGTACCCTCCACTGCAGTGCCTGGCTTGGGATCTGACAGAGTGTGAACCACCCCATAAATCAACTGCTTTGCCTTGCATGTGTGCAGAGAATTAACCTCAGCCAAACTGAGGGCCACACTGTAACTGCAGCCTCGGGATGATGAGCATCATTCTGATTTTATGGCTCACACATCCTAATCAAAGGGTTCAGATGACAGACTGAACAGCTGGGGGATGCTCACAGTGGCTGCTGCCTGCAATGCCATTTTCCAAGCAAACAACAATCAGCAGCAACAACCCAGAGCAATCCTCCACCTGATTCCCCAATGTGAGAGGCTCCCAGAACCCCTCCCATGGACTCTGGTGGGGTTAGCACACACTCAGCACTAGTGAAAACCTGCTCTGCAGTGACTGCTCCCAGCCCCAGTACCACAAATCATCATCTCCTGTCCCAAACACACTGCCCAGACAGGCTGTGGGCTCCCTCATCCCTGCAAGTGCCCAGGGCCAGGCTGGATGGGGCTTGGAGCAGCCTGGGGTAGTGGAAGGTGTCCCTGCCCATGGCAGGGGTGGGACTGAGTGGGCTTTGAGGTCCCTTCAAACCCAAACCACTCTGGGATTCTGTGACTGCTGGCTCCCAGCAATGTGTTTGGAGGAGAAGAACCACCTGGAAAAGAACCACCAGCTTAGGAAACTGTGGCCAGGCTGATGGCCAAGTGTCCTGAAGAGCTCTGCTCATGCCAAAGAAGCCACTGCTTGCACCCATGCCCTGTTTGCAGCTGGAATGCTCCAGGAAAACAACAGCCAGGAGTTTTTTACAGCAAACCAACCCCCCAGAGCCAGCAGGGTGGCTTCTGGGGCCCAAAGGGTTACAGTCCCACGCAGGGGAAGCCCACAAGGGGTTTTTTTTTTCTGGCCCAGCTGCCCCAGACAAATGGGAAAGGCTGTGAAGGAGGGGTTTGTTCCAGGATGTTGCCCCTGAAGTGTCACAACCAGCAGCACTCACAGGGGCTGAAAGGAAGAGCCAAGAAAAGCCCAGCTGTGCCCCCTGAGAGACAAGGGGAGGACTCAGACAGGCCAGAGCTTCCAGGCCATGGCCTGGCTTTGCCAGCTCCCCAGGAGAGCAGGTCTGTACACAGCTCTGCCCCTGCAGCACCTGGGAACCACACTGCCACACCGTGCCTCAGTTTCCCTGCAGGCAAAGCAGGGATAAAACAGCACCCACCACCCCCAGACTTTTGGGCAGAAGGTGTTTGAGCAACTGTGAAGCAGCAGGAGAATATTTTCTGAACGAGGCTGCTGAATTCCTGCCTCGTGTCCAGATGCTATGGTGACAGGCACATAACAATAGCCCAATAAGCAGTCCAAGGGGGAATGTTTGCAATCACCAGGATGTGTTAGAACCCCTAGCACAGCAGTTCTCTTGGAAAAAAAAACAAAACAAAAAAAAAAGACAGACATTTCCTGGAGCACTTGGACTGCTTGTGCTTCCAGCGTTTTTGTGGCTGAAATAAAAACAAAAAAAATGATGGATCACTCAAAAAGTCATCACAGAATGAACTGAGCTGTGAGGGGGAGAGTTTTCCAGAAAGTGATGGGTGAGGCTGACTTGGGATGGTGCTGTATTAACCCAGGCCCTGTTTTCTGGCTGGGATAATGCACTGGACACTGTCACCTTGGCTCACCCCAGGTGACAGATGTGAGCAAAGCCAAACCCCTGAGTCAGCAGTGAAACTTAAGCCTCAATTTAAGCCTCCTGCCAGCCTGGGAGTTCAGATGTGTGCACTCCAAGACACAACTGCACATGGCCAGCCCCTGAATGCTTCACTCTGATGTAATTCTCCCTGAAATGAGTGGGAGTTTTAAGTTAATAAATGTTTTACACTTGCTCAGCAACTCCTGCTGGTTTGCTCCAGATGGAGGTCTGAACTAAGGAGCTCTCAGACAGATGCCAACTACCCTTAGGATGGGCTTTGCACTCCCTAAGGGACAGCAGGAAAACCCAATTCTAGTGTCAACAGCAGCCCTGAGGGATGCAACAAGCATCCACTTCTGCCGAAGAGAACAGGAATTAGGGATTTGCTGCCACCCTTGGAATCTGGCCTCCATCACCAGCCCTCCCAGGGGAGCTGGATGCTCTCAAAAGCACAGAGTCACTGCATGCTGCAGAAAGGGAGGGGACCACATGACATCGCTTCCTGCTCTGTTTCCTGTGACTTTGAAGGAGGGGAATGTTGGACCAGACGCTTCCCAAGCCTGGGCAGAGCACAGCTGGGTTCAGCTGCACAGAGGCTGCCTGTGTGACATCAGGGAGAGGCTTCACTGAGCCTCATCTGGGGCAGCCACGTGTCCTCAGGCTGCCTTCCTCCCTGCACTGAGGCAGAGCACAGTCCTGCACAGATTAACAACCATCCACACCTGGGAACCACACAACTCGCACTCTAAAGCTCCTGCTGCATGAAGGATGAACTCTGAAACAGCCAGACACAGCTCAGCTGGTTTGATGTCCAGATCCTTTAAGGTAAGAGCAGCCTTCCTTTGGAAACAACACAAAGTGAACTCCCTGAACTGTCACAGCAGCATCTGCTCCCACTCTCCTGATGCAGGCCAAAAAATATGTTAAAAAAAACACTAATTGGATGGGTTACTGGAAAGCTCAGTGCAAAGTGTTTGCTCACAACTTCAGGAAGCAGGAGATCCCAGCTCAAGGAGCCACACACAAACACCACGAGGATTCACTATCCAAGTGGAGCATTTTTTTTCTTCCCCCAAGCAACAGAATGATTTATATTCCCACTGAAATGCCTCTGGATGCTGCTTGTCTGAACCAAGGGGAGGAAATAGCAAGGGAGCATGAGGGGCACGTGTGGATGATCTCACAGCCCCAGCTGCCACATCTGGCAGGCAGCAAAGCCCTGGGATCTTGCAGGAACAAAAAGAGCTGCTTGTACAGAACAGATGGACTCCATGGAATGCCACAGTGAGGTGTCCAGCTCAGAGGCACTGAAGGACTGGGAGTGAAGAATGCAATGGGAACCAGCCTCAAAGGAAAAGTTTTAGGGCTCTTTCCTGTTTGGGATTTATTTGAAAGGCTTAAGAGAGGTTGGGGTACTCATCCCTGGAGAAATCCATGGGAAAACAGGAAGGGTAATTATACTGAAGTGCTGGACTAAGGTCTGAGCGTGACCTCCCCTCTCTGGTACATTTTTTTGTGTCTTCAGCAAACCACTTAATCCATTGGTATAAAAACCCCCCACCCCACTGGTAAAATTTCATCAGAATATCATATATCACAGTAATGGAAGCTATGGAAGTACCTAAGACAATGTCAGGATTTGGGCATGTATTAAAAAATTCTGCTAATTCACTGAAGTCTGATAAAATAATGACCAAGAGAGAAGCCCAAGAGACTGGATCTTGAAAAGACAGTGGCAGAATTCCACCAACATAACCCCAAATGCAGAAAAATCATCTTTCCAGACACATTCATCCCTACATGAAGTATTTGGCAACACAGAGAGGTTATAAATTGGGGAGTGGAGTAAATGCAAAGGCAGGGCAGTTCTCACCTCTTCAGGTCTGCTCAACACATGCCCTTCAGGGCCTGTGATCCCCAGCTCCAGGATCCTTTGCTGCTCCTAAGGCAAGGAGGAAAAAAAGAGCAGGGATGAGATTTGAAGCAACAGGGCATTTTTCTGGCAGCACACACAGCTGTTGGGAAGGGGCACCAGTGAGATCCTGAGCATCTGTGCTGGCTAAAAATCACATGGGGCTCTGCATAAGGGCCCTGCAAGAGAGTCCTGTCCAACTCCCCTTGCTGAGGATAACCAGAGCTCATAAAACCTTGCTGATGTGCTCACAGGAGGTCAAGCAAACCTTTTATTTGGATTTGCTTCACACTGGGTTCATTGCCCCTCGACTTTCAGCACTCATTTGTGTCAATAAAATCATCTCTAAGATGTGGCAAAATGAGAACTCATAGAAAAGAAAATCATCCTGCAGGCTCAAGGACTGTGGTGGGCTCCTGCCCAGCCAGAGAATACAGAATACAGTGCCTGAGACACAGTGTACAAAATGAGCTGGAGGTAAGATTAAATTGAATACATTATTAACATTTCTTCCTTGCTGTTGTTTGGAAGATGAACAGACCCCAACCATCAGAACCTCACGTACTGTGTGAAGCTGCATCCCTTCCCACTCACCCTCCTCTTATTTCCTGCTGAATATTTTGTTGCACACAGTGACAGTGACACCCAGCTTTTCACTTCTGGGGAAAGAGATGCCCCATATCCACCCCAAACTGAAAGCTGCCCCAAAAACCTGCTTTATCAGTGTCAAAGGGGATAAAATCTGCTGTACAGAACATCCCCTGCTCGCACCCTTGATGTGTGTGTGACACAGCCACGCTCTCAACAGCCTGGCTGGCTTTCTGTTTGCAAAGGAGGGAGAATTTAAAGCCCTCTGAGCAGCCAATAACTCAGGGAGCAAAGAGGCCATACCTCAGCCCTCTGAGCAGCCAATAACTCAGGGAGCAAAGAGGCCATACCTCAGCAATGATGTCACCGTTCTCAGCGTGCACTTGGGCGGTGGCACCGATGTCCCGGATCACACTCAGGACCTCGTATATCTGGGGGACAGAGAACACACATCACAACAGGAACACACCTGCTGGGAAGGCCACACTCCAGACCCCCTCAGAAAACAGAATTTTGCAGAAGGGGGAAGAGGAAGAGAAGCATTAAGCAAAATAAGATGTGGTCTGCTGGAGAGCTGCAAGCTGTTCTCATGCCTGTCACTGAATCTCCCAGTTCTACAGTTGGATGCTGCTGATGTGGCAAAGGATTATCCAGATGCTGGTCTGGAGTATTTACCACACAGGAGGAAGAAATGACAACACAAGCCCCACAGCTGGATGATTTTAAAGGACTTGCAGAGTTGTACCTGTTTCATGTCTCATTTACTGGGGCCTGGCATGATAAACATCCCTTATATCTGAGTGATGGGGGCAGGTTCTCCATGGAAATCCAGTATTTGGAGGTAGGAGCAATGTGATTTCCCACTCCAGCAACCAGTCTGAGAGGTCTCAGGTCCAGTAACCCCCAACTGGCGCCGTCAATGGTCCCTCATCAAAATGTTTCCAGAGCCCTCAGAGATAACTCCCACACTCAGGCTCCCAGGCATTCCTCTGCTCCCACACCTTCAGAAACACAAACTGCCCCTCCCCACAGCTAAATGTGCCCACCAGAACAGCAAACAGGAGGGCAATGAGTTCCCTGTTAAGGTCCCAGTGATTCTAGCACTGAAAACCACCTGTGGACCAGGATCAGTTTTAGCTTCTAAACAGAATAATTACCCCAGAGATCTCCCTGCCCTGCCCTGTGCAGAGGCATAAAGCAGCAATTCATGGCACTGCCACTGCTTCTACCCCAAAGGAGCTGGAATAAAACCTCAGACCTCTCAAACTGAGGGCTTTACCACTGCCTCCCTCAGCCAAACCTTTGGGGGTTTGCTGTTGGTTGGGTTTTATTTTTAATTAAAAATATAATCTTCAAACCAGAGCTGTGGCTGCTGTTGCCAATCTTAGGTATTGTTACACACATAAAGATGAGAACCAGGAGAGAGTGTCAGATCCCAGGATATTGAATTTAAACACTTATTTGTGACAAATGGAACACGAAGCCTTCCCTCCTACCTGAGAATCACTGAGCTGAAAGCGATCTTTGAAAGCCATGTACACCAAGAAGGAGTTCACACCTGATGGAAAGAGAGCACATTGCAGGTAAAGGCATGGAACACAGCCCCTAAATTCTGTGGATTCAGCACTGTAGGAGGTGGAGTAAGAAATGAAAAAGCAAAAATGCATCTCACACAAAAGCAGAGACTGGGCCTGGCTGGCTGATCCCACTCACCCTCCAGGGAGAACAGTGGGAAATCTGTGTCTGTGTCCAAACTGACCCACTGATCCTAAGCTGGCTTTCCCTCTCCAGCCTCTGGAACCAGTAAAAACTCTCACCCAGCACGTGTGGGAAGCTCCCATTAGGGTTTAAAATGCTGGATTTTGAAACCACAAACAGGATGGAAAATTACTCCAGCCTGAGGATGAAACGCCAAGGAAATTAAAGGGGGGAAAAACCTAGGAGGTCATTTTACTCAGCCCTTCAATTTTAGCAGCCAGGGCTGGGTTGCTTCTCCTGGGGCTGACAGTTCCCCTGTTTACAGCACTTTAGTGGCTGCAGGTAACACCAAGGGCACTGATGAACCCAAAGGGCCTCCACTGCACACAGGAGCTGCTCTGCACAGGAAAAGCAGGAGATTCACCTCTGGAAAATCAGGGCAGCAACACCAGTGTGCCCCAACCCCTGAGCTCTCTGCAATCCCAACTGCCCAAACCTTCCCAAGGAGCCAGAATGGGCCCAAAACAGCTTTATTGGGATACTAAAGTAAAATACTGCAGGAGAGACAGCCCCAAAAATAGGGCATCCTGAAAAATAAGGAAGGGGAAGGCTTCCCTGAGCTTACCATGATCTTTAACCAGAGCTTCCATCTCCTCCTGGACACCTTTATGCCACTCAGTGATGTCCACATGCAGGGAGTAGTCACAGCAGGATTTGCTGTCTGCCCACTCTCGCCACTGGTCGAACGCTGTCAGCAAACTGGTCCCAGGCTCGGGAACCACGTGGTCAACTGGGAATGACAACCAAAACACTGGTAAATGGCTGGTGCAGGAGCTTCCCTGGGTACCCAGGACAGCAAGAACAGCTGTGCAGAGGCTGCTGCAAAATCAAGGCACCCTCTTTCCCCTTAAAATATTTCTAAGTTTGAAATTTCTCAGTGGTTTCTGGAGAATGCAGCCAGGGGAGCTGATTATGGAGCAGCAGCTGAAGGAAAATGAGTTGTTACTACAACCTGTTTATTACAACTGTTGGTGCTACACATCCCAACATGGAGCACCTACCAGGGGACTGAGGGAAGCAGGACCAGCACTTTGTGGCTGCAGAGATCTCTCTGACACTGAGAAGGTCCTACTGCCTGTGGTCCTACCTGGTCCTACCTGCTCAGCTTGATCCTCACCCCAAATCCAGCAGCAACTGGATTCACAGGCAGCTGCAACTGCAGGACAGCCTGAAATGGTGACACAAGGACAGCCTGAAATGGTGACACAAGGACAGCCTGAANTGAGTGAAAACTTGGAAATTTGCCTCCTGTCTGGCACCACATCAAGGATGTGCTTTTCACCACCATTGGGAAAAGCAGCCCAAATATAACCAGACAATAAACTGACCTGTTTTTTTTCAAAAATCATCCCATTTCTGTTCCATGATCTGCTTCTCCCTAGTGGTCAGAAACCTTCCACTAACTTCCAGCCTGAATTGTTTCTTGGCCAGTACAGAGCCCCTGTCGCTCTGCCAAAGTTAATCTTTAGCTTAAGCAGAATGAACAACAAGGAGAAAAATAACATTCCCTTTGCTTTTCCAATGGGACATGGAGAAAGCCCAGGTTTACACAAATGGCTAATTAAAAAGCCAAAAAAAGCTCATTTAATCTCTAACACATCACAGGAATAAATCCATCTCCACTGGAGACTAAAGGTGCCCTCAGAGCTCTGTCAGCCCCAAGATGATGGATGGCTTGTGGGCATTGGGAAATGCTGCCTGAGGGCTCCAAGGGGTTAATACAGAGTCCTCAGAGCCCAGCACTGAGCCCCTGGGAATGGCTCTGGAGCCCAGGAATGGCTCTGGTGTCTGGGATCAGAGCTTTATCACCACCTCACTTCATGCACTGCCCAAGGATGACTAATGGGAGTTTGTGGGGGCAGTGGGAGGAGGAGAAAGGGAGCCCTGTCAGCTCCCTGGCAAAGCCAGACCACAGCTGGCTGCAGTAAGGGCCAGGGATGGAGGTGGTGGTGCAAATGGGAAGGGAAGTCAGCTCCAGGGCTTGGGAGTATCTCCTGTGGCAGCTCCCCTGAGTGCCAAATCAGCCTCCAGCCCCCTCAGAACACAGCCCACTTTCTCTCCACAGCAGCTCTGCCAGGCAAACCTCAGCAAAGCACCCCCTGCCCACATCCCCAGGAAGAACCGAGCAGGAAGGCAGCCTGGGTGTGCAAGGTGAGCAGCAGCCTTCACATCCTGGCACTGAAGTGCTCCAAAGAGAAAGGACCCAGCAGAGCACACCAAGGGACAGTCACAGGGACAGGGACACCCCTGGAGAGGGGCCCCAGAGCTGGGATCCTGTACCTGGCCCTGGGGCAGGATGGAAGCTGTGCTGCCACAGCACAGGCAGCAGGAGCTGCACAAAGAGAAGGCAGATGTAATCCCAAATCCTGGTCTGCAGGCAATTCACACAAATGGCAAAGTCTCCTTGATTCTCCCACCCTCTGTACAATGGAAGGGGCCAAACACATTGCAAGACCATGGCCCACATCCCTTCATGCAAGGGTGGGGTTCTGGAGGGACCAAATACATAAAAACGAGCCCAGATCCAGGGAAGGAGTCAAGGCTGACTCTTCATCTGCTCTTAAAAGGACTGAGCTCTGGAACTGCCTCTGCCTGTTGGCACAGCCAGCAATCACCCCCATGCACCTCAGAGAAGCTTCTTGCAGCCCTCAGGCACAGCTCAAGAGCTCAGAGTAAAACAGAGAACCTTTTCTTTCGGGTCCCTTCCCTCCAGAGCAGCACACAGAGCCGATGGAGGCTCCATCCTGCCCCATTCCCACAGCCCCAGGCTCCCAGGATGATCCCTGGGGATGTTCTGCCCCAGGACCACAGACACAGGGCTGACCAGCCCACAGCAAATCCCTCCATGGAGAACTCCCAGGAGGCTTCCCATGGGAAAAGCAGCGCTGTCCTGACCCCACAGAGCCCCTTCTCCCTGGGGATCCCATCCCACTGCCCCATCACAGAGGGAACCAGGGCTGTTCCATCCCTGGGGTGGCCCCACGCCTGCAGGGCACACTCAGGACAAACACAGGCTGTTGTCACCCCTTTATTCCCACCACCACCACAGCCTTCATCTGGTCATGGCTCCTCAGCCCAGATATTTTCTTCCTCTTGTTAATTTTTTTTTTTTTTGCTGTGCTGCTTGAGGTCTGAGAAGGAAGTTGCCAGCTCATTTTTAAACTCAAAGCTTGCTCCAAAACCAGAAAAAAAACAGTGAGGGAAAAAAAAAAAAGAAAAGGAAAAGATAATTTAAGAATCACTTCATCAGCACTGAAATCTTCAAAGGAGGAATTAAATAGCTAGTGGGCCTTGTAGTGGCTCCCTGAATCTGAGTGAAATTCAGGCCTAATTCTAATGTTTCTCTTTATTTAACACACCCTCAGCAATGCACAGGGCAAAGCCAAGCTCAGAGTCACAGTGGTTTCTCAGCTATGAGCAGAAAACTTTCTGTACATTTATTTTTTAACCTTCTGAGCTGCAGAACCCAAAATGCAGCAGCCCAGGGCTGAGAGCAAGCGAGGCTGTTACACCAGCAAAGGACCTTCTGAAGAAAAATTATAAGAAAAACTATTTTATACATCACAAATAACCTCATTTTTTCCTTGTTAAAACACTGGCAGGGTTCCAAAAAGCCTAGATAGTCTTATCTTCCTCCCAGACAATCCAAGCCCTCACCTCCCTCTGAGGGCAGAGGGATTTGAGCACCTGCAGACCCACATGCTCCAGCCCTAATCACCCACTTTAATTCCCCTTCCCACGGCTGCTTTGGCTCTCCTGGCACCACACAGGGCTCACAAGGGGCATCTGCTGCTCCTGCTTGCTGGGCTTGCAGCTCCCTCCCAGCTCCAGCCAGGGCTGCTTTCCTGCCTGCCTCAGCTCAGGATCCTTCGCTCCTCCTTGGCCAGATTAATGGGATTTAATCAGGATTAAAGGCAGACAATGAGCTGAAGTGAGACAACACTGGGTGATCCCTGTGGCTCTCCTGCAGCAGAGCTGGCATCCAGCCACGCTGGAATATTCTGTATCTCATGAGCCAAAGTGGTTGGATGCTGGTGGGGAGAGATTTGAGTGTGAAATGGAAGGTAACAATTTAGGAGAATGGATGGAATGTTCCAAGGATGGGGAAATAAAGCAGTGTTGTTTTAATGTAAGTATGGAAAAATCTGCACAGCACAGAAGTGCCAGCAGCACTTACAGAGTGTGTGTCACCAATTATTAACATGTTCTTATCATGCATTAACATAAAACCTGTACTGAAATCAGATCCCAGCACAACCTCATACACACACAAGTAATTTTGAAGTTCAGATCACTCCTACTGCTTTTTTACACCATTCACAGAATTGTGGAACACCCTGAGCTGGAAGGACCCACACAGACCAAGCCCAACAACTGATCCCACAAAGGGCAGCCTAAAACCTGAACCACTTAAGTGGCTCATCTTAAGGATGGCCTAAAACACCTCCTTGTCTTCATCCAGCTGCTCCCAGACTTTAAAACCACTTCCACAGCCCACTGAAATTGGAGCCAATCTCAGCTTTAACCCGTGGCTTTAGGAAATGCTGCATCCCATCCTGGCTCCCTTTTTGGGGGCTTTCTGCTCCCCAAGAGCCTTCCTGGAGCAGGGTGGTCCCTGCACCTGAGCAAGAAGGGAGCTGCACTCCAGGGATCCAGCACAGAAGGCTGGGGACTGACCCAACAGCCTGCAAGATGCTCTGAGACCAGAGCCAGAAAAAACCCCATATAATCTCTTTCTGGCACTTGGAATCTCTCTCAAATTAAAAAAAAAATTTAAAAAAGCAGATGAAAAGCAATGCCTTTATGTTTTTGACCCCTTGCTAAGCTCCAGAGAAATTATTGCTTCAGAGGGAGGGCTTGGATGCAGCTCTTTGCCTCTCCTTGAAAACAAAGCTCTGCTTTTGGGATGGATGTGCTCATGGGTGGGGATTAATGGGTTTTATAGCTTCCTGGCATTGTGGCATGTGCATTTTTTTTTTCCTTTTTTGCATCCTGCCTCAGTTGAGCAGGCCTTGGCTTGCAACAGCCCCTTCCTGGAGCTTCTATTAATAGTCCTTGCTTCCAGCTTTCCCCTGGAAAGGATTTTTTCTTCAACTGCTTTAATGAAGTGTCATCCAGAGTGTAAATGAAATTTTTTTGGGGCTTCAGCTAAAGAATGCCACTACCAGGAAGGAGAAAAACTGTTTGAAATGGACAATATAAACATGAATTAGGGTCAGATGTTACCAAAATTGTGTATGTAATAAAAGACATGTATTCAGGGTTCCAGTTGCTATTATAAACTGCAGTTTTACACACTTATTTCCTGCTCCTACCAGCATTAAATGTATCTATTGTTTAAGAGGAGTTTATAAGGTGAAAATCCTTAACATTTAAGCTTAACTGTTAGCAGGCAGATCTCCCCTACCCAAAACTTTAAATAGCAGCTTGATCACTATAAACACATCTGCCTGTTTAATACTACTTAATCCCCACAGCAACTGCATGTGATGAAATCTGGTGAATTTATTGAGTTGTACATTCTGTCACAAGCCATTTTATTGAGAGGTTATAATTAAATTCAGCCCTGGTGACTGCACAGCTCCCTGCTTGGAAGTCTGGAGCTGTCTGTGGCTGCAGGAATATTCTCCTGGCACTAGTGAGAACTGGGGGTAATTCTGTGAAAGCAAGGGGAATAAAATCAATCTCTGTGAACTGAAAGTCAGGCCCTCAACTGACCCACAGAAGATTATCCCATAATCAGAGACCTTATTTGATCCAGAGGCTTCAAATTCTCAGCTGGTGAAATATCACAATCCCTTCTATCTTTATGTATCATGATCCTTTTATGTGCCAAGGAATTGAGCTACCAAAAGCTGCCTCATCCAGTAACAAAGCTATTCCAAAGTAAAACCTTCCAGCAGCAAAAATTCTGATTTAAGGATTAAATCCCAATTTCCAGCTCAGCAGCTCTGCATCCATCAGGCTAGAGAGACCTCAGCCCCTCTCTGAGCTCAAAATCCCAAATCAAGTCATCCAGAAGAGCCTCAAACCTCCTGTGTTCTGATTCCATACCAATTCTTCCCCTAAACCATGTTCTGCATCACAGGTTTGATCTGGGAAAAGGAAAAACAGGGACAAAATGGCTTTGAAGGCAACTGCTCCATGGATCTGATGCACCTCAGCTGATGAGAAATCAAATGAAGAATTTTCTTCACATCCTGGCTCTGGCAACCAGATTTTAGCTCTGTGTATTTGTGTGGATTTATTCCCTCAGTATTTTATCCTTTCCTCCCCCCCAAGAATAGACACTGGAATAAAGAGATTATTCTGAAGAGTTACAGCCCTGCTCAGAACAGCATTTATGGTGCCAGTACAGCCACCCAAGGACTGTCCTCCTGTACAGGCCTGCCAAACTCACAGAAAAGGCAGTCTGAATGACATCACATGTTGTTTTCTGTCAGTTCAGACCCAGTTTATGAAACCTGATGCAGAGAAATCAGAAGCTGGACCAGGCTCAGAAGAATCAGACACATCCGTGCTCCACTGATTACATTTTCAGACTGCAACATTCCCTTATTCCCTCACTGATGTCATACAGATATTTCTCTTGTCCTTTTGGCTGATTACATCTGAAATACAATTAACAATTGGAGGCCAGCTGGACACAAACATAAAGAATTCAACAATAATTAATAACCTTCCCCAGCAGCTGGAATGGCAGCATATTAAGGTCAGATCAAAAAAAAA
>JACBWW010000119.1:156920-179760 GCA_020086605.1 Lanius collurio
GGCACAAGGGGGGCAGAGGAGGCACAAGGGGCAGAATCCCCAGCAGCTCTGTGGAAGGAAAAGATGGGAAAACAGGGAAAAATCTCCTGATTGACTCAAACCCAAGCCAGGCTGGACTGCAGAGGTTTCCCAGGACTCCAGCCCAACAGCAGGGCCAGTGATTTCAGCTTTCAGCACTGAGGCAGGACGATGGCCCAGCTGACAATGTGACAGCCAGGGTTAAACACCTCACCACACCACAGACCTCCTGCATCACCCCAGGCACAGCCACACAGCTCCTGAGTCCTTGGGTGCTCCTCACAGGGGCTGCTCCTCACAGGAGCCTCTTCTCCCAGCACAGAGAGGGGACAAGCAATAGCTGCAGCCCAAAGGGTCAAAAAAACCCTTCAGCACACACAGAAACACACAACACATCTGAGGAGCTGCTCCCTCCTGTGCTCCCTGGCAAGGGACAACGAGGGCTTGGCAGATCCCTGTGAGCCCCTGCTGGAATCCCCACCAGAACAATGAGGGATCCCATGCAGCACTGCTGGGATGCTGGGAGCAGAGCAAGCCCCAGGACAGAGGCTGCACAACCTGCTGCAGGCAGAGCCTAATGGACTTAGAGGAGTTTAAAAGGAGTTTAAAAGCTTGGGAAGAGGAGCTCACACCAGGGAACTGCCCAGCTCTGCTCACAGCCCCGCTTTCTCATTAAGATTTTAAGCCTGCCCTGAATGAAAGGCACAAACACAGCAGCAGGAAGCTGGGAGCTGGTGAAGCAAAGAGATTTAGAGTGAATCAAGGCCAAGGCTGTTTTTGAGGGTGTAAAAAGGACCAAAGGAAGCTGGGGAGAGGAGGGACAGGGCAGGAGGGACTCTGCACTCCTATGTGGCAATGCCATTACTCCAGTCATAGAGAGCAAGGATTCCCACCCATAGAAATCCCCAATAATCTGTGGACATTTTCACTGTGTTTCTAGAGAATTAAACATTTCTTTGGGGCAGAAGAACCTCTGCCAGAAAGAGAAACGAGCTGCAGAGCCAGAGCAGCCTGTCTGCAGGGCTGGTCCCAGCACACAGTTCCTCTTTCATCTCTGGGTGCAAAGAGAAACAAAACTGGGGCTGGTGCTTGTGGAACAATGCAGTGCTGTGTACACACAACCAGGGGCTTGGGGAGACACTGCAGCTCTGTGGTCGCTGCTCTTGGATGCCAAACACTTGGTTTTTTAGTTCCAGCTCAGCCACAAGTCCCTGCCTGACCACTGCTGTCACCTCCTCCTGTCTCTGCTTCCATCCTCCTCCTTTCATCAGCTCCACTCCAGAGCAGCACAGGACTAACCCTGGTAATACAAAATAAATGCACCCAGTCAGGTAGAATAGGATCTAATCTCCACTGGTGGGTTTAAATATCACCCTCACCTTGTCTAAACCTCACTTTAAGCTGAGACTATCACAGGCTCTGATCTCCTTTGGGGCAGCTCCATTCTCTGTCACACTCAGATCAAAACCCAAGAGGAGAGGAATAATTTCTGACTGGAAACATCCCCTTGATGTTTCTCACCTTCAAAAGGGTGAGAATCCAAGTTCTTTTTCCCAGAGCAATGTTATCCTAAAACCCCCAGGGAGGGCTGTTCAGCTGAAATCCCCACACCAATATTGTTTTATGGTGGGGACAGAGAAAAGGACCATGCAGATTGTCACTGCAGAAGAACAAAGATATCACAACACAGCATTTCAAGCAAGGAGGTGATAATCAGGATATCTGGGGGCCCTGGTGTCACCTCACTTTGAGTTTGATTGTGGCTGGGCAGCTCAAACCCCTGCCATGCTGCCCATGGGAGCTCTTTAATAGCCAGGTCAGGAATTAGGGAGCCAAGAGCAGCCCATGTGAAGCTCCCCTTCATCTCCTGAACCTCCCAAGATACTCAGGCTCCCCTCCCCAGCCTTCCCTCATCTCCTGAACCTCCCAAGATACTCAGGCTCCCCTCCCCAGCCTTCCCTCCCCGTGTCATTGGGATAACTGCTGCTCGAGTTCAAAAGGCTGCTGCCTTCCAAGCCACCAGGCCAGAAAAAGCTATAATTTCTCTCACTGTAATTTCTCTCTTTGATTACAAAAGTGGTCGACTGAGTCAACAGAGGCTGTGTCAGCAAGAGATTTCACCCAAGGGCAGCAGGGAAGAAGCAGCCTGGGAGGAGGGGCTCAAATGTGTGTGGGAGCAGGCCTGGATGGATGAAGTTCTCACTGGGACATTAAACAGGCTCGGGGATCAGAGAGCCAGTAAATATACAGAGCTTAACTTCTTCATCCCTTCTGCAGGGCTGGCAGCAGAGAGAGGCAGTGCTGGCCCTGCTCACATCAGGGGGAGTCTGATGGGGATTTCACTCATCACAGTTAATCAGTGATCAAACCATCAGCAGGCTCTGAGAGGCCACTCTGTTCCTAGCAGGGATTCTTCCTCCTCTAACAGCTCCAGGGACTGGGTGATATCCTGGGGTATTAACCCAGCTCAAGTTGGGGAAAAACCAGGGTGTCTTGTGCAGGGCCAGGCATTGGGTGTTGATGGTCCTTGGGGTCCCTTCTAACTCAGGATATTCTGAGATTCTGTGAAAAATGCCATTTTTAGCTCACCAAAATTTTACCCTCTTGTAAATGGCAACTTCAGACAGTGTCCTTTTCCAAAACTCTGGGAGGACTGTTCTCTTTGCATGTGACACAGGAGAGGTTAGAGAAGAGACCAGAACAGGTTGGAGCACATCTAATGCTCCTCTCTCCTTCAAAACTCTCTGCAGAGCATTCTGGAATTCTCCTTTCAACTTAATGCCCAAACACTGCACTCTGATATTTCAAAAGGGCGAGAATCCAAGTTCTTTTTCCCAGAGCAAAGTTATCCTAAAACCCCCAGGGAGGGCTGCTCAGCTGACATCCCCACACCAACATTGTTCTACGGTGGGGACAGAGAAAAGGACCATGCAGATTGTCACTGCAGAAAAACAAAGATATCACAACACGGCATTTCAAGCAAAACCAACTCTGTTTGTTCCTCTGCTAGCAAAGTCAGCTGGAGCCTTGCCTTTGGCACTGCAGAAGGGAGAGACAGAAGGATCATAGCTGGAATTCCTGC
This sequence comes from Lanius collurio, assembly GCA_020086605.1. Lineage (NCBI taxonomy): Eukaryota > Metazoa > Chordata > Aves > Passeriformes > Laniidae > Lanius > Lanius collurio. The sequence goes on from JACBWW010000119.1 coordinate 160,021, forward strand.
TCAGATGGCCTCAGGGGAGCCAGCAGAAAAAGAAATCAGCCCTAACTCCTCCTAAGGAGGGCTCAGGAAAGCAATCCATAGAGAGACAAAAGAGCAGATTTGGACCATCACCCCCAGCCCCTTTTTCCTGCCCTGGAATGGAGCTAGATCAGTCTTCCCACCAGGATAAATCTCCCCTGGTACCACAAAACCCCCACAATTGCTCCATTTGACAGCAGGACCCATCTGATTCCCCTCTTTGATGCTGCAGGGATGAATTTAGAGGGGAATAAGCAAATGAGGACAGGGTTTGGGAACAGCAGGTTACATGGCTGGGCTTCCCTGAGATGTGTCTGCCACGAGAATGAAAGGAGCAACACTGAATTTGAGCTGTGCTGAAAATGAGATTCACCAAAGCACATCCTCCAGGTGAATTCCTGGCACTGCAGCTCGATGCCAAAACTCACCAAGGGCAGAATTTCACCCACAGTTTTTATAAACCAACCATCAGTGGAAGCATATCCAAGGTTCTTGTTTCGATTTCACTGAAAACTGCATGTAAAACAAGTGTTTCCCTACAACAATTGAAAAGTAAACAGCCTTAAAATGCCCCCCTGCACAAAAATGTGAAACAAATTGAAGCATGAAGCTGAGGAAGCTGTTTGTGTGCCCAAAGTGAGGGTTATGCACAGAGCAGAGAAACAGATGGAGTGAAGGTATTTGTAAATAAATCATACAAAGTTTGTTTAAAGCACTAATGAGGAAATTGGGTGTTTTTTTTCCACAAATCTCACATCCAAAAAGAGGTGCTTTTTCCTAAAAAAGCCTGAAGAACAAAGACACAGCTGGATACAAGTCCATAGGAGGAGCAGACTGAAAAATCCCAGCATTTAAAATATACAAGGTGATGAGAGTGTCATTTTCAGGCTGCAGTTTGTGAATTCAGCTCACTAAATATTGCCTTATTCATCCTGAGAAAAACAATGCTGCTGTCCACCACCTCTGGGGTGCTCTGGGGAAGCCCAAAGGCCATCCACCAGGAGAGTGCTCACCAGGGCTTCACTGTGCACAAACTTTTGCAAATGCTGTAATTTTGCTCAGAGGAGCAGCTGAGCTGACACAGGGCAGAGGCTCCAAAGCTTTGAAGTCCACTCTGGGTCACTCATCCTGCTTTCCACTGCTCCAGCTGCTGATTCCCACCCAATCAGAAATGTCCCTCCATCATCCTATTTAGTGAAATTAGTCCTTGCTGCAGTCACAGGAAGATTTTTTGTTGTTGTTCAGAGATGATTTTGTATTTTGGTGTCTCAATCTGAGATACTTGGGATGGTCAAGTTTAATCAGTCCTCTCAACAGTTTGCCCAGGGTCATGATCCAAATTGTGCTCATTTTCACAGCTGTAAAAGGAGAAGTTGGAAAATGGGGGATGCTCCTCACACCTCCCTAACTCAGAAAAGTGTTATCTCAGCACTAGTGAAATATTCAGGCACTAGAGCCATAAAGACAATAAATATTTACACACATAAAGCATTTCTGAAACAGGAGGCTCTGCAGAGGTACAATTAGGCAATCAAAGTAAAGGGCTACTCCAAGAAAAATTTTTCCAAAGCAATTTCTACTTTCAGAAAGTGCCATTGAGTGGAACAGTGCTGGTGAAAGGTCACAGGCAAATGACAGGGAATGTTATTTTGATCTAATTCAACTTAACAAGGAAGAACAGAACAATAATTCAAGTGTGAGCCAGGTGTACTCCTAACAAAGGAGCAACCAATGAACTGAGGCTGAAAATAAAAAACCATTTCGGTGCTATTGATTTAAAGTGACAGCAAAGATTTGAAGGAGAAGTGGCTTAAATTAGTGTGCACAAAGGGACCATCATGGCCACATCCCCTGTGTGAGTGAGGTTATCTCCAGCCACAAACCTCACAGTCTGAAGTGATAATGCTATGAAAAATAATTTCCCAGGTATTTTAGGATTATTTCTTTGAAGCATCAGACCAAAACCTACTTCCAGCCTCCTGCAAATCAATCCAAGCTCACCCACCAGGCCAGGGATCAAGGACTGCTCACAACCAAGCTCTGGGAGATGAGGATGTTCCAGTCCACACAGAGCTTGATTTGAACTGAGGAGAGTTAAACTGGTTTTGCCTAAGATCTCTTTATATCCATGGACTGGACAATGGACACCAACACCTGCTCTGAAGCAGCTTCTTTTATTCCTCTGTACCTGAACTCCCCTCCTGTGGAACAGCAGCACCTCAGAGTCCATGAAAGACTGTGAGACACTCAGATTTTGGATCACTTCACACCTTCATGCCTCATTCCCACATGCAGCAACAGAGCCCCTGCTAGAGTTTTACACCTCATCAGCTGCCCTGCAACACAGGGGGTTTGGTTTTTTCCTCTGGCTCAAACAAGGTTATCACCAATGACCTGCCTGTGGAGTTTTAAGATCCAGTGGCCAACACAGAGAGCCTGGAAGCCATTCCTGAGGTGTTTTAGAGGCAGATGGGAACACCAGGAACGTCAGCACAACAGTCTGTCTGTCTGCCTTTTTTATTTTGAGGTATTTTCACTTTCCAGTTCCTCTCTTTCTCCAGAGGAGGAGATGAGTACAAATGGAGCTATGTTAACAAAAATCCTGGTGCTAAAGCTGAAGTGGGCATGTGCAGATCCTGAAATAAGTGGCCCAGTTTTCAAAGACACACAGAACACTGGCACCAGGGTTCTGGGTGTGAGAAATACAAAGGATAACTTTCCACAGACAAGGGACCAGGGCAGAGGAATGTGGGGGATCTGCTCCTCACTCTGGAGCCAGAGGTCACAGGAACACTGGTTCCAGCAGGAGCAGACCCAAACACCTGAAGTCACTCCACCAGCAAGGGAAGACAAGTGAAATGAGTGACAACTGCAAGATGGGGCAATCCTGGGGTCCTGCTTTTCCACCCTTACTCCCACAAGCTTTCCCCAACAATCTGGCCAGACACCACCCACTGATCCAGAACAAGGTGACTCCCACAGCTCCTGCTCTTATCTGGCAAAGAGAAAAGCCCAGCTCTGCTGGAAGAGAAAAGCAGGCACTTACTGATCATGGTGGTGCCCCCAGCCAGTGCAGCCTTGGTCCCTTGGAAGAAATCATCAGCAGATGTCATCCCCTGCTCTGGCATCTGGAACCGGGTGTGCACGTCGATCCCACCAGGAATCACCATCCTGCCATGGGCCTCGATGGTTTTCACTCCCCCTGGCACAATCAGGTTCTCCCCTATTTGCCTGGGGAAAGAGGTTTCAAGGAGCAGGTCAGGCACGCCCAGGTGAGCAGGCTGTAAACAAACACCCCTGTGCCACTCAGCCTGGCTGCAGTGGCCTTTTTCCATGGAAAGCAGGGCACAGGATCAGCACACTCATTCTGCCCCTGGAAGCAGCTGCATCACAGTGAGGGAAGGGTGCAATTCCTCCAGGACTTTGGGGCAATATCAAAGGAAGGAGAAGATGGAGCCCCTCTGGGGCAATATTAAAGGAAGGAGAAGATGGAGCCCCTCTGGAAGGGGCTGTGCAGGTCATGGATGATCACTGCACCAAACACAGCTTTACTAGGGCTGGACTTGTTTAAATGGCAGCTCAACACTTGGTTCAAGCTCTCTAACAGCAATTTTGATGTTACCATGGGTTTGGGAGCACTGGAGGAATTTTTGCTTCTACATTTTCCACCTTCCTCTCGTGTGTAAGCATTACAGAATCCGTGCACAAACACAGATTCAAGCAGATATTGGTTACCAAATTTCTGGTGAGACCCTCAGAGGTCTCTCCAGTCCAGCTCTTCACAGACCTATTTTTAGCAGTGCAGTAGTAGATGACACACAGCAATTAATTAGCTGTCTCTGGCTGGCTCCTTTAACTTTTAACCTTGATTAAAAAAGCACATGTGCTGGCTGTTTAGCCAGAACAGGAAAATTCCTTGTTTGTAACCTCGGTCTTGTCCATTTTTTCCTAGGAGTAATTTTCCAAAGAAATCAGTAACACATTTAATGTGCCAGGAATGCATGTTTCAGGCCTGAAAACACAGAAAAGGTCTGAACCTCTTCCACTACAGGGTCATTTTTAACTTGAAGGAAGGTTGGAGTGATCCTTGCATCACAGACCCAGAGAAGTCAGCACTGCAAGACACTTCCAGAGGTCACCTAAGTTCAGCTTCCAAGCCTAAAAGAGAATTAACTGTGTTAGGATGCTGAACTCTGGATTCAGAATATCTGAAGTCATAACTCAGAGCAATGTTACAGCACAGATAACTTCAAACACATGTGTCATCTCAGCAGGGGGCTGCTCACATGGCTAAAATTAAGCACATGTAAGTACCTCCTTGGAGCCAATGAGGTCTCAGCCCAGTTGCTTATTTAATTCAACACCCTGCTTTTAAAGCTCCTTCATTAAACACCAGGATAGAGGTGGAAATATTCATTTTTCACTGCAATTTCATAGAGCTCTCTGAGATTAAACTATTCCAGCCAATCTGCAGTGCATTTCTGGACATCCCCAGTCCCACCATGAGGCTTCACTTACTTTATCAACCCATCCTCCATGTAAATGTCTGCATAGAAGGACTGGTCATCATTAACTATTTTACCACCTTTGATCAAAAGACGATCACTCTGCAACAAAAGAAGCACAACACAAGACACAATTATTCAGTGGGAGAGCTGACAGTCTGTAGTGTCACTCCAGAGATGAAAGAGGAGGAAAGGCAACAACCTCTGCATTATTCACCAGCACATGTCAAAACACAAGTCAACTGCTGCACTTTCAACTGGAAAGATAAAATGTTTTATTTCATCTGGAAGGCCTTTCATCACACTGATGATCAAAAAAAAAAAAAAGAAAAAAAATCAGAATGGGGAAGGAGGTGGATTCCAGTGGTCTTGTCTGCTCTGGCAGCTTCACTCCTACCTGCAGCCAGCCACCATCATCTGCAGCAGCAGCACTAAATAACACTTGGAGGGAGGTGTTTGACATCCACACCTCTTATTTTTTTCTGCCTTGGTTGTATGCAAAATTTCCTCTATGCACCCACACAGTGGAGTCACCACTTGGCTCAATGTGAGTCAACTCCTGTCAGGAAAATGGCCCAAAAGTCTGTTGCCAGGGGTTACACAACACAAACAAGCTCCTTTGGTCCAATTTAGTGATGTTTCAATGCAGAGGATCCCTTCCTTGCCTTTCCAGAGCACCACTTGCAGAACCAGATGGAAATAAGCACGTATTTAGCAAATTGGGGTTAAGGGAAGGATTTACAAAACAGTTATTAAGATTTCCTCAAATTAGAAGACAGTTTGGCAGGAACAGGAAGGTAATTATAAAACTGCAGCTATCAGGCAGCATGATTTCATCCCAGCCCAGGTTACAGCTTGCTTCTTCAAGGTTTTAGGTCAATTAGTTTTCTTTTTTTTTGCAGTAGTCATAAACAAGAGTGAAATCCACTGCAGAGCTCCTGACTGGAAGGACAGTTAAAAGTGGCTGCTACATCCCCCTGGTTCCCTCATTCCACACATCACAGATGCATTTTTACAGCAGATTAATATTTAAGGCAAAGCACATACATGCTGTGAGTGTTTAGTTTAAACCACACCTTTGGCCCTCAGATATGCACTTGTACTTACTCTGATTCTTTTTTTCCCTCCTCCCAAAAATGCCTTTGGAAGAGAACAAAGCCATACCAGCACAGCCAAAGGCTGGGGAAACCAAAAGCTGGACTTTAAACTCAGAGGTGCCATGGATTTACAGGAAAAAAAAAATATAAGAACTTTTAGAAAAATACATATAAAACAGTGACAGGGATGCTCAGGGCCCTGGTTTTGAGGTGCCAACTCCACTGGTCAAACAAACAGAAGGAACAATCAGGTGTTCTCCCAAATTCCTCATAATGAAGCTGAAGAGTTGGAGCACCTAATTCTCAACTGACACAGCTCTTTTAACACCAAGAGGGTTCCATGAATTGCAGCAGATACTGATTTATATCGTTATATCCATCTTTTATGTCACTGCTTAGCACCTAGGAGATGTTAAGTCTGTCTCCCTCCTTCCTTTCCTTCTCCTTCCTCCTCCTGCTGCAATGGAGAGATCCCCCAGATAACGCCATCGGTTTCAAATAGAAAGAAACCCCCAAAATTTAAATTTAGGAACTGCTGCAAATGCCAATAAGCATGAGTGAATTGACGTGGGGTGTGAAAAACCCATTTGTCTTTCAATGCCAGCCTCTCCAGCCAACTGTCCTGCATGTTTACCGTTTCCAGAAACACTGCAGTGTTGATGCTCACCTCCAGTGCAGGCTCCTTGTGCCACTAAAACGGGAGAGCCTGGCCATGGGTGTCACCCACAGCCCGAGTCCTAATCCTGGGCAGCAATTAGGGATGAAGGAGGGGAAAAATATACATAAAGTGGCCACAAAAACGCAGCCTGGAGCATTTTAATGATGCTTCTGGCAGTAACCAGGGCTGCTGCTGGGCTCTTGAGAGGGCTCTGAGATCAGGGCGAATCCTCCTGCTCATCTCAACCACCTTGGAGACAAAAGCACACACAGCTCACATCCCTTCGAGGGCCTGCCACCAAATCTGTGTCTATTCAGCAGCAAAATCAGGGCAGCCACACATCCATTATCCTCCTTCTTCCAGCATTAGCCTCGGTTGATAATTCCAGATTTGCACAACAGCAAATAGGAGCGGAATCTGATTTTTCCTACCCCTTTGCAGGAGGATTGGGTGCACACAACATAAATCAGAGCGTTCAGCCAGAAGAAAAATGCGTCATGCTACTCCTGGCCCGTGACAGGGATTCAGCAGGAACCTCCATTGCCCTTTAAACAGGGGCAGCTTTTGAAACTCCTTACCACTGGACTCTGGGAGCGAAACCGACTCCCCTCCGCAAAGAAAAAATAATTTTAAAAAATTAGGATGCTCTATTTATCAATAACCATTTCGCACATCCCCTGAATTCCTTAAGAACTGCAATTGTACAACCCAGAGACTCCTGCGCAAACCCGACACGTCAAAGCCCCGTTTGAGAGCTCCTTTTCCTGCCCCCGAGGATGAAGGGATGGGTGTGTCCGTGGGGATGGTGAGGAGCCGCTGCCAAGGATGAAAAACTCGTGTCAAAAAGCCAGAAGCGGCTCCAGCAGCCCGTTAGACGGGGACAGCTTACGTAACCCAAAGTTGGTACCCTCGGACCTGCAATACCTGCCCTAAATCGGCTCCCACAACAAGGAGACCGAGGGAGGGCTTTATATAACGGCTCCTTCCCTGCTCCCCCAGGATCGCACCGAAACCTGCGCCTTGCCAGAAGCTTCCCGGCGAAGAAAAGGCGATCCTGGAAAATCCCCAGCGCCAGCCCGGCGGGGACCGGGGTCTCGGGCTGCTCCTGCCGCCCGGAGCCGCCCTTCGCCGGGCAGGGATGCAGCCCCCGGGCAGGCACCGAGCCCCTCCCAGGCACACCGTGAGGGCTGCGAGAGCCCCCCGGGCACACCCCGAGGGCAGGGACCCCTCCCCGGGCACAGCTCCGAGCCCCCCGCGGCAGTCCCTGGCGCTCTCCGGGGGCCGGGGCTGCGCTACCGCGGGGCGATGCCGCTGCATCCGCCCCCGTCCGGGGCTCAGCATCCCCCGGCTCTGCCGACCCCGGCCCCCCCGAGCCCCCCCGGCGCTGCAGCACAGGAAGCGCCGCATTATCCCTGATCCCATTATCCTGCCCCAGCCCCGCATCGCTCCGGCACACAAAGGGCTCCATCCCCGCGCACCCCTCCCCCTTCCCCGCCGCTATTTCCCTGCGCTCCACTCACCGTGATCCGCGGAATATTTTTCTTCCCCTGATAAGACATCTTGGGAAATCAACCCTCGATGTTTTTATTCAATAATGTTGTATTTTTTTTAAAGAGAAGCGCGGCGCCTGCTGCACCGCTATTGTCTCCCGCGCAGCAACTGCTCCGCGACCTCCCCTCCACTGGTGTGCAGATCACAAAAAAACCCCAAAAAACCAAAAAAAAACACAAAATAAATCCCCCGAGGCCAAATCACTGCGATCCCGGGGAAAGGGAGCGGGGGGGGGGGGGGTTGCGGCGCGGGAGGCGATCCGTGCTCTCCGCAATGGCAAGAACGGGAGTAACAGCCAGCCCTGCGCGTCTCCCTTTCTTCCCTGTGCCTGGAGCCCAGCCCAGCCCAGCCCAGCCCCGGCAAAGCCCAGCCCAGCCCCGGCAAAGCCCGGCCCAGCCCAGCCAAGCCCGGCCCAGCCCCGAGCGGCGGCGGGGCGGGAGCTGCGCATGCGGCCCCGCCGCTCCCGGGCCCCGCCCGCCCGACGCGCGGCGCCATTGGCTGAGCGCCCGCGGGGATGCAAATCAGCGGCGGGCTCCGACCAATGGGAGAGCAGGGGACGCGTCGGAATGCAAATGAGCGGTGGGAGGGGTGCGCGCTCCCGGCGGCGGGGCGTGGGAGCGGGGGCGCGCACCGGGAGCACCGGCATAGACAGGGATTGATATATCGGGATAGACGGACCAGAATACATTGGGATCCGCCAGGCACCGCCCACCCGGCCCCCCGCTCCCACCCAACAGCTTCCTGGAGGCCCCCAGGCTGCGGCGTTGGGCGGGGCAGCCGCGGGGCTCTGCGAAATGGGCACACCCCGTTTTATCCCCCGCCGGCGCTGCGAGATTCCCTGCGAGGAGCGGGAATGAGCCCTCCATCCCTGGGGGTGTGGTTCACCCCCCCTTTATCCCCCGCCGGGGTTGCACCCCCCGGCAGGAGAGGGAACGACCCCACCATTCCCGGGGGTGCGGACACTCCCATGCATCCTCCGCTGAGGCTGCACCCCACCCCGGGAGGAGCAGGAACGGCCCCTCCAGCCCTGGGGCTAAGGACACCCCCATCCCTGACCTGCTGGAGCTGCGAAACCCCCGGAGGAGCGAAAAGGACCTCCCTATTGCCCGGGTTGCGGACACCCCCCATCCATCCCCCGCCGGGTGTGCAGCCCCCGGGAGGAGCGCGAATGACCCCCCATTTCCACCATCCCAGCCCCGCCACGGGAAGAGCCGAGGATGCCCGATGGGGAAGTTGCTGCTTTCGGTCTTCTTTGTCCCACCCCACCCTTCTTGGCGCTCCCAAGTAGCTAACTGGGGAGGGGGCGGGAGAAGGGGGTGTGGAAATGAAGATTTGAAGCCACTCCCGACGCTTTGGTTTCCCAGTCTGCCTTCTGTCACACCTCGTCCAGAAAATCCAGCCCGGATCCAACCCCCAGAGCCACCTGTGGTCACTAACCTGGAGCTTTAGTGCCAGGGAAATGTGGGCTCGGAACTACGCACCCGGGCGTGGGGGTCCTCTCCGGTCCCTCGGGCCATTCCTTACTACTGCCATGCTGCCAACTCTGTGTTCCGTGTTTCAGTCACGCTTGGAGTCTTAAATTTCTCAGTCCCTGAACTCCTTAAGCTGGTACTTCAAGGAAAGAAATGCGTTAAACGGCATAAAAATCTCCTCATTGTTTACAGAGCACTTGTCCCAGTGCAGGGAAGGGCGGTGGGATCCGTGGCCAGGCAGGTTCCTCTGCCATCAGCTGTGCTGTGTGTGCAGCACCCTTCCCGGAGAACTCAATGCCACCAATTAACTTCTGCTTGAGGGTTATAACTGATAATTAACAACCAAAGACTTACCTTCTTCCCTCACTCGTGAGGAATTCCACATTGCACAAACTGCAGCTTTGTGTGCCACGAAATTGTGATCTCTGTATACCCAAACACACTGTGCAGAGCCAGTTAGAAAGGAAAACTTTGCTCTGGGAGAGCAATAAATCATTATAAAGACAACATCTGTTTAAACAGCCCTCTATCATGACCTTTTATGTTCATCTCTTCACGGGAAGCTCTAAGGAAAATAGCAAAGGAGTTTTTCCTGGGTCTAGGTAGGACATCATGCAACACTAGAAGAGCTGATATGTCAATCAGTTAATATCCAATTAGCCACAAATGAAAAAGTGGCTCATTATGACAGTGGCAAAATGATTAATTTGTCAGACTGTAGGGCTTTATTTTGATTTAATGATTAGAATAGACAGCCCTAAATGAGTTATCCTGACCCTCTGATGTGTGCTAGTTTTGAAACCTCAGCATATTTTTGCTCAGAACATGGCAGCAAGAATCTACTTCAGGTCTCTAAATTTAGACATTGCAACTGTTCCTTTTTTTCTCTTTGATGCTCGTTTTCCTCCTCAGTTTTGTATCTGAATGGTTCCATGTCTTTTTTTGCACATAGGAGAGTACCAGAGAGGAATCCCACACTGGCCAAGGGTTGGGAGCTGGCACCCAGGCCTTGGCCAGTGCATCACTAACACACCTACAGCCCATCTCAGCTGCCCAAACACAAGTATTTCAATTTATTTTTTTAAGAGGCTCCTTACTGCATGTGGGCTTAATTTAGAGCAGCAGTTCTTGAATGTTAATTATTCCAAAATCATATATTCCATAACTTGGATGCAGCAGTGACTAGGGTGAGAAAGCAATAACCAATCTCCAGGTGACACTTAGCTTCTTTCTCATCACCTTGTGCAAGAACCTAAGCAGTACAGAATGAAATAAATTCAGAGTTTAAGGGGCTGGAAAACCACAGTTGTTGAAGAGGCAACATCTATAGAGCACCAAATCTTTAAAGCCTCCATGGTTTAGGACCAGAACTGAGCTCCCAAGCGTGTCCTTTAGCACCATTACACCATACCCATATCCCCCATTTTTCTTGGCTTTTAGCAATGAGCTAAAATGTTGTCAAGATACATAATTTTATAATGAATGTAGTTGCAAACTGGCTTATTTAACCTTCCTAAACACGGGTGAGGAATGGAAATTGCCTGTTGTATAAACACACACGAGGGCAGGTGATCAGGAGGGGAGGAGAAGAGCTGATGGACAATGTTGGGATGAGAACAAGTGGGAACCAGTCTGGAATTACTGAGGTGCATCCTGCTCTTTGTGGGAACCAGTCTGGAATTACTGGGGTGCATCCTGCTCTTGGTGGATGGTTCTGAAAGAGCTTGGAGCAATCTGGTCCTGTGGAAGGTTTCCCTGCCCATGGCAGAGGCTGGAACTGGATGAGCTTTAAGGTTCTTCCCAACCCAAGCCATGATTCTCTGAGTAACTGCCCTGGTAAATCTCGGGTTTCTGCATAAATTCTCCCACAAGTTAAATAAAGAAAAGTAATTATGTATGAAACATCAGGGGCAGGAGTTGGGCCTTTTGTTGGAAGAAGAGAATTGAACTTCCCCCTTAACTCCTGGCAGGGCTGGATCCAGCCCAGCTGCCCCACAGCAGTGCCAGGATATGGAGGGAAGTGATGGGATTGTGGATAATGCTGATGCACTTTGTCTTCCAGGGGTCTGCTAATGCACACAGGGGGCTGAGGAGGCTAAAATTAATGAGCACTGCCTAATCAATGCTAATAAAGGGAAGGACAAGACCCATCCTCAGGCTTCAGGCTTTTGGGGGAAGTCTTGCCCAGGATCCTCATCAGCCACTCCTGCCCAGCTGCTGCAGCACTTCTTTTGAGGCTCTTGGCAGCAAAAACTTATTTCGTGTTAAAGGAACAAATTCATGTCTAAATTTATATCCTGGAAAGGTCTGGAGGGAAAATGGCACCGGAATATGAGAATCTCAGTGCAGTGATAATCTATGCTAAAATCATCCAAATAAATCTATGCTGAAATAAATCAGCACAGGCATTGGTGGAAATCAATTTATATCAGCTCTGAATCTTAACTCACAGATTCTGTGAACTACCATAAAGCACTTTGGCAAGGAATTTTATTGCCACTGTGGAGTTACTGAATGGTTGGGAAAAGAAGTATAAAAAAGATTTTCTTCCTCTGTGGAATTTTAGTGTAATGGCAACAAAGCCCACAGAATTTCTGCAACATCCAGTTGCTTTTACTCCTACTGAATACTTAAAGATGTGTCCACAAGGGCATTTTGCCATGAAATTAAAAAACCTGCAAATGGAAACATCCACTTTAAAACTTAATGAAAAGAGAGATCGGAGATGGGTTTAAATAAACTGGGCCAAAAGAGCTTTCAGGAGCTCACCCATCAGGCCCTAATTTTCAGTCATGATCCTGCCAATGCCAATTGTTGCATCAGCTCTGACTCTCAATGATTTTAAAGGAGTTTTCCATGGATTCAGCAACCTCCTGCATCCTAGGAGGTGTTGGAAGGATTAAATCCATGGCAGGAGGAGTTACATCTGTCCTCCTCAAAAGGTGGTGAAAGAACTGTCCATTATTAATCACTATAAATTAAATTACTGTTATACTTGACATCGGGCATCTCTTGTTTTACTATCTTACAGGAGAAAATTAAAATTAAGAGTCGTGGTGTAGAAATGACCATGAGGGTCAAACGTTACTATAAGGAATCCTAGAGCTTCTCACAGAAACAGCCTGAGTTTTTTTGCATACAGACTATTTTGTGAGGGGAAGATTCACTTTCTGGCCACACAAACACTTCAATCAAAATGTACATTCGATCTGCAAATTAAAATTAACCTTCCAATTGATTTTATTTCTTTTAATATCCTGAGAACCCTTCAGGAGGTTCAAAAATAGCATTTTAAGGAAGCTGTCTGTGTTGGAGTGTGTTTCTTAGAGAAGATGTCCTGAGCACCGTGATGTGAATTGTCCTTAAGCCCAGCAGAGTTAATTCCCCATCAGGTACCCTGGAATGAGCCAGGCTCTCTTCAGGGTTCTAGACAGGGACTGCTCTGTCAGGGGTTGTACAATTCACAGAAAAAATGTGCTGTTCTCTCCAAACTGCTCCCAGCCACATCCTGCCCTGACCTGCACTACAGCTAAATGCAGAACTTCTGGAACACAGGCATGGGACATTCAGGCCTCACTGTCAATGGCCTTTCATCCTCTGGCACCTCCAGGCCCGTGGGAACCATGGGTAGGGGCTAAGAAATGGCTGTTTTCAGTGATTTGCACAGGTTTTTACCATTATAATCCCTTTTCCTTCCCCAAAAACCTATAGGGCAAAGCACTGCTGGCCCTGCTTGTGCCAGCTTTGCCTTCCTCTGAGGAACAGGATGATCATGATTCAGGGAAAAAAGGGAATTTTGATCTCTCTTCTCCCACCCTGAGGTTCATTCTTGCTCTCTGGGAGGGGACCACAGAACAGGACATTGATAATCACACACAAGGGCAAAGAGGTTTGGGGTTTGGTGGTTTCCTGCTCCCAAATGCTGTTAAGCCATGAGAGCTCAGGAGAACACCCCCCCAACCCCATCTGAGCTTTGCTGACATCATTTCCCAGCTTTACCACAACATCCCAGCAGATACACCCAGATTTGATGTGCCACAAGACACGTGGGTGGTACAGGGAGTCAGACACAGCCCTGCAGGTAAAAGGCTTCAGGCAGACCCTAAATCACTGCCCAGCACCTACTAAAACCAGATGGGGCCTGTTAAATGATGGCCAGGGCAGTGACACAAGGGTGGCACACCAAACTGCCACTCCCATGTGCCAGGAATTGCATTTATCCCTTGGGATAAAACCTGCATCAGCTCTAAACTGAGTAGGGAGTTCTGGCTCCAAGTGTTTCCATTTTCCCCTCAAATCTTTAACCCAAATAATACATTGGCCCTGTATCAAGGCCCCTTCTTCATTCCTGCATCAAAGTGTGGTATTGGTAAATTCTGCATATAAAACCACCCCACAAGAGATCCATATGGAACAGCAGCTCTGCAGAATGATGGCTTTGACAAAAAGTTGAGAGGACTTTGGCATTTCTGCTCCTCACTGTTAGTTTTTTTTTCCACAAACCATCCTGACCCACTGGAAGAACATGTAAGTCATCCTCCCTCTTGATTATTTTGCAAGCAATGATTGTTGAAACAAGGCTAGAAAAATTGCAGGCATTGTAACAAATTAAACTCGGGACTGCATTTCCAGCTGTCTGGAACAGCTCCTTTGTTTTACACAACAGTTCCATTAATGTTCCAGAGTCTGTGATTATTTGAGCTCTCTACAACATCCTGTTATTCATTATTTCTCTCCAGGAATGAACAACCATGATCCTGAGAGCTTTGAGGTTTTAGGAGAAAGTCCAGTCATGTCACAAGCTTCATGACAGTGTTTTGCAAGTGAGTCCTCTCCTGTCAATTCTAAAATAAAAACATTTTCCTGCTCTCTGTTTATTCATTGTTGTTATTTGTTATAATAGGCTTTGTTGGTTTTAGACCAGCAGTTTACACACAGTGCTCTGTGCTTGCCAGAGGGCCAGGAACTGTTTTAAGGGAGGCAAAAAAGGGATGTAAAGGCCCACAGGGAAAACACCTGAACTACTGGAGTAAGAACAAGATGGCAAATGAAGGAGAGATCCAGGATCCCAGGGCTTGTACTGGTGTTGAAGGGTCTGAGCAGCTACTCAGGCTCTCTCTACAAACCAGATTAAAGCCCTTGTGATCTCTTGCAATTAAACCTTGCTTTTCTCTATAGATGTTCCCTGTCTCTGTCCCAAAAATGTCAACAGGTGAGAAAGAAAGAACAGCAATTACAGATATGAGAAATGTGGGAAATACACGAGGAGAAATGACCCAGCTCAAGCAATCAATGGCCAAAGTTTTTCAAACCCCAGATAAATTCCCCTCTCTCAAGACTGATCCTGTAAGGAAAAGGGAAATATTGCCCTGGGGTGCCCCTCCAGCAGTCTGTGCTGTGGGAGCAGGAACCTTCCAGCTTCTGCACTGACTACAGAGCAGAGCTGATGGGCAATGGAGCTGGGAAGGGGCTGGGGCACCAGGAGGGGCTGAGGGAGCTGGGAAAGGGGCTCAGCCTGGAGAAAAGGGGGATCAGGGATGGGTTATGGGGTTGGAGAGTGCCCAGGGATGGGGAATTCCTGAGGGAGCTGGGAAAGGGGCTCAGCCTGGAGAAAAGGGGGATCAGGGATGGGTTATGGGGCTGGAGAGTGCCCAGGGATGGGGAATTCCTGAGGGAGCTGGAAAGGGGCTCAGCCTGGAGAAAAGGGGGATCAGGGATGGGTTATGGGGTTGGAGAGTGCCCAGGGATGGGGAATTCCTGAGGGAGCTGGGAAAGGGGCTCAGCCTGGAGAAAAGGGGGATCAGGGATGGGTTATGGGGTTGGAGAGTGCCCAGGGATGGGGAATTCCTGAGGGAGCTGGAAAGGGGCTCAGCCTGGAGAAAAGGGGGCTCAGGGGTGGGTTATGGGGTTGGAGAGTGCCCACGGATGGGGAATTCCTGAGGGAGCTGGAAAGGGGCTCAGCCTGGAGAAAAGGGGGATCAGGGAGGACCTTGTGGCTCTGCACAAGTCCCTGACAGGAGGGGGCTCAGGGGGGTCGGGCTCTACTCCCAGGGAACAGGGACAGGAGGAGCGGGAACGGCCTCAGGCTGGGCCAGGGCAGGCTCAGGGTGGGCACCAGCAGGAATTTCCCCATGGAAAGGGTGCTCAGGGCTTGGAACTGCCCAGGGAGGGTTGGAGTGCCCATCCCTGGGGGTGTCCCAGGAGCTCCTGGAGGTGGCATTCAGAGCTCTGGGCTGGGGACAAAGTGGGGATCAGGCACAGGGTGCACTCGATGGTCTGAGAGGGCTTTTCCAACCTGGATCATCCCGTGGGGAAATCCCACTGCAGGAAAGGATCTTGCAGGTGCACAACAGCTCCTGAGAGCCAGGTCAAGGATCTCGTGCCTGATTTAAGGAATCTCACATCTGAAGAGGCTGTTCTTGGCACACCCCAGGGTTGGGGTCAGGGCCTCGGGGCACTGAGCGGGGCCCAGACACTGAACCAGCCCAGGAAGAGCCCAGACAGGGAAGGTGAGGAGGTTCAGATGGGGAATAGAAGCACAGTGAGCTCTCCAAGGGCTGGCAGCTGGAAGCAGCAGAGCTTGGCTCCGAGCTGAGCTGCAGACCTGTTGAATTGGCCGCCAGAGACAGAGCTGCAAACGCTGCTGGAACTGAGGCTGAGCCTTCCTGGTGCCTCCAGAGATGATCTTAACCCTGAATTATGAGGCAGCACAGCCCAGGGGCAACACATGATAGATGGCTACAGAATGTCCCAGGCAGGACAGACACAGAGAGATTTGATTGCCCTTATCTTGTCCCACAGAACAATATATTGCTATTTAATGTAGAATAATTACATCCCCTTTTTTATGCTCTTGACAGTTGAGACCTCAGAGAAAAATATAAAAAATAGCTTGTCCATGTTGCTCTGTTAACTATTTCAAAGGGGATTAAGACAAGATCTTTCTTTAAGTGACAGAAAGGATGACTGTGTTTTAAACCCATAAAACCAATTTTAAGTGCTGAGGATTTAACCATTGATTCAAGCTATGGGTGCAGTCAGCTGGAAAACCAAAGCTAAAACATTCCTGCAATAAATTCCCAATCCATATCATGACATTTATCCCAAGAGATTGCACTTACCCCAATGCTCACCACCCCTCACAACATGATCCATTGGCATCAGTGTTAAGCAAAGCTAATGAGAGACAACTTAAATGTTTTTGTACCATCCCATTATTTCATCCCCTCAGTTTAGACAATATTATTTACTCTTTAAAAAATGTTATTAATATTCTCAGTGGATTCTGATTTTTCACAGTGGTGTACTTAAAGTTTTTATTATACCATTTAATCAGAAAATAATTGATCTCTTCAGAGTTAATGTATATCCTGCTTATACTTATGTCCCACAGGATACCAAATTGTCCAAAATTAGCTCTTAATGTGTCCTAAATTGCAGAACCTTTGACTCCCCAGGACAAAAAAAGCCCTTTATTCTTGAAATGCACCTTGATTTGTCCAACAAGACTAATTAATCATGGAAAGTTACTCCATTAGTAGCAACTCCAGCATGGTCAGAGGAAACCTCAGGCATCTGTAGTGGCAAACTTTTGTTTGGGTTTGGGAAGCTGGGGTTGGAGCAGCATGGAGCACATCCTCCTCCTCACTGGGGCTGGTGTGTGGGAACTCTGCAAATCTGGGCCTGCCTTTGTGAGCTCTTTGTAACAGAAGTGGTTCCCAAGTGGAAATATGGCTGGTCACTGCAGCAGGGGCTGATTTGGGGAGGATAAGACCCTGTTTTATACTTTATAACTAATAAATTTTATTAATTTCTATTTCTATATTACCTCCAGTAATACTTCACATTTCTGCAAGCAGGAGAAAGTGGTGAACAAGCCCATATTCTGAATTCCAGGCAGACTTCTGCCCAGCATGCACAATCCATATCAGTATTAAAAGTCAGAAGGCACATCCTAGAAACAGCTTACAGAAGACAGGGCTGCTCTAAACTCACTGGGAGACTACTCAGAGAAACTCCTGCCCTATGCCAGGAGTTTAGCAGGCTGCAGGTGGGTACTTCAGTCATTCATTTGTGCTCTTCAGCCTCTGCACAGGAGCCAGCATTGTCAGAGGTGTTCGCTGAGTATTTCCTGGCTCACAGCTGAATAAAGCTGGTTCAAATTGATTTACAGAGGAAAGCAGATGGGCATGGTCAGGCAGAACCATGGGTTTAGTGGGTTTTGCCTCTGGAAAAGGATGGGCTTTATTACACCCTGACAAATCCAGAGAATGAGAAATATCTGCAAGAGTCTTAAAAAGCTGGGTTGCTACGAGGATGCCACATTCCTGTGAAAGTCCCAGATCTTCCTAGGCAAAAATTCCCACTATAGCCAGCAGCCCTGCTGAAAATCGGCCCTGAAATGCAGCTGCCAGGGGTCACTCTGGCTCCTGTCCTCCCCTGGGAGCAGGGTAGGAGCCCCCCTGGAAGAAGCCTGCAGGGATTTGATCCCGGTAGGAGGAGGCTCAGCGATGCTCTTTTGCTCACAATCGCGTTTCTGTTCCGTGAGCTGCATTCCCTGCCTGGGTGGGGCATTTCCCTACCCTCGTGCCGGGGGAATCGCCGAAGAAACAAAAAAGTCGCTGTTTCTCCCCAAACAGGAGGGCAGGGCGGGGTGTGTGTGGGTGAGGGGGGGGTCGCCTTTCTTCTTGTGCCCCCGTCTCGCACACCTGCAGAGAGCACACGGACAGCATCCGAGAGATGCTGCTGCTGCCAAGGGAAGGCTCGGGCTGCCACACGGATGCAGGGGACATAAAAGCCAGCGGCTGCAGGTGCAGAGGATCCGTCCTCTCTGCAGCTCGAGTGCTCGAGTTCACCTCACACAATATATATATAAATATATCTCTATATATGCACCCACCTTGTCATTCAGGTTCTGCAGCGCCTCCTTCCCCGTGGCATTCCTGATCTCCACCTTTCTCCCGAATTCAACAGATGGTTCCCCTCCCTTCCCGCTCTGCCTGGAATAGACGGACTGAGCATCCGGACCCAGGTGGGCAACATCCTTCTGCTTTGCCACGACTTTGTTACATCCGCGGCCCACCGAGAGCGAGTCGAAGTCGATGGTCTTGTTCTCCAGGGAGCCTTCCACCGGGCAGAACATGCCACAGAATTTCTGCCGGGGCTTGGGACTGCCCGAGCCCAGGTTTTTGAAGAAGGCTGGCACTTCTTCTTCCTCTCCCTGCCGCCCATTCTGCTTCCTCTCAGCCATGGCTGGGGTGGTCTCCCTGCTAAGGGGGAACAACAACAGCGGTAACCAGGAGGATCCTGCACACACACACACACACACACACGCGGGGAGAGGAGAGGTGGGGAAGAAAAAAGGAAAGCGATAGAAAAGAGATGGCTCTGGGTCCTAGAGATACGGCAACATCAACTGCAAAGGGCTGTGCCCGGCAGGTCCCCTGCCCCCATCGGCATCAGCCAGCCTGTGGCTCGCTCTGTGTCTTTGATGCAGCGCAAAGTTGAGGCAAGGATGGGGCAGATCCTGCAGCAATTAAGGGAGGAGGCTTCAAGTTCCCAGCATCCAGATGGGGAGGGAGGGAGGGAAAAGGAGAGAGAAGGAGAGGAGACAAAAAAAAAATTTAAAAATAATTAAAAAATTTAAAAAAAAAAAAAAAAAAAAAAAGCCAAGCTCACTCTGCAGCAGAAACTGAGGACTGCTCCGGAAGTGATGCGAGTGGTGAATTGGCAAATGGACTCGATCAGGTTGGAGCAACAGCCCCCATCACACCCACCCTCTCCCCCTCCCCTTCCCCGGCGTGCGGCTCTCGCTGTTCCAGGGAGGCTGATGGGGTCCGGGCACCTCCTCCCCTCCGGCTGCTCCCCTTCCCCGGGCAGGGCAGAGAGGGGCTCTGCCTCCGTGCCTCCCTTCCTCCCACCAGCCTGGCCCCTGCCTCCCAGCCCAGCAATGGTGGAGTGCTCCCGGAATCCCATTGTTCCTCACTTTTCCCTACGCCGCGGCGCCGGAGGGAGGGAGCAGCTGGGATCGCGGCTGGGGCAGTGGGGCTGCAGGAGCAGAACGCTGACTCAGCTTCCTGGGGTTTGGGGCATCGTTGGTGCAGATTCTCTTCAGGGGGGAAAAGGGCTGATTGATGGCACTGGAGAGAGGATGAGAAAGAGAGACAGATGGGAGAGGGGTTTGAGAAACGGGGGAGAGGAAAACGAGCTGGCAACAAGGACTTACCTCCAGGAGCTGAAATTAGTGACCTTGCGAGTCAATTAAGCCTCTGCAGTGCCAGGAGACCCCGGGTTCTCCCTGCGGGGGATCAGGGGAGGCAGCCAAAGGCGGCTCCGGCTGAGAGCAGGTTTCTAGAGGAGGAGACAGAGCAGCCCCGCGCTCTCCTGCCCGTGGTGACAGCGACCCTGCGACGGGGGCCGGGGAGGTGGGGAGATGGGGG
>JACBWW010000119.1:204739-261459 GCA_020086605.1 Lanius collurio
CAGCACTCTCGCACTACAAGGCTTTAATTCTGACTTTGCAAAGACGAAGCTGAAAAATCCACCTCTGTGTACCCCTCTCTTACTGACTCTGAGAGGAACTTTGTTCCCATCTTATCAGTATTGATAAAAGTATCTGTATTTTTACAAAGAATCCTGTAACTGGAGCTGGCTCGATAAGCCCAGGAGCAGGAACGCTCCGTGCTTGCCAGGCCTGGGCAGCACAGACAGACCCTGCTCAGCCCAGCAGGGCAGAGTCTGCAGCTCCTTCTCACCTCCCATCTGCAGGAAACTGAGCTGAGAGCAATTCTGTATTATCCAGCACCACTGGGAGTAAATATTGGTCACAAAGCATCCTTTAGGCCTTCAGGAGTAATTCTCAGACAGAAAAATCCAAATGGTTCCAAATTTGGAGCCGAATCCTGATTTAGTGTGCACCAGTCTCTTACCTATAAACATGACAGACCATTTCATAGAATCCTGGAATGGTTTAGGTTGGAAGGGACCTTAAAGACCAGCGCATTCCACCCCCTGCCACGGACACCTTCCACCATCCCAGGCTGCTCCAAGTCCTGTCCAGCCTGCCCTTGGACACTGCCAGGGATGGAGCAGCCACAGCTGCTCTGGGCACCCTGTGCCAGGGCCTGCCCACCCTCACAGGGAAGGAAGCATTTCCTCTGTACAGCTCACATAAATTTCCCCTCTTCCAGTTTGGATCCATCAGTCCTTGTCCTGGCACTGCAGCTCCTGATGAAACTCTAAACTCCCTTTGTATCCTCCTTCCTTGAAGTGAAAGTGGCCCCTGAACAGCCCTGTCCTGGCCGTGCCAGCTCCAATTTCACACCAACCACTGTGGGCAACACCGGGAGCTCTCCCAGCACCCACACCCCGACCTGAAGGAACTGCAGGGCTCGTGGAACCAGGAAATACACACAAAACAAGGCAATATTTTGTCTCAGTCACCAGAACTTCCCATGACTGGCAACTCAAAGCAGCTCAAGGTGTTTGAGCAGAATGGAGAAGCAGTGTAAAACCAGGAGGAAATGAAGGAGCACTTCCAAGAACCTGGGAGAGCACAGGAATGCAGCAAAGCAGGCTGAGAACTCAGGCATGCAAGCAATGAACGGTGAGTAATGGGAATAATGCAAAAGCAGAAGAGGGTTCCAGCCAGCAGCAAGGTGCAAAGGAGGTGTTTGTGTTGTTCCAGTGGCAAAATGAGGATGGTCTCACAAAGCTCCTGCCAGCCTCTGAGGAACAAGGACTCTGCCTGCCCACAGAATGAGCTGGAAGAACCAGGGATGGAATTTGTGTCTGAAATTCCACCATGCACCGTTTACATCGTGGTTGGTCGTAAGCTCGTGGAGCACTGTTGAAATAAATGAGGAATTATTATTTTTTATAGGGAAAAGAGGAGCAAGGAGTATGTTTCACTCAAAATTTTGCACATAAAGTTTTTTTCTATTCTCCCAGCCTGTATTTAGATGCAGGATACACGGCAGAAGTAAAAGGTTGTGAGAAGATTGGTCTTACAACAGAGATTATCATTAAAACACCTAATTAGGTATACAGGAAAATGCACCTGAGAGTCAGAGGCTCCTTGATGTACCACAGAAAGGCATTCCAGGATCCAGGGGCTGAAATTTAAACTCTAAAATAAGGTGGAAGCTAAAGGCTGGAACAGCTCCAAGTGTAGGTCCAGCCACAACTCCCACACTGACAGCTTTGCAAGGATGCATCCTTTCATGACATAAATTATACACCTGAATACACTGCAACTTCAACAGCTGTAGGACTATTCCTTTTTTTTTTGTAAATACCAGAATAAGGCATTTTCTGGCCGTAAAATTCACTGATTTGTCTTCAAACAAACAGCAAGTTACACAAACTGCACCACTAAAAAAAACTCCAAACAAACTTCCCAGTCTTATCAGAAAGTGTTAGGAAACAGTTTAAAATAGAAAAATGCCTGTTTCCATACTCTCAATTCTCTGGCAGCAGCTCAGGACGTTAAGTCATGTTTACTTTCCTTCCCAGAAAAGCAGCCCTCACTCTCCCCCTGTCAGCACTGCCCTGCTGGGAGCGTGGCCTGGCTGAGCCAGCCCAGCTCGCCCAGGGCAGGGCACACAGAGGGTCCTAATGAAGTGGAAATTAATTTAGCTTTCTCTTTCTCGTGGGGATGCTGTACCCAGCACGAGGTTTTTCAGAGGTACCTCAAGATTTTTGTTTTGTTTTGAAAGTACTGGTTGAACTACAGGGCATAGGTCAGGAATGCTGGTGGTTTATTTTGGTTTTCAAGGCCCAAAACACAAATGAGACTTCATAAATCACCAAGCACCAGGCCAAGATCCTACAAACATTCACAGGGGATCAGGGCTTCACTTTCAGATGGAATTTTTACAGGTCTGTACACACACAAATGAGTAAATAATGTTTTTATAGCAAACTTTTCCATTAAACTTACAATTCTAAGCTTTCCATGTGTGTACAGTGAAGCCTGAAACCAGTGTGAGGAGGACTCAACATCCCACCAGTGAATTCAACCACAGAGCACCTGCAGATTCCCTCAAGCCAAGGTAGAAGGGAACTTCCCCACAATCTGAACTTCTTGGACAAGAATGAAAAGAAACCTGAAAACACTCCTCACCAGCATCAAAATGTGATTTACACCAGAATAATCCCAGTGCAAAGAAAGTGCTGCCTTATGCAAGATGATCTTGCATTTATTCTTGCATTACAACTAAAAAGGTTTTAAAGCAATTCTAAAGTTCAGGCCCAAATTCCACTGTGAGCCTCAGAGGGAGAAACTTTTTCAAAGTAGGATTTATCATTTTCTCTTATTCCTCTGGGGAAAAAAAATCACATTTACACAAAGTTCTGGATTTACAGATTAAAAATACAGAGAAGAACTAAAATGGGTGGTACCAGTAATCAGAATGGTGCCATTCCTACCTAGAATGAACAAGTCTCCTCATGATAAATCGAAATAACCCGTGCTCTTGAACCAAGAACATGGAGGCAGATTAACAATGAGGGTTTATGCCCCTTACTCTTTAATCTGCAAATTAAACAGAATTAGGAAACAGAAGAGAAATACAAGGAATACAACAGAGTTGACCAATTATACAAAATCTCAGCAATTCTACTTTACATTTCATATGCCACACATGATTTTGCTTTCAGAGGTTTCCTGGACAAGGTGCTGGAGAACATACACGAGGCCAACCAGGGGGAATATTTTTATTAAGCACTTCAGGAAATGAAGCAGATGATCTCAGGTCACTAAAAACAAAAACAAAACAAAAACAAACCCAAGCAATCTTTCAAAAAAAATTATTCCAGTCTATAAACAGCAGCTTCAATGTTCATGTCACCTACAACAAAATAGTTCCATAAAACATTTTAAAAAGCAGTTCTGTAAAAAAGAAGACAAAAGAAAGGCGCAGCATGAAGTAATTTCAGACAACCAGTTTTGTGAGAGCTTTAATGGCACAAAATGTTTATAAGCTACAACTCATACATGTAAACTGTATATAATGTTACAAAGTGCTAACTAATTTATGAAGAATGCATAATCACTTTGGCTCAGTTAACTCCAATATTTCAACAAATGTCAATTAAAAAAGTTTGAATTTCTAACAATCTTCAGCTTTCACTTTTGAAAACAGTAAGTAAATACACATTTGCTGCAGTTAGGTCAGCCTGCTGCATCTTTAATGTGCGAGTTTATGCATTTTTTCTTGACCTATTTACAAATAGTCTAGGCCAGTTTTCACTGAATGTAAGAAAAATGAAACCTACTTCTTTTTTTTTTTTTTTTTTTTTCCCCCAAACTGTAAACAGGTATAAAGCTTTTTAAACATTTATTCTAACAAAACTCCAACTCTCAATAGTTGAAACCCCTTTTGGAATGATACAACACTGTTCCTGTTCATTGTAAAACTGGAAGTTGCAGACTCTCCTCCAAAGCTTAGAGAAGGGTCTCAAAAAATACTGCATTGTATCCCAGCCAGTGTTACAGTGACCACGGGGCATTCCTCACCTCAGGGTTTCACAGGTTTTACTCCAGGTATCATAACTGGTGTTGATACTCCAGCCACAAGCTTGCACTGTTATTTATCAGATATTCTGAAGAATTACCTTTTAATTTAGAAAGGGGTAATTTATTGGGTTTTTCTCGTGAAAAAGTACTCCCTACTTAGTAAAAATCTCTTTTTTTTCCATTACTCCGACTTCATACAAAACAAGGTGCTGTGTTAGAACTGAAAGTGGTCCAGCCTTGGTCCCACTCCCTCGGATTTTAGGCCTGTAAAATGAAGGATTTGATGCTCTCCAAAACCCCCTCCACCACATTCCCCTGCCTGCCCCCACCTGTGGGTGAAACCTAAAACCCACACTCCAAACAAACCAGCACTTGTGGGCAGCTCAAGTGCCACTAAGTGTTCACAAGTAAAAAAAATAAAAAAAGCAGATTACTCAAGAGGATTTGTGGTTCACCCTGCAAGCATTCTCTGACAGCATTCAGAAGTAGAGAATGAAAATAAATACAATTTAGCAGTGGGTTCATACTTAACTTTCTCACTTCCTGGGAGCTAACTGAAGTTTTTTAAACCCAAATCTCAGCTGGGATTTAGCTTCTATGCATCAACTGGTTCAAGCAATCACTGCTCTATCAAATAATCAACTTTATAAAGTCTGATGCAAGCAAACAATTATAGGTAGCTGTTCTCTCCAGATGGCTGACTAGATTTTCTTATTTTCTACAAGTCAGCTGACTAAAGTTTTTATTTAAATGAGATTTTTGCTAGTCTTAAAATTAGCATTGGTTCCCTAAATACTTAGTATTAAAGTCTATATCATATTTTTTTTTTTTATATATTCATATATATATAAAAAAAGAGTATTCTTTCCTTCAGAGTTCATGCTACATGTTCTGAAATCCAATAAAATCTATTTAAGGACACGACTGTCCTGCTGCTTTGTAACAATTTGGTACTAAAGCTTCACATTTTGAAAAGAAGTGTCACTGAAGGAGGACAAGGTTTAATGTTCCCTAAGATAAAAGTTCAACATCAGTGAGGAATCTACCCTAACATGAGACATCACGAGTGACTTTCAGATTCCAAGTATCCCCAAAAAGGAGATTGTACAGTAAACAATGAGAGAGAGGAATATTGAAAATTCATTTGCAGAAGACATTTCAGAGCTTTTTCAACTTCTGAACCTTTTTGCACCTGCAAGATTGTCCCCCTTAAGGATGAGTCCAACACTCGTCCTGCTAAAACTGCCAGATCCTCAGAGCTTTCAATGGTTCCACAAAAACAGAATAATTTCCTTTTACACAGAGCCTACCTACACCTATAGCTGTTGGGTTTTTCCTTAACTTAGAACTACTTTGGAAAGGAAAATTTCACACTGAAAATTTTCCCTTAAGAAAACAAGTAAGGAAAATAAAAAGCTTCTTCACATGCAAACAATGCGATTTTTCTAGTATTTCCTAGGTATCAGACAGGTTTTCCTACAAGGAATAAGGAGCTGACTTCATAGAAAAGACAAGATTACAACAATTACCTAATATTAAAATATGCTGATGGATTTAGTTATCCTACTTCAAAATTTATGCAGTCTTTGCCTCCTGCAAATCAAATGGTGTTTGTTAGCCAATACAAGGAACTGAGCAAATTCCCCCCAAAAGCTGATTTAAACTGGATCTTTATTGCCAGTGATTTCTTACTTTATTCCACAACCAGCTTCTTTTTTACAAAAGAAAGACTCTTTTCCACTCCAATCACTAATTTCCTTCCAAAGAGACTGTTTTATCACCACCATGCAGTCAACACTTAGACCATGCACAACTGCAATTGAAGTCAGGTTGCACTAAGGAGGCAACAGCATCACTGATAAAATTAAACTTGCTGGTGGCATTTTGCATTGAGAGAAGCCCTTGCAACATAGAGACAGTTGTAAACTCCATCCAGCAACTCTGACGTGTCTTGCAGGCCAAGAGGCAGGGGAATGGGAGAGAGGGAGAGAATGTGGATAGCCAAACACCTCAATAGAGTTCCAACACAATACTGAATTCCAGAGTTAGCAAAAACCTGGATATGGAAGGAAAGGGTGAAGTCAGGGTCATGCTTAAAATGGTCTCAAGTCAACTGTACTAAATGAGACAGTAACACCTTCACAGGTCACGTGGGGTCCAGGTTTTGCACTCCATGGTTCAGTAAGTGCTGGCTGAAGGTGTGGTCAGGCGTTTCCCAATGTAGATGCTGAAATAAAAAGTGTAAGGATATTGTATTGCACAGGAACACTCCCTGCAAGAGTTCCCACACACCAAACTGCTCCAATCCCTCTCCCAAGTCTGAGATCCATCCACAGACTTCTATAAAATTACAGTGAGGTTTTGAATGAGCCTGGAAGGATCAATGCTCTCAGTCCTCCCCCAAACTGGTTTTTTTCTCCAGTCCCAGTCCCATCTGAAAACCCCAAACCAAAAGTTTTGGGTTTTTTTGAGTACCTGACACAGCAACACTCCCAGATAATTGGGGTAAAACAAATCAAGTGCTGCCTATAGAGAGGGGGGTGAACTTTAAAACTCTGAGCACTGAGGATCTATGCAAACACTGACCACTGGCAAGATTTAAATCACTGCAGAAATGCACAATTTTGCTGTAGTACAAATACCTCACATCCTCACATATTCTATCCTAGTTTATTTGACAGTTTACAGGAATTTAAAGAGACACTTGAACTACATCCCCAGAAACAAACACAAAGCTAAATAAAAACATGTTTTGTGTCCATGCCTTTGCCCCACCCCAGGAGAACATGAGATGGATAAACAGAATGTAAGGATTTAGGCAAAGTGAGAGATTATGTGGGATTATGCAGGCAATGAAAACACTGCTGAGCAGAGAAACAGCTGATCTTGCAGAACACATCCAGTATTTCATTTCTCTTTCTCTAAGTACTCAAACCTTGACTTTCAGTAGCATCACAATGGAGCACTAAACTGGAAATTACAAAGTTTGTGCCACACACATGACCTCAGCATCATTATTTGTACAGTGTGGTTTCATAATGGTCAGTAAAAGTTGGTTTTTACCTATTCTAATTTTCCCCCTTTATAACCTGAAGAATTTAAATAGAAGGCACATAAATTGCACATGTTATTTGAAACCTATCCATGCATTTTTAATATAACTTGATTTATTCTAGAAATAAAGCACACTAAAGGCCACAAAGTTTTAATTGAGGCAAAGTTTTCCTGTTTTTGTAAAAGTGCACCAAGTTTGAGTGAAGGGCAACAATTGTTATTCTAGAAAAAGATCTTTTCAGCAGGACCTGACATTCAAGCAAAGTGGAAAGGCAAAAGTTGAAGTGAGAATTAGGTTAATACTTACCCTAGTCCCAGAGCCAAAACATGAGATATGAACAGAGATGGAATGAAAACCTTAAGAAATTCTGCAGAGAAAATGCCACCTTTTTTCATTGCTCCACTTTTTCTCATACTTAGAGACACTGAACGCTTAGGATGTCTGAAATGGAATTCCCTGGAAGAAGAGGGGGAGGGGGGAAAAATTCAACAAGACTTTTTTTGTTTCTTTCCCTTTTTTCCTTTCTTTTCTCACACAAATGCATAGATCTCTGTAGAACTTTTTTTTTTTTTTTAAGTACAAAGAGTTAGAGATCAAAGCCCGAGGTTCCTTACACAGAGTAAGGAATCAAAGAGAGTAAGAGGAGGGATTGTGGAGAGACCACTTACACAGACAGTATAGACACAAAGGGAGCAGGAGCTGCAGAGAGAGGTAGGTCCGAGAGAGGGAATTTCAGGATGTGATTTGTTAGCAAGAGGCCTCATTTTTTGTTCCAAACACAGATACAGAAGTCTGCCAGATTTAGACAGCATCCTTTATTTTAATAAAAATGCTTTGCATTCAAGGATCTCAAGGTTTCCCCTTCTGTGGATGAACATTACATAGAAATATATATATACATAGAAAGAAAAAAAGGGACAGAGAATTTAGGAGACTTGCTCAACACTCTTCCACTCAATAAAGCCAAGACTAAATCCCATGGATCCCAGCTCCAAGTACCCAGCTCTCCCAATAATTATAATTTTGTCAAGAAACCTTGCAATCAGCTTGCTGTGGCTTTATATTACCTTCAAGTCATGCTGCTGCTATTTTGATTTTCATACTTCACTGTTTTGAAGTGAAAACAGTGAAGTTTTTTAGCCTCCCCACAGAGAAATCAACCTCTTCCTAAGATGAACTTACTTGGATTGTGAGATTGTGACCACCCTTTCCTTCATCTATTCCTTAAAATATATTAATATCCATTAAAAATCCAGAGTTGAACTCACTTGGGAGGAATGTTTTCAGGCCTACTTGACCAGTCTGACACCCAGTCTGCACTTTTCTTCAAAACTTCCAATTCTTTCTCTCCTTCTACTGCTTCTTCTTCAGACTGAAACACACAGGGGACAAGCCTTGTAACACTCAATTAGCTCCTCCTCAGGGTGTTAAATTGAGAGTGACAACCACAGTGGTGACACGATAAGCACCAAATGGTGGCACCTGATAAACGAGCAAGTGTTCTTGGACTGCTGATTATTTCAAAGAGATTTGATTTTTGCCAGCAGAAGTCAGGAAACCACAAATTCTATTACTATATCCAGGATTTCCACATCATTGCAAGCTGATTGTTTTTTTTTTTAACTAATAAAAACAAAGGATTGTTTTAATCCTAAATGTAATAAACCAGAACTGTGCAAAAAATATTTACAAAGGAAAAAAAACATTACGTTGATGGCATTCCATTTAAAGCCCACAG
The DNA here is from genome assembly GCA_020086605.1 of Lanius collurio. Taxonomy (NCBI): domain Eukaryota; kingdom Metazoa; phylum Chordata; class Aves; order Passeriformes; family Laniidae; genus Lanius; species Lanius collurio. The sequence goes on from JACBWW010000119.1 coordinate 213,569, forward strand.
ACCATGACTAAAAGCATAGGAAGTCAAATAAAAAAGGTTTCAAAACCAGTACTTTGACTTTTTAAAGGTGCTATTAGTCATTTAAAGTTTATATTACTTGCAACTCGTAGCTTCTACTGTGTGAATCCCAGATGCAGGAGGCAAAGGCAAGCTCTCACTCTAATTGTATATAAAGATTTAACTTTACATCAATAGATGCCAATGTTACCATATAGGAAATGAAATATATTAGGAAGAGTAGAGAACACCACTGCCTTTAACTCCTACTTAGCACTAAAACAATCTCCTGAGTGACTCTTATTAAAATAAGATAAACCACTTACAACATTAAGTGGGAACCACAGCCAATCAAATAGCACAGTCACAAGTGAGATGCAGAGCTCATCAACACCTTCATTCTGGCCCTTCTGGCTCTCAGGGCAGAACTGCAACAGTCCCAGGTCTTTGACAAAATTAAATGCAAGGTTTCATTCTTCCAGGAATGTTTTATTGATACTGCTGAAGACAGCAAATTCTATGAAATCATCAAACTAAGAGTTCAGCATTAGTCTCCTCTCAGTTTGTGTTATGGAGATTACTCACTGTCATGTGAGTATCTGCACAGAAATCACTGAACACCCTGAAATCTTGTGCAGAAATATCAACATTTCAAACCCAGCTCTGACATCCAGTGCCAGCTGGGTTACAAAGTAAAAAGACTGCTAGGAAAGAGGCATTTCTCAGATGTACAGATGGAGATTTCTTTTTCCCTCACTCCAAAACTATTAATCTACAAGTCAAATTTCAATTAATACAGAATTTATGTCTTTTGACATCACAAAGAGCTTGCTCTACCCCACAAGCCTAGATCAAATATCCACAACGTACAAATGTATATTTTAAAAGTTAAGGAAGAAAATACCTGAGAACTACTGTCTTTACTTGTGTGCATTTCCACATCAAAAGTTATCTGTCCATCATCTTGAGGTGACGGGCTAAAGAAAAATTTATTTTGTTATGTCATTTTGTCAAGTAAAGAATCATCAGTGTAGATAAATCTCAGCTGAATCATTTCCTCATGCATTTCTGGACATTATTCAGCTGAGTTACAGACTGCACCACCCTTCAGATACCAAATACCAGCATTAGAAAGTCCTCCCAACCCCCTCATCTTTTCAACTTTCTTTTCATTTATAATCCCACTCCTCTCGACAGGGTTGACAGTTGCTCCCTAAAGCAAAGAAAGCATTGCCCAAAAGTTCAGCTGCTCCAGAAAAGATGCAAATCCCTTTGTTCTTGTAGGGAACACTGCCAGTATTGTGAATTACACATGTTTTTGTATCATTACAAGTGCAAACATCACACAGTAACCATGACTATTCCAAATACTGGAGCACCAGAGACTTTTCCCTGAGAAAAAGCTCTACCCATCCACGGGACATAAAAGGGCAATAAACTGCAGGCAGAGCAGCCAACACTCCTTTACCTGTCACAGTGGGAACTACCTCTTGAACTGCTCTGTCCTGACTCGTGCTGGGCATCCAGGAGGATTTTTTCCATGTCTCCATTGTGGATGGAGGAGGAGGATGGGACGTGCTCCAGGCCCCCGTTCTTGCCGTTGCCGTTGTCGTTGCTGTTGCCATTGCCGTTCATCTGCAGCTCCACCCAGGAACCTGTGGGGCAGCCACAAGTCACCCCACGGCCACCCCAGCGCCGAACACACCTTCCCTTTATCAAGGGCCCGCAAACAGCAGCGTGCTGGCCTCAGATAACACACACTGACCTGAGGGCGCCCATAAACACGGACAGAGACAACAGCCACAGCAACACAAACACCCCTGAAAGCTGCACTGCTGCTCCCCAACTCTGCAACTGCTCAATAAAATGTCCCCTTTCTCCCCAACTATTAATAGTCTAATCAGCCACGTCTCTCTGCAGTTTGGAGCTTCAATTAACTATCGATCACTCCATTATATGTCACCCTGTTCCACATTCCTTTCTCAAATGGAATTTTCATTCCTATGCCCTCTTCTACTAAAAAACGTCCCCCTGTGAAGCTTTATATTCCCCCTTCCTCTACTTCCAAAGGCCTTGGATCAGACCCTGATTTCTCTACCCATCAGGAAGGCTGCCATTCTCAGGCCCTATTCAGCTTGCTTTGCCCTGGCACAAACATCTCCCATAAAGCTCAGATTTACTGGTTTTTCCCACACTTTTTGGTAGTTTTACTTATGGGACACCCATGTGTGCATTAAGATTCAGCTGAGAGCAAGAGCATACCATGGATGACAAGAGCAGCTGCTAAAAAGTTCACACACTCTGTAGTTAAGGATTTTTATTTTTAAATGTATTTCACTTATATTTTATGTGCAGATTTACTAAATGTGAGAGTGTACATACTGAAACATTCTTTAGTAATATGTTTCAATTGGAAACAAACAGTTTTTAGAAATACATGTCATCACTACTCCTGTGTAATTTAATTTATTCCACCTGAAGGCAGGAGCTTTCAGGGGCTTTTTTGTATTTGATTGACTAAAGTCTGGACATCTTCCCCAGTGAGGTAAAAATATCCAAGAAAGAAAAGCAAGCTACAAATACAACATGAATACAACATCTGAAACTACTTTTTGAGCATTATTTGTACAAGTTCTACACTTTAACACTGATTCTTGATTTCTGAAATGCACCTGGGAGTGCCTGCCCTTATTTTTTGCACCACAGTTTTGTCTCTTGGGAGCTCCATCAGTGACACAGGAAGGGATGTTTAATAATGAGCCTGCTTCCAACTTGATTTGGTGAAGAATTCACCTTTAGCATGGATTATTCACGACGCCAGCAATGTCCAGGGAAGCACCATGCCCTGGTGGTTCCCAGCCTGGTTTCTCCAGGCTGGATTGACAAACAAGGAATTTGGGGTACACACAGGCACCAGCTCAGCACTGCACACCAGGCTTTTCACACAACCAAGGGCTAACTGGGAAGAGGCAGCTTTGCTCAGTCAGCATCAGACAGAGGCTGTGTTATTGCAGATTGGTGAGGATTGCTGGTGGCTGAATTCCTAAATAAAACAGACTCTACGAGCTTCATCAGGAAGGTTGTTCTGCCTTGTGGCAGCAAGAGGCCACACCTGCAGAAAAGCATGTGGCAAGTGCAGTCAGCAGGTGGTCAAAGTTAGTTAGGTAAAAAAGGTTTATATTCCCCAACAACCACTTTTGGCTGTTGGAAAATCAGGATCTGCAAAGCCATTTATGATTAAAAAAATCAGCAGAGGGCAAAGGTGTGTGGGGATGTGCTCCTGTGACACCAGAACACCCAGAGGATGGTGATCAGACCTCCTTACTCTGACGCACAGCTCTAAACACCAGAACACCCAGAGGATGGTGATCAGACCTCCTTACTCTGACGCACAGCTCTAAACCCACTGCCACAGATAAAATTTTTATTCATTTACCTCGGGCTGACGAACTCTGTGTTTATCTTAAACACCCCGTGGCCGTAGGAGGAAGAAACCCCAAACTCTACTGTGAGTAAAGAGTCCCAGGAGCTGAGCAGGAGCTGACATGAGGAGCAGCACGTTCCCAGCTGACCTCACCGAGAATGACTCAAAATACATCCAAGGAAGCACAATCTGCCATCGAGCTCCAACACGCTCCCGACTCCCACTGGCACTCCCAGCCAGTTTGGGACAGGGAACACGACTGGATTCAAACACTGGTGAGAGAGACACAAATCTCTGCTTCTTTTAAGGATAAACAGGAATGTATTGAAGAATAAACTGCCCAGAGTGGAGTTTGCCCCGAGCTTTTTTGAGAACTAAGGAAGTTACGTGAATCACCTGCCTGAGAACTTCTAATTTTTGCCTTATTTCAGAAAATGTGGCAGAATGAAGAGTGGTAGTAGAATTAAGAGTAATAGAACTAAGAAATGTGGCAGCATCCCCTCCCTTCACAAATCATGTAACTCACACTCTTTGGAGAAAAAGAAAAACAGCTGTTCATATAAATGGTATTTTTCTCCAAAATTGTTTGAATTTTGGTTTTTGCTCTATGGCTAATTATTTCACTATGAATTTATATATACTGACTTTAATTCCATGTTTTTCCATAACTTGGTGGACTGTTTAAACAGCAGCAGCTAAACATGACTGGTCTCATTTTGTTTATTCCCTCTGATTTCAGCTGGGTGCATGAAGTGGAGATATCAAAGGCAATATATAAATTAAAAACCTGAATACATTTCATAGATATAAAAAGTACTCCCAAGAAGTAGCTCACAAGTAGTCTGAGGCACGATCAACCTGAATAAACTAAAAAGTATCACTTTTACAATGAATTACGACATTAATTAAAAAAAAGAAGAGGGAAAGGCAGCCTACCAGATTCTCCCAATGGTAATTATTAAGCAGATTTTCCATGACAGAGTTAGATGGGTTCTTGCCTAATGTGGGATTTCTTTTTGTCAATATGTAACAAAGCTTTATAATAATTAAGACACAGGAAGCATCTAGAATTCCCAAAGCAAGCAAGCTGGGTTTTTTATCTCCATGAACCCAACAAAGCACAGGTTACCAGTTTTATTCCCAGCTCTTCTGCCCTCCAGGTGCTGAGGGATCTTTGAATAAAAGGCCCTAAACATGCACAAACGACACACAGAACACCATGAATAGGTGTCTAAGCTCATTAGCCTGAAAAGTTCACTGAAAAGCTGAGAGAATGGCACAAAATGCACCTCTCCCACCAAAGCATTGTGCAGGGGCTGAACATCTGAAAGCAGCACTAAGCCTGCGGGGAGCTGATTGGGTGCATTTGTTGTTCCCGGAGCAGAGAGGGTCAAACATTTCCTCTCCTACCTTGTGCTCAGCTCCTCCAGCACTGAGCTGGGGGAGCCTCTACGCGCTGACCCAGCAGCAAGATCTCCGTGGGCAGATCCAGCCCCGGCTTACAGAGCTCTCAGCTCTTGTCGCTCCTATCTCCCAGCAGATTAATGAGTCCCACAGTTACCACACCACCAGAAACTAAAAATAAAATATACAGGCATCAAATATGGCCATTTCTAAAGTAAGCATCGAATCAGGCACTGGGCATGTCACAACTTTGACAGGCTAACTGTTATTTAAGTATAACAAGCCTGAGTAATTTGCCAAAATTATTGACTCTGGTAACATTGTTTAATGCACCACTGTTATCACACGATGCAATGTTACCACAACACAATAGCAGCGTTATGAAATGGACACAGTTTATTTCTCCTTTCATACAATTCCCACTGAGCTATGGAAAACCAACCAGCGAGTTTATTTCGTGGTCAGCTAACTTCATCGTAAACCACGGAGGTTACAGTTAATCATTAATGCAATTTATTCACCTCTTCTATCCTTAAAATTTAGAGATGAAAAGACACGCTGAAGGAACTGTTTATAACGAAGGGAAAGCATTTGCCAAGTAAGTACCAGAGCCTACATGATGTGCCTTACTAGTGTTATCTCAGGAACAAAAGGATGCAGCAAAGCAGCTGACAGAGATGCCGGATATAGAGGGAAATAGCTCACGTCAGTGCTATTGACTCAGCCACTGAATAAACTCATTCCCACAGCCACGCTCCTCCCCCTACCCCGCTGTATCCCCACCGTCGCTGTTCGGGTAAACTCCGTGTAACCACGCAACGAGCTCAGCCCGTTCCTCGGGGGACTCGATCGCCCCCAGCCCACTGCGAGGGACGGCGGGTCGGGTCCGGCCGGGTGCAGCCCTCCCGCAGCCCCCGGAGCCCGTTTTCTCTCCCCTGGCAGTGCCGCCCGGCCCCTCGGCTCTCCCGGCCGCGCACCCAGCCGCTCCCGGTGCCCGGGGCTGCGGGATCGCCCCCGGTGCGAGACAGCCCCGCCCGGGCCCCCACGCCGCCCCCGTGCCCCCCACGGCCGCCGCCGGGCCATTTATACCCGCTCCGCCGCCGCCCACCGGCCCCGGCGGCTGGCGCGGCGCCTCCTCCGCCAATGGCGGCCCGGAGCGGCGTGAGGGGGTCGCGGCCCTCAGGGCCCCTCAGGGCCCCCCGCGCCATTCCCTGCTCGCGCCCCCCGCGGCCGCACTCACTGTTGAGGCCGGGCTCGCCGTGCGTCCCGTCCGCCGGCGGGTTGTTGTTGTTGTTGTGCTGCGGCGGCTCCTGAGGGCTGGACATGGCGGCGGCGGCGGCGCGGCTGAGGCGACTGAGGAGCCGCTGGGGCAACAACAACAAACCCGGTCTCCGTTCCGGGCCCGGCCGCCCCGCCCCCCCCCGCGCTGCGCAGGCGCGGCGCGCGCCGCTCCCGCCCTCCGCCTCCATGGCGCGACCCCCGCCCGCGCACGTCCCGCGCGTGCGCAGCGTGGGCGCTGAGGGAGCGGTGGCGGCGTGAGGGGGACGGGGCCGTGGGGAGCGGGAATGGCAGGGAATGACAGGGAATGACTGACAGGGAATGGCAGGGAATGGCAGGGAATGACTGACAGGGAATGGCAGGGAATGGCAGGGAATGACCAGGAATGGCAGGGAATGGCAGGGAATGGCAGGGAATGGCAGGGAATGGCAGGGAATGGCAGGGAATGACAGGGAATGGCAGGGAATGGCAGGGAATGACTGACAGGGAATGGCAGGGAATGGCAGGGAATGGCAGGGAATGGCAGGGAATGACCGGGAATGACAGGGAATGACAGGGAATGGCGGGGAATGACCGGGAATGGCAGGGAATGGCAGGGAATGACTGACAGGGAATGGCAGGGAATGGCGGGGAATGGCGGGGAATGGCAGGGAATGGCAGGGAATGACAGGGAATGACCAGGAATGGCAGGGAATGACAGGGAATGGCAGGGTCAGCCAGGCTGGGAAAGCCCTGCGGGACCATCCAGTCCGACCGGTGACCGATCCCTGCCTTGTCCCCCCGGAGCTCTGAGTGCCACCTCCAGCCCTTCCTTGGTCACCCCCAGGGATGGGCACTCCAACCCTCCCTGGGCAGTTCCAAGGCCTGAGCACCCTTTCCATGGGGAAATTCCTGCTGGTGCCCACCCTGAGCCTGCCCTGGCCCAGCCTGAGGCCGTTCCCTCTCCTCCTGTCCCTGTTCCCAGAGCCCGACCCCCCCTGAGCCCCCTCCTGTCAGGGAGTTGTGCAGAGCCACAAGGTCCCCCCTGAGCCCCCTTTTCTCCAGGCTGAGCCCCTTTCCAGCTCCCTCAGGAATTCCCCATCCCTGGGCACTCTCCAGCCCCATAACCCATCCCTGATCCCCCTTTTCATCTTGTTAACACCATTCTGTTTCAACATCGCTTAACTTTAAGGTTTATTTGGAGGCCTAGACTCTTTCTGGTGGAATTTTGTAACTTCAGTCCCATCTCTCTCAAACATATATCTGTATATAAGCATTTTGCTTCCCAAAACCTGCAAAGGAACCTTTTACACCATAAAGTCCTCCAAGCAACAGCCATGAGAGTACAAATTGTAGTTTTTCATTACTGTACTCACTGTAGTTCAGTAACAGCAACACCATCAGAGTGAAGCCACGCAGATACAACTCCAGTAGTGTTCCTTGTTCTCTCCCCCATTACAAATGCAAAGAAATCACTTTATTTCTGTGTCAGAACTATTTTAAGCTAGAGAAAAATTTGTATGCACAAGTGTCACTATCATCCCATACTAGAATACCTGTTTTAAATATTTTTTGTCTTCAGTTCATCTACACTAATGTTGGATGTTTGAAATCTACGTTTTGAAACACCAACATTTCTCAATTTGACTGCGGGCCCTGCATGACTGCTCCAAATAATCATCCTGTGGAAAATCTGGGTGTCTCTGGGATAGTACTGGGAGACAATTAGCTACATTAGTAGTAAAAAGAAAGTGGTATTTTAATTAATTTGATAAAACATCTGTTTACATGTGGAGGGGCCACAGAAACATTCGAGATTGGAGTCAGAACAATGAGCTACTTATGATTTTGAATAGAAAACCTGCTCGGGTAACCCAATCCCACTTTGCAATCCTCAAATCACAGGCTAACGTGAGCATTTGTCACCACCCTCATTCAGGAAGCGTTTGCCACAACACTTGTGGCATGAATATTTATCAGTCAAGTGGGACTATTAAAATTTCTGAGTCAGAAATAAATTGATCAAGATTATAGAGTGAGTCAATGCAGAGCCAGAAATAACATTCACAAGGCCTGACTTTCAGCCCTGTGCTTGAACCACTACCCAGGTTCCTTGAGGCATTTGAATGATGTAATTAATGTTTGTAATTTGAATCCTGGGATGGAAAATGCTGTGGCAATGGCAGGGTTGGAGAGACATAAAATCACATGTTAATAGAAGAGAAAAAATGGTCCTAAATTTCTGGGAGTTGTTTTTTTTTTTGTACTGGGGTGCAATACAAAGGTTTTTCTTCTAGGAAAAAAAAACCCAAAATCCTGTTAAGTCAATTGAAATCAAACAAGTAACAAGACCTGTACCAAGATAATCCCACTGGTGTTCTAAATGTTTGAAACCAGAAGGAAAGCTGTGGCTGCCCCTGGATTCCTGGAAGTGCCCAACACCAGCTTGGACACGGCTTGGAGCACCCTGGGACAGCAGAAGGTGTCCCTGCCCATGGCAGGGGGTGGCACTGGATGGGATTTATGGTCCCTTCAACCCAAAACATTTCACGATTGTAACGTCTCAAACATATCGTGATTACTTTTATTTTCTTTGTTGGGTATTTCTGTTCCCCAGAGCTGGCAAAGAGCCCTTTCCTGAGCTGGACACACCCAGCACCCCCCAGCACAAGGGCTCTTTGCCCTGCACACCTCGGCTGAACTCTTTGTGCTGCAATAATCCACCCTGGAAACACCTTTATAGAGTTTCATATTTAGCAACAACCGAGCACTGTTGATTGCGGAGGTGACTTCGAGGGACTGTGACCACACCTCGCTGTGACCCCTCGCCGTTCCGAAGCCTCCATCTCTTTCCAGTAACGTTTTGCCTCCTAGTGGAGAGCCCCGGCTCAGAAAAGCATTATTAAACCAGCCAGGGCTGTTTTCCTGTTTGCAAACGTTGAGATTGTTAAAATTAGAGGGTAAAATTCACTGTGTGCAGAAATTGAATTCACAGGTTTTATTCTCTCAGCTGTGAAACAAACCCTGGTTTTATTCCACCGCTCACCTTTAGAAGCCCAAAGCATTCCAGGCCAGGTTAAATGAGATTAAATGTTAAATGGTTAAATGTTTGCTGAGGGCAAACAAACAGCTGCAGACCCCGCCAGTCATTGCACAGCAGCAGCACTCGCAGCACACCTCGATCCAAGACACGAGTCCTTCCCTTTACAACAGCCAACTCCAGGGGAAAGGGCAAAAGGAGACACCTTTTATTCAATAAAAGGAGTGTTTGATGTGAGCCGGGATGTTTTACACCTCTACAGCCCGAGGGGAAGAACACAAGAGCAGCACACAGGAAATTGCTTCCCAGCTCTGCTGTGCCTAACAAGATGACAATAAAAATCTCTATTAAAATACTGCTATTCCATCATCCACAGCCCCTCTCCAGGAGGGGAAAACCCACAGGTTTCTGCTTGTCAGCACTACCTGAACTTTTCCAATCAGGTTGATAATAAAAGGATCTGTAGTTCAGCAATAAATGCTCCCATCCTGCCTGAACAGAGCAGGTGCTGCTGCGTGTCCAGTGTGTGTTCCAGGCAGCAGCCACATCCCAGCAGGGAAGTGGCAAAGGACTTGGGGCACAGGGCTCGTGGACCTCGGCCTTGTGTCAGCTGGATAAACACCTCACCCTGAACAGTAACTGGTGACAGGAGTGACACTGCAGTGGTCACATTGCAGATACAAACCACCTAAATGGTGGCATTTCAGTGCCATCGGCGGCTTCAGGGCAAGAGAGCAGGGAAGAGAACGCCTTTCCTGTGTTTAGTCTGGCATTCAGGGACTGGAAATTGCGGATTTGCACTGGTTTCACTGGGCACTGAGGAGGCTGTGTGACTGAGCAGCTGAAGCAGTGACCAGCACTGTCCTGCCTGGGACAGGATTGGGGACACCATTGCCCAGGCACAGGGGAGACTGCTCGTTCAAAAATACCTGCAAATGCAGAAAAGGGGAGGGGCAGGAAAGAGTATAAAAAGCATCCTGACAAAGTGTATTCTCCGCATACTTTTATTAATAAAATATACGATTTACAGCATGTATCAGTGGACAGTGTGCTTAGAGAATTCTCTAATGGACAGCGTGACAGCACAGGCAGGAGCTGGGTTTGGTGAGGACAAGTTAAACCTCAGATGACAGCTCAGGGATCACCATTACCAACAAACCCAAACCCTTTCCCAAGGCAAGCTTTAACCCATGCCAGCAGGCCCAGCTGTGGTCCCAGGCTGTACTGGAGTATTGCTCGAGGTGACTGCACCCGGGCACTCTGTGCCATCTTCGGTGCTCAGTGGCAGGTGGGGCTGTGCTAAGCACCTTCAGGGCATCCCTGGTGCTCTGGGGGGCACAGGAACAGCAGCCTCAATACCATGGCCCTCATCTTCCCACTGCAGGATTGTTAAACCTACACCTTCACATCTCACCACCTCTGTGCCCTCATGGTAAGATAAAGAATAAACCTTGGCCCTGGAAACAGCTGCACACATGATTAATGTTACTCATTGAGTTGTTTCCTGAATGGTGGGTAAGTCTGGTTGCTGGAGTAAAATTAGTCACATGCTACTAAGCAGGAGTAGGGCCCACTCGTTTATTCACCCACTGGAAAACAGCTGCTGTCCCTAGGGCAGTTCATTTGTTTTACAAGGCTAACAGGTGAAAAAAAAATGGTAAAATCCTTACAAAGGCTCATGGTCAGGCATGCATGGTACAGGACAAATACTGTATTGAAGAGAACCGGATTAATAAATATTAGAATTTTTACATTTTCAAACCACTGCACAAGGACTTAAAAGAAATTAAAGAGTGATTGCAAGAGTAGTCTTGTTAACAACCTCTAACCCAGCCAAAATTTTACAGCAGAAACAGTATCTCAGTTGATCAAATCATAACGCCATTTTAATAACTACCTCTAAGCCACAGAAATAATTAAATATAGGTAACTCAAAAGTGAAAATTCTCCCAGTCAAGGTAAGTTCACAATGACTTCAAACTTCACCGAACACTTCCGTGAAGGAAGAGCAAAACCTAAAAGCACATTTAGCAAAAGTACCTGGAAGTAAAAACTCATGAGCCTTATAAAGCATCAATATCTAGTTCATCTTTGGATAAGCCTTATGTGCTGAAGAGTTGAAATCTCTCACATCACTATGAACACTTATTTCATGCAGCTTCTGTACTCCACGTGGTCGGCTCCTTGCACCTGTGAACATTTCTGTAAGTGCAGGAACTTTGCAAAGCCAAAAGCCAGAAGAAAACACTTGCATGGTTAAAACTACATTTCCAGTTGTTAGCAATAAATACAGAAAATAGAGCAGCAGAATGCAGTGCAGTCATAGCTATGGAACCATGGTGCTGCTACCACAGAACACCACACAAGAGCTCAGACAACTTCTCACAAAGCCACAGGGGACTTGGTGCTCTAAACAAGGCATTAAAGGTATTTTATCCTAAAACAAGGCATTGAAGAAACAAACTAAACATTAAGACATCAGTCCCATAAAATGGAATTTAAAACCTGAAGATTCTATTCCTGTTCTGATTAAAGCAACGGGTTAAAAAGAGGAGCATTCAAGGAGGCTGGAGTGGGAAGTGACTGCTCAGATCAAAACCTGACAGCAGTTGTGGTGCCGAGGTGGAAGTGGTCACACACTGGCTGGTGCTCAGGTTACTCAGGAGTGAATGCAGGTACCTGTGAAATCCCTCCCTCTCTTCATTCCCATGAAAAATAATTAATACTGGTTAAAATCATTACAAAAAACATCATTTTATTTTCATGCATCTAAGGTAAAACACAGAGTACTTGTATAAAGAGGTAGATTAAAAAAAAAAAAAGAAAACAGATTCTCCATTCTTTGTCACTTTTATTCAGTAGTTTGTTTGTTTTTCTTCTTATTTTCTCTTTTTTTTTGGTGCCAGACATGGCAAGGAGTGATTACAGTCAACTGTTTATTAAAACATTTGTTGCAACACAGACCCCCTTTACCACTGACCCCAAACGGACCCATTTTATGTGCTTTATTTTTTTTTTTCCATACACCACCACCAAGGCAAGGTGGAGGGGGACGAAGGGGGAAGGGGGAGTCCAGGAGGCCAGGAGGAGGAATGCTACAAGCCACAGCAAGAATGAGCTGTATTTAATAAAAAAAGGGGGCCACGAATGATACAGTAATGAGGTTACACAATTAAATCCCATAGCATGACTGAAGGCTTTCCCTGTGTCTGATGTCATCACAATGGAAGGCATAAAAAGTGGAGTAAACCAATGTTGAGACAGTCCAGTCTAGTCCATTAGGCAAGATGGTGCAAGTAGTCATTTAAATTAAAAAGTGCCCTATCCTCACCTAAATGGCTAGCAGGCATGGAGACAACAGAGCCACAGAGCCTTCTCCATGGAGCTATAAAAGTGTGTTGTCATATGGCACATTTTTAAACACTGGAAAGGGGTGCCATAATGGACCTCTCACTTGCTTTTCGTTACAGGTACAAATGCTAGATTCAACTATTTCAACTATGCAGGAAGTGACTCTTCAGTTAGGAATGCCAACCCTAATTCATCTTGTCTTGAAATATATACAAGTTGTTTGTGGTAGCTACGGCGATGATGTTCTCCTTGGGGTGCCAGGCCGTGTGCAGGATCTTCTTGTTGAAGTCTAAGCTGTCAACACTGATCTCATCCTTCTTCCTCTTGCCACTGGCACACACCTTGCGTGGCTTCAGCACCGTGCGGGGTTTGTTGTTCTCCCGGGACGCCTCCAAGGTGATGTCTCGCTTCGTGTTTCTGTCAAACATCCTGAAGAAGTTGTTGTAAGAGCCTGTCATGACAATGCTGCACAGAGGGGGAAGGAAGAGAGGTCAGTTGGGAATTCCTTCTCCTTTTCACAGGCTGGAGGGTCCTGACTCAGATGGCACAAATGGAAAGAGGTGGCCTCACCCACACCTGCTACAGCTAAAGGGAAGCAGTCACTGCAATGTTTTATGGTTTTAAAACCCTCCAAAAACATCCTTTTTCCTTCCCTGGGTCCTTTGAGGTATTTTGTTATCCAAAAACCTTGAATGTCATTATTTAATTTACTTTTCACACACACACGGGGAAGAGATCCAACAAACCCCAAACACATTGGATTTTTAGCCATGTGATTTTAATGACACACAAATTGTGTGAATTTAGGTACTGAGCAGCACATCTAAGTTTGTGAAAATCCCTTATAGTTCCTGGTTCTGCATCAGCTGATCAGTAAGAAAAATACAGGTTTCCCTGTCCTTCCTTTGCCTCAAAAAATATTTGAGCAGACAGATGCCAAATTAAAAAAAAAAAAAAAAAAAAGCACCATGTCTGACAGTACTGACAGGGAACCAATGAGCTGCTTTAGATGCAGCAAATAAGCAATTAATGACATGATTAGCACAGAAGCAAGAGCTGTCCTGAGTGGTGTTATTGGCAGGTCACTACCATGGCAAATTACTGTAAAAAGGAACATTCCTGGAAGGTTTTCCCACAGCCTCCCCAACAGGTCTGGTGCAGATTCGTACAGAGCTACCAATGTACATGGTAAAGTCTACTGAAGCACTACAGTGTTGTCCAAAACCAGATATTTGAGGTCCACTGCCCATTTTAAGAACAATTTGGAAAGATCTGAAGTGCATAGGGAGAATTCCACTTGCCTGTCTGATCCATTCCAACAGCATTCGAACTTGTCAAAAATGCAATCGTTCTCATAGAGCGAGCAGAGTTTACTTCTGAGGTATTCATGCACCTGGAAAAGAGGGGTCAGAGAAACTGAGTGAGCACTGCACTCACACACCTGCAAAACAGCCTTCCCAGACTGTTCCAAAAGCAAGGAAGAACCTGAGACTGCTCAAAAGAGCTCTTCCTTATAAAGAAAACAGCAATTTTCAGTGGCAGCTAAAAACATTTTATGAAAAGGATATATTTCACCTTCCCTTTTCTTCAGGAAATAACAGAGAACATAAAAAGAGCTGAAGAATTGCCATGACTCTCATGTCTGGAGACCACCTCTTCACCTCCCACATTCCCACTGGGTAAGAGGGAGGCTTTTTCAGCCCCAAACACAGCTTTGGGTTCTGCCACCACCCTGCAAATACCAAAATCCTTTAGCAGGAGCATGAAATCCCCAAACCTCAGGGATGCTCTGCCTGAATCTACACACAGAACTGTAAGTGCCACATCAAGACCACCAGTAAGACTCAGCCTCTGTCCAGGTTTTGTAACTTCCAACCCACATGATTGATTTTCACCCAATACCTGGTATGTCTCCACAGGTCTATTTTCCATATTTAAATCCCAGATCTTCACTGACAGATAATCTCTAGTCATCATATACCGACCACTATGGCTAAACTTGACATCGGATATGGAAGAGATTATTTCAGAGAAAAATGATCTGTTGCTAGGATCTTCTGGTTCTTCAAACACTGCAGGAAAATAAGACAGGCATTTTAAGAGGTAAGTTTGTGTCTCTCTGATACAAGATACAACTGAATTACTTTACCATTTCCTCAATAAGCTTTCCACCTTGGGCTACTCTGTGTTATATAAAATAACTTCCAAGGAGAAACACTTGCAGTATAGTTGCCTTACTCTCTTATTGTTGTAGCAAGCCATGGTCAGCTTCTTAATAAATGTATTATTTGCTAATATGTGAAGTCTTAATTCACACATGCAAGATTTCCAGCATCAAGCACAGACCAAATGGCCTTTAACCACCTGAAGTTTGCAAAAAGCCATTCCTGGTGTCTAAACAGAAGCTGGTACTCATTTTATTCACTATTTTTGCTCCAAAAAACCACAAATATAATTCTAAGATTCATTTAGATTTTAGACTTTAGATCTGTTCAATATACTACAGGAATCCCATACAAATCCACACAGACAATTCAGTGTTTGACATAATCTAACAAGAAACGTCCTCTGGCACAGGGAGACACTGAGCTGCAGCACTCACACTTTGAATGTCTGTCACACAGGGCTGATGCCCTCATGTCACACAAACGAATGGTGCCTTTACTGCTGCTGTAGACAAATGTGCTGCAGCTGTTGGGGTGGAACTCTGCAGCTGTGATCACCTCTGTCAGCTCCTCCATGTTGGCAGGCTTGATATCTACAATATCTGCAGCAGCTCATTCAGGAATTGCCTCCAGTGAAATGGGTTTTTCCCAAGGTATTTTTCAGTTCTAGATGCTTTCAGAAAAGCTGCTTCCAGCTTGTGGGACCAGGCACAACCCAGGTAAGAGTTAAAATCAAGCCACACAGTTTGTCTACAATGCAAGGTGGTAACATCACATTCTGTATCAATTTCAAGATAATTCTTACAGCTGCAAAAACCTGCTTTACTTTTGCTCCACTCCAGCAGTAATTAATTCTATACTCCAAATTATCTCCCAAGTTTTTAATATAGAACTTTATTTTACTTAAATTCTAATTATACTGCTACATTATAGAATGTTATTTTATATTACACACTTGACACAGGTATGGCTGCTCTATCCCTGAAAGTGTCCAAGGCCAGGTTGGACCAACCTGGGATAGTGGAAGGTGTCCTGCCCACCTGGATGAGCTTTTATGTCCCTTCCAACCCAAACCATTCCTTCTCCAGAAGTAAAAGCTCTTACAGTTACTAGGGAGGAACAACCAGGATTAATGGAGATTAATTCTCTGTATATATCCTAAACACTTCCCACGAAAGGAACTAAAATCCAACAGTTTTCCTCTTCCCATCCCACAGAACACTGGCAAAAGGATACTAAAACTTCTGTCTGTGATTTCTAGGTGCCACAGGTTGATCCGCAGGTCGTCTGCAGACAGGTACGTTTCATAGTCACTATTGATGGAGATGGAATTGATGTGATACGTGTGGGCATTGGCAAATATCCTTCGTGGGCTGGCTTCCACCATGAGGTCCATGGGCCTGAACACTGGCACCTACTCAACACACACAGCAGGGAGAGAGTGAGGTCCAAACCCACCACAGACACCAGCACTGCTCAGCACAGTCCTTCAGCATGCTGAGCTGGGGGAAATATCTTAAAAGTCAGTACTTGTGCCAAGTGGCACCACAGAAAAGACAATGATGTGATGGGGCAGCTCCTCCCTGAGCCATGGGCTGGGAGAGGGAGAGGAGAAACGAGCTGGTTGTGAGCTACTCACCCGTAGTGTTGTAACTGTAGTAGGATCCCTATACCGTCCATCCTCCTCCTTTAAATTATAACCCTCGGGTCTTTTGTCCCTTTCACTGATTTTCCATAATTTTATTGTTTTATCTGCAATGAAACAGCCCCAGTTTAAAATGAGAGCTGTGGAGAGACACCAGTCATCACTGCTGATGCCTTCAAACAAGACAAGGCTGCCCACGTGCACCAAAAAAGACAAAAATGTTGCTTGGGAAAAACAAGACAAGATAAAAAGCATTAAAAAAACCTCCTCCACAGTTTGTTCTTTTTGTAAGAGTTAGAGCAAGTTTCAGTTAGGACAGGAATTGCTATTAAGGACTGATGTAAGCTCTGATTCAGGAACTCACACATGTGAAGGTCTCTGGGCTATAAAGCAACTAAATCCCAAATACAGGACCCTGTGCTGGGGACACCTGTGCCCAGGGGAGCCCCCAGAGCCACATCCCCAGCTCCCTGCAGTTAAACCGTGCTTGAGTCCAGCCTTTGGGAGAGGATTAAACCAAAGCCTAATAGCAAACCTACATAATAACATGGTATGGTGCAAAATAAAGTCATAACTTACCATTTGTAGACAATAAAAACTGAGCAGCATTTTTCTGGGGTAACCACCTAATTTTGTTGATCTTCTCTTCAATTTCTAAACTTTTCAAGTAGTCAAACTCTGGTTCATGGCTTTGAAAGGTACTGTAAACATTGTATTCTCCCCTAGTGTGAGACTGGGTTTTGTTCTAAAAAGAGAATTAAATGATCAAGGCATGTATACAATGTACACTGGGGTACAATCTGCTTGATTTTCATGAGCCTGTCAACCAAATGAGATGAGCATAATCTCTTTTGCAAGAAATTTATTAAAGTTTCTACTATTTTGGCTAAGAAAACATTAGAGAAGAAACAGTTATACAGCAGCTTAAGTTTCCAGAAACTCCCCTCAGAATGTGAATAACATCCCTAGCAAGTTTTCACATTAATGCTGAGCAGCTGAACAAACTAATATTTTGCCTAAATATTTTATTTAAAAAAAAAAATCTTCTTTCATCTTTAATTTTTCTACCTTTGCTGTTTAAAGGGAATATTCCTTCTCCCACTACACAGACACACATATGGCAAATCTATTCTGTGAGTACGTTCAGCTTTCCAGGCACACGATGGAAATACCACATGGCACCTCTAAATTTATACCAGCAGCTCCACTATTCTGGTAAACTCCAAGTTCCCCAAGAGCTCCTGAACTGCTTAAACAGCTTTTTCTTCCTCATTCTAGAAGGGAAAAAAAGCTCATCACCTCTGCTGAATACAGCTCTGGCATTAGAGTCACTCCTGCAGTTACCTGTCCAGGTGGAAATGTTTGCAAAACTGAAAAACTTGCACATTTCCTTTCTCCAAAAGCTGTGTCTTAGGCACCAAATTATTGCACTTCATGGACTGAACCTTGAATTTCATCCACTGGGTGCAGAAAACTGGACGCATTTCTGATGTGCTGCTCCTCACATTTACCTGGTTTCAAGCTGAATTTTGTGATTTATTTCTGTCCCACCCACTGCAGAGATTGCACCATCAGATGCCTTTGCTGTGATATGCTCCTGGCTGAGGACTTTGCTCCTTCCTTCTCTGGTGTCTCATGTCCATGGGCTCATTTCATCCCTCAGTACCTCACCTGATACAACCCTTGCTGGCCCACATTTGTCACATTCCTTGCATCATTTTCTTGTGCTTCATACCCTGAGAGCTGGCAGGAATTCTTACACTTTAAAACAAGCTTGGCAGAGCGGGAGGGGCAGGGAGGAAGGGAGAAAAATGCTTAGAAATCACATCTGGCACCAGAATTCTGTACCACACCTCTCCCTCACACTGCTTTTCCCACCCTGGAGAACGGAAGGGACTTTGTTCTAAGCCTCAGTCAGAACTACAAGTGAAGCTGGGTCACTGCATGGAACAGCTTGGAAGGGAAATCTATTGTGTTGTAGGAAATGCCTTAGGAAATTCAGGGAACTTTCCTTCAATCCCAGACTTACCATAACGACAGAGGCTTAAATATCCTCTGTGTGTATTCTAGTAAAACTCTACAGGAGCAGAATAATATATGAACCCAGTAATTTGTGAAATCCATCCTTGGGATAAAATCAAAATTTAAACTCTCAGTCAAAGGAAAAAAGACAATTCCAAACAAGGAGGGAGGTGCTGGCCCCAGTGGCTGATGTTAAATTCCAATTTAGGTAACTGCACTGTGCCTACGCAAATTCCTCCCCAGTTTCTGTGAGATGCAGGATTCACTTCCTGCCTGGCACTGAGCTGATGTCACCGACTGCCACATTCCAGCCCGGAGGTGGCAGCAGTTTGGCAGTGGGTGAAGCCACACAGGTTTACACAGCTCTTCACACAGCCCTTGTCAGCGTTTCTGTTCCTGCAGGCATGGTCTGCAAAGCACTCCAGGGCAGTGTGGCAGAAGGGGGCAGAGAAATCCAAATAAAACACTTGTATTTTATACACTTTCACATACAAAACCTGCTCTAAAGACAGTTGTTTGTTGGAACAACTAACTACCAGTGCAGCAAGGAATTAAGTCCCTAAACACAAATCATTTCCTAGACACAGAGAAGCCAAAAAATGCCAAAAAGAATTCAGTGGAATTTCATTTGACAGCCCAGGTGGTTCTTCCTCCCCCTGGATCCCAGCTCCTAAGGATGTGAGCTGTGGGCCATGCACCACCAACCAAGCAGTCATTTAAACACAGCTCACCTGAGAGCAGGCAAGGAACTGCTACAGCTTTAGGCTACATTAGAGGATTCTTAAAAGGATCAAGCTACAAGTCAAGAATTAAAAAACAATAAAGAAATAAAAAGGAAACAATAAAAAGCCACAAAATACCTCAAGAGCTGGTGCCAGACAGCCCCACTAGATGTCCCCACTGACCAAGGGGAGCTGCTGGCACAGGGATGGTGCCTCACCCAGGGACCAGCTGCCCATTCTGGGAACCAGGAATTCCTGAGCTTTGGGAGTTTTACAATGGAAATTGAAGGAAAGACTAAAAAACTAAAAGTGACATTTCTAGGCAGTGAGGTGACATCTCCCTGAAATCCATTCTGACCACAGCCTCAGTTAAAATCAGGCCCTGCAGCTCAGCTGCCCACTCTGACATGGGGGTAGGGCAGAGCCTAAAGACTAAAAACAAGGAGAAAATGAACCTCTCTACAAGAATTCTGTGGTTTTAACTGATTTTTACCGGAGTGGAAAAGGATATCTGAGGTCAGAGTCACACACTTGCTTAAGGGCAACTTTTAATACCCCCAGCTACAGTGAAATCTGAAATCATCATCACAGCCAGGAAGAGTCCTTGTAAAAGAACCAACTTCAGCTCCCTCAAGGGTCTTTTGTGTCCTACCCCTTTTCAGTGTTCACTTTCAACATTCTGCAGACCACAGCTAAAGACTGTTTAAAATAATTTCTATTGGTGTCATGAAGTTCTCATTAAATTTCAGTATTGTAATCACTTACCACACAGGCATGCACTTTGTGTAAAGGGTTTTATAAAAACATGTTCCTGTGGTCTTTAAAAAGGGAATGAACAGGAACAGAGAGAACATGTAATACAGTGTAATTAGGCAGCACTCACCTCCTGCTCCTGCTGAAAGATGACAACTCTCCCTCCCTTGTCTCCTGTTGCTAACAACTCTCCAGAATGGTTAAATTCTACTGTAGAAATTATATCCGCTGCAGAACAACACAAATAAACCCCACAGATTAATCATTCTTCTAAATACCACCTGGCCAAGAAAGCCATGACAAGAAACCCCAAAAAACAAACAAACAAACAAAAAAAAAACCAAAACCCCCAAAACAAAACAAACAAACAAAACCCAAACATACTTTAGTTAAAGGATATCTATAAAATGCAAGAAGTTTCTTCCAAAAAATAACTGAAATTTTTTAAGCTATACATTTGAGAAACACTTACAGATCACCGTGCCAGAGCTACAAGCTCATTGTTGTGCATTACTTTGTTCTTAAAGGTTTAACATCATCAACTTCTTAGAACTGAGTTTTCTATTCTGACCCTACTTTAGATAGTATAGATTGTACCTTCATGGAGAAACTCTGTACCTTTATTTCCTCAATTTTTCCTAATGGATGATTTAGATACAATCATCATCTACATGNCCTTTATTTCCTCAATTTTTCCTAATGGATGATTTAGATACAATCATCATCTACATGAACTCAAAGCACCTTTAGTTTTTTTAAGGACTTAGTACATATTTGACAACTTAAAGGCAAAAGGTATCAGAGGAGAAAAGTTCAGGCATCAGTGTCTAAGGAAAGCAAGGAATAAACAGCTGTGGAAAATTGGGAAAAAACCTCAACACTCTCCAAAAAATCTGAGCATCTCTCCTGGATGAGGAATGCTCACATTATCACAAGTGTTTTTACAGGGAGTGCTAAAAATAAATTGTGAATACACACTGACAAGAATAGTAATCCCTAGTATCAAACTGAGCTGGTCATACAGCAGAAAGGACAAATTACAATTTAAGATCAAGCCCATCCATTCACATTTCCAAAGGTACAAATGCTCCTTGGACTCCCAAATAGTTGAATATCAGAAGCCAAACCATTTAGGGAACACCAAATTGAAACACAACCCTATAAATTTAATTTTCTGCAGAAGAAACTACTTCAGAGTTTTACACACACAAGTCTTGAGGCCATTTCACTTACATGCCAGTCAGCTGTACCTAAACAGTATTTTCTCTGGGATGGTTTCTTTATTCTCCATTGCATTCATAACATTTTAGAATTAAAAAAAATCAATACCTGCTTGACTTAGAGCTGAACAGCAGCTCCACTGAGTTTTGTATTATACAGCACAAACTGCCCTAGAGATCCCCCCCAGCCTCCCTGCCAAGCTCACCTGGCACTGCCATGCTCACCTGGCACTGCTCAAACTGGCTGGAATGCCTCAAAACAGAGTTAGGGACAGAAATACAACCTCAGCCTGTACCTCACTGAACAAAGAGCCAGATCACACACAGAAAAACTTTCATTCCAGTGCACATCATTTCTAACCCCCACAAGGCAGCAGTTACTTCAGCCAGTCACTCTTGTGAACAAGATTAGGTGATTTATCTCACATCTGTAAGGCTTAAGATGAAAACCACTGAGCTGTGGATTTAGTATTTAATAGGTACCTTTACCAGGTGAACAGAGCCTAGAGAGAACAAACAATTCATCAAAATGCAGGGGAGAGGGAAGTGCCAACCAAGCAGTCAAATTTTGACTTATCCACACAACACAAAACACGTTGTACTCCTCCAATAGGAAAGCACCTTAAAAAGTCACAATTAATTGAAGAAAAACACACTAACGTCTCTCAGCAGTGAGAAGCACACAGAATAATTACTATTGTGAAAAACACAGACTTAACACTACAAGCTCTGACAGTCTTGAAACTGATAAGACAGTAAATTATCAGCAGATCCAATGGGTCCATATATGTGGAAAGAGAAGAGCAAAGAAAAATTGCCTTAAAAGTCTCATATATCCATCTAAGAACAGATGGATAAATTCACCACAGTACTTATTTGGTGAAAGTCACTGGAAATTTAGCACAGGCAGCAATGACAGCCAGAAAAACCTTTCATTAAGGATAAAAATCTCTATTTTCCTAGGTCTGATGATGATATATGCTGTATTTACTAATAATACAAATCTCATATATAGCAGGAAGACAACCACTTTTTGTGATATTCTTGCTTTCTGCATTTATTTTAATTTTCAGGAGAATCCAATCTTTCCTCCCGTGATCTCCAAGCTGATACAGACACTGCTTTATCACAGACTTGGGTGCACAAACTTTTAGCACCCACATCCCACAGCTCCAAGGAGTCCAGCAGGCTCAGGCAGTGGTTACAAGGTACTGAAAACTCCAGTGCAGATCATTCCAAGTACGTGGATCAGTTATAAATTAAAACCAAGTAACTGTTGTGCTCCTTAGCAATTGCAATGGAAAGATAATAATGAGTTTTAAAACTCAAGATACATCAATAAATCCAATGTGCCTTCCACAGTGTAATCTTGGATTGTTCCCTTTCCATGGGCAAAGCAAAACGTGCTAAAAATGTGACAGAAAAAAGTGAATTTTGCTTAAGTAATCCCAAACCAGGGCTGAGATGCAGCTATTACAGAGAAATCTGTACTGGAGAGCAAACAAGCAACTGTACATTCAAACCCAGTAACTCCCTGTTGGGAATTCCATGTTCCCACACCTGGTCAAAGGAAGAGCCAGACATCAGGGCACTGGTGCTGACCTGAGTGGATTTAAAGGTGTTGGAGAACTGACAGGGGAAGCATTTCATCCTCCCCCGTGCCTGGATTCACTTGTGGATTCTCATCTGTGTTAACACCCTCATCTCCAGAAACGTGTGTCCACCTTATCCTTCTTTATTCCAACAGTAATTGTAATTCCCTGATGATTTTGGCCCTTCCACACCACACAGCCTGTGCTGTTTTCCCTCCTGTCCCTAGGTGGGAGCCTGCAAACACAGAGCTGCTCCTGCTGCCCACATGCTGGGAAATGATCCCTTCCCAGCACCAGGAGCTCTCTGAAGGGCTCCTTAAAGGAAAAGCAGATGTGGAGTGCCCCTACTGTCACCACAGCGATGGCTGCTGGAAATAGGGTGCATTTCAGTGCCCTCCTCTTCCTGCACAGTGTCAGAGATAACCACTGACCCCTTATCTGATACCCAAACCCCTCCTAGGCCATAGCATGACCTGCTCTCACACAGTACCCTGGAGATCAGATTTGTGTTCTCCTCCCCTCAAGCACTTCAGGACATCTCTGACACCACCATGTAGTGTAACATTGCCAGTGCTGAGGGTTTCAAACACGACAGGGCAGCATCAGCCACACAAGATGGAGACATGATTGTGACAAAAATCAGGACAGCAAGGTACACCTTCATTCCTGCAGGGCATCTGCAATACCTGTACCAAGTGAACCAAGTTTCTGCTTCTTGCATAACTTGGGACAGAGAATTCAGAGGTTATTACATCATTTACAAGTATTTCTCTGCATAGATCTATCCATTTGCCCTTTAGTTCCACAAAATATCCCTTCACAGACTTAACTGTGGAGAAGTGTAGAAACTACTGTGTGGAAACACTTCTGAGACTGCTAAATGCTTTCAAATAATGGGTTTTAGTGACCCGAAAACAAAGGGATGGCAGAGTGGGAATCACCTACACAGCCTGAAATCCATTTATGAGTGAAAATGCTCTGCAGCAGGTTGAGCAAAGCACTATGGAAACACAAAGCTGCTGCACAGTTGTATCCCTGCCTCAGAGATATAAAACTCTACAGCCAAACCAAGCCACTGATCCCAAAAATCTCAAACAAAAGAGGGGTTCTGGTCCCTGACCCATAAGCACATGGAGACAGGGCAGAGTCTGCTTTCCCCAGAGCCATCCAAAGCTCTCCCAGATCCAGCAGCTACAATCTGGCCAAGCTTTCCTTTCCTTCTGCACACCATCTTTATTTTCACAACCTGCTATGATTTTTTGAAGCTTCAATGAGACTTTAAGTTTCAATCTTCACTTTTCAAGTGCTCCAACAGAAATCAAAACCACCAGCAAGGTCTGGACACTTAACTGGATTCAAGCAGGGCTAAATTCTTCCATGACAGACATGGAGACAGGAATCTGAGGGTCCAAAGGAATCAAAACAAAGTGTCTGGCTTTGGCAGGGAATAGGAAAAGGGTGAAACACATCTCAGAGCTTCATGTAAAGCTCTGAGGCCACTGGGCCAGTGCACTGGAAAGAGAACCCATTCAAATGAAAAAAGAAGAAGGAAGCTCAACAGATTTCAAATGCCTTTTCCCCTGTTAAAAGCAGTATTTGGAACAAGAAAAACTCAGTGACAAACACTTAAAAACACTTTCACACTAATATCCACATGTTGCAGTGAATGCAGAACCACATGTGCACTGTCACCATCAAGTTTTCTGCAACTTTAGAGAAAGTATTGTGGTGAAGTTTTACCACTGTCCAAATGTCTATGGAAAAAGGAAATAAACAGCTTCATAATCCAAACCAGCAAAAGAAAACTGTAATCCAATGACTTCATTCCAGAAGCCCCAACACAAACCTGAAAAGCAATTCTGTATTAAATTTGTTTCCAATAATAGAATAAAGGGGATTTTATTAGTAGAGAAGAGGCTATCTATTTTAATGTTCCATGAACTTTATATAAACTCTGATTAGAAAACATGCTTGGTAGGCAAAACATGTCACCTACTCTGCAGCAGCGAGTCAATCATGGCAGGAACAAAGAGAGTCTTTATTTCACCAGACCCAAAAGGTTTCTGTGCAAGTTTTTGGAATCACGTTGATGTGCTGCCTAAGCAGAGAGCAAGTAAATCAGAGTGTTTACACAAGTGGAGCAATCTCCTGATGCTTCCAAGGACTGAACAAAGAATTGTAGCATTTAAAAAGCATTTTAAAATTATTTAGAAAGTAATGTTTATACACTTTCCCAGTGGCTCAAAACACAGTTTCTGGAATTTTCCAAAGGAGCAACTCAAACAAATCTTGTCCTCAAAGCAGAGCAGATTATTTACAGGTTGGCAATTCTGTCCTGGGGAGTGAAAACAGAATTCACGGACCTAATGTTTATCTGATAAACTGATCCTCAGTTTATCAGCCTGGAAAAGTTATTTTCATCAAACTAAACGTCAATCAATCATTCCAAGGATACTTCAGAAACTGTCTGAAAAGGGAAACATTAAGAAAACAACTTTTAGGATTAGTATTAAAATCCAAGGAAGCTCAAACAGCCTCAAACTGAGGAGGCAGCAGAGGAATGGATAAACATCATGAGAGATAAAGACAGTGAAATATTTGAATTTGATGCACAATTGCTGAGTCTGCCTGAGCCATTCTTCCTGGAGAGAGCAAGAGTATCTGTCCAGGAGAACCTACAGACCTTAATGTCTAGAAATCACTTGTGGGTTGTTTGGTCATTTCCAACCCAGGGTGAGGCAAAACCTCCCTGCTTCAAACTACTGAACAGATGCAACTTCCAGAAACTCCACCTCAAGTCACAGCTAATGACAGAAAAATGTGACTTTTGATTGGACTTTCTTGTTTCCAGTAATGGTTTTGTTTTGGAGCCATGTACTTCATCGTTGGGAAAAAAAAACCCAAACAAACAAAGACACTGGATAGAAAACAAAGGCTCTTCCAAGGCTTCAAATATTCTAAGCAGCTCCACAATGCACTGAGGCTGAGTCATCCCACAAATACCTCATGGTTTGTGATCTGGGTTTACCTTTATCCAGAGTCCTGATATATTGTGTATTTATCTCTGAAGGAAGATACTGAGGTGTTAATCCCAAAGTGAACAGGAAGGCTGTTTAAGTAAAATTAAGGCAGGGTGACCACACACATCTGTCTGAAGAGGAAAGCTCCCAACACAGGGGACCACAACTCCACACCCCAGGACAAGAGTGAAAGAGCAAAATGCCATTCACTGTTTGGTGCTGGTGGTTTAAAAGAAAACACCCTCTGCATTCCAGCCTCATCCCTAATTTATGTCTGTGGAGAGGGGGAAGGGAACACAAGGATTGTATGCTCTAAAGTTACCATGACCAGTTTTGCTATTGACTTCATTTCCCTCTTCTTCATTCACTTGCAGGAGTGATTCCCTGCATTCATTCTGGCTCCCTGAAGTGACTAGGCAACAAATCCAAAGGCAGCTGGGAGAAGGCTGTTCAATTTACTGCTTGAAACTCATTCCAGAAGTCCTTTAAATAGATCTCTTCTCTACTAGAGAGGGCATTAAAAATATATTAATTCCTTAAAATATGAGGACAGGAAGAAATGCACATAGAAAAAGAGAGACCAGAAAGGGGTTATTGCCCTTGTGGCAGAAACCCTCCCTCTGTGCTGTGCATCTCTGCCAGAGCCAGCTGGTTCCTTGTTCTCTCCCAAGTAGCAGCCCTGGAATTCTGCAGCACACAAAGCTGCCCTCCTTCCCAGGGAGGGGAATTTGTCTCATGGCCAACTCGCCTCTCAGTGGCGTTGGCCCTGCCGGGACAGACACAAACACCCCGAGCCCAGGATGCAGCTCCAGCAGACAGCAGTTAGGCTGGGTCTGCTGGCTTGTGCAAACCTGGGAGCTGTACAGAGAGGAAGAAGATTTACAGAGTGTTTCCTAGCCTGCATGTTCACCCCAAGTGAGTGAACTCACTTGAACAGCCCTGGGAGGCTGAAAATGAAGAACACGACCATGTCATCATGTCCCTGCCGATGCTGAAAGCATTCACTGCTGTTTGGGGGAGATGCACTTCAGGGCTGAGACTCTCCCAGTCCTATTTACATCCCTACCTATGTACAACAAACACAAGACACCAGTGTCCAAACAGGGACCACACTTAGTACTTCACAGCATAAATTACTCACCTAAGTAAAACAATCAAACATAAGCGGGCCTAAACCACTATCACTTCGCTATAATTCCCTAGATTCCTCTATATTCCCATTTCCTTCCTTTTATTCACCCTTTCTTCTCCCTTTCCTTCTCCAACTTTGCCAGTCTTTAAGAAAAGATACACTAGGCAAGTTCTAGTTCAACAATGAGTTCAACTTTGGATTAGAAAGGCAGAGTGATTTAGTCATTGTTATTAGTACTACACATTTAATTTTTAACTTTTTATTTAGCTCCCTAAAATTAAAGTTTGGTACTGCTTGATTAAGCTTTTCCTGTCACTTCCTAAGTCACATTAGCATGCCCCATGCCTGCCCTGCTCACTGTGGGCTCTCAGGTAAGCAGGGCTCCACTCAGAGTGTGCCACATCCTCCTGAGATCACTCTTTGTGCTGTCCATGTACCACCAATGACAGCAAGAGCACTCTGTTATCACCAGTCCTCAGAAGCACGAGCTGGAATGAAGTCACTTTTTTATAATGAAAGGAGGAACTGGAGACAAGGGAAAGAACCAAGACTCCATAGGATTTACGTGTATTAGGATGGCTTAGAACTTACAGCTGCACTTGTAACACTATTAGATAGCCCAGAGATATTGCAACATAATGCTCAAGTACGAAACAGTGTTATTGTGGTGGTTACACAAATTCATGCAAGTAAGTTTTGTTAAGCCTTGTGACTTCCTAGAAAACACAACAGCAAATTTCCATCTCCTCTCGCTGCAGGACCAGTGGCACCAGCCCTGATCTTGTTGCCATTAGTTTGATGTCAGACCAGTAATGCTCCTAAACAGCTTTACTGGGCTCAGTGCTCAGAGCAGAACAACTCCAAATCCATCTGTCCCACACACCAGAAGCTGCTCCTCTCTGCAAAGCCACAGTGAGAGTATGACATGGGAACAGCAGAGAACAGGATTATCCCAGAAGTGACTCTCAAAAGCTTCTACAAGTTGGGATAGGAACAAAGATGTAGATGAAATGTTTTACAAGAGAATAGTAAAGCAGGGAACAGAATCACCATCTCCTAATCTCTCATCTGGAACAGCAGCTTCTTATGCATCCAGAAATCTTTATGTGATCTCGAGTTAACTGTGGCATCAAAGTAATTTCCTCACTTAAACAGAATTCATAGAAAGCATAATCTATGGTGAACATTACAATCCAGGTTGGAGGGGCAGCAGCACACTGAACATTTTAACTCCTGTGTTTGGCAAACAACTCCTGTGCCTCACTGGGCAACTGCTTCAACATCCCCACTCAGGGCACATTTCCACCACCACATTTACCATTATTTTCCATTTTTGGACCAAGGTAAGAGACTGACAAAGAAATGTACAAAACCAGCAGCTCTCAGAAGTAGCAGAAATCACTACAGGGAACACTTATAATCATCTTCAACAGACACTGCCACCACCTCAAACTTCTGTGAACAACTGCAACACATTTCATTTCTGTTCAACAGTTTGTATTTTGCTAAGCTAACAAGAGTTCACTGAGATTGAGCTGAAGGCACCAGATGAGGATATTTATTGTGGAAGAAAGCAAGGAACACACTCAGAAGCAACCACATCTCCAGCTAGCACAGCTGGATTTGCAAAGGCCATCGAGCCCACACTCAAAATGCCACTTAACTGCATTTCTGTGTGCACAGTCTCCATGAGCTTCCACCTACAATAAGGCCAGAATCTGGCTTTGCTGGAACAGAAAGGAAACTGATTTCAAGCTCAGATCACTGGCTTCCTGTCTCCATTTATGGTAGGAAGCTCAAGTCTCCAGTACACGACTCCAAGACACCTGTGGTGGCAGGGAAAACCAGAGATGACAAACAGCAGCATGTCAAAGCACTCTGAAAACAGATGTGTCAGACACTGATATGACCCTGCTTCCTATCACTGAAAATGACATAAAATTGCTCTGATATTTTACATCTGTGAAAAGAAACCATTCACACTGAAAAATACTACTATGAGTTTTGGGAAGGAACTTCCCAAAAACTGATTACACCTTAAATTGATTTAAAACTTTGATCCACTGTGCAATACCTGTACCATGACCACAGTAACCACTGGGCAGTAGGTTTTATTTCTGCTCACTGAAGCTGCCACTGCACTCTGTAACTCCTTTCATGCCAACTTCACTGCAAACCTACAGAAGAAACCCTATAGGATCAGGATTTGTTAGCAGGAAACAATCCTGACCTGACCCCTTGAAACCATTTCATCTGATGAGAGCATTAAATAGTTTTGGGGTTTTTAGCCCCAAATAAGTTTTTAGTAGTAAGTGTTTCAAAAATTACTGTGCAATATCCTTTCCTGTTAAACTCTCAACAACAGCAGACTTAAGAATGTTCTCTCTATACAAACAAATACAAAGCTGTTGGGTTTCTGGATAGAAACCCTTAACCCTCATTACCCTGATTAATTACTTCCTATTTTTAAAATTTAAGAGATGACTGCAGTTCCTTTCAGAACACATGCACAGGAGACCAACAGACCAATTCTCTCCTTCCACCAAGGAAAAGAGAATAAACTGAATGAATTTAGCTCAAAAGATGCTGCAAACTGGAGTTCCCAGTACTTGCCTTGCCCCTAAGCTGGACATGATCTAGTTGGGAGAACAGAGGAAGGCACAGGCAGTCTGATCACATGCAGAGAAGCAGGAAAATAAATACATTTACAACAGACTAGACAAACAAACACCCCAAAAAACTCTTGCTGACTGGGCTGCCCACATACCCAGGCACTGCATATTGAACAGATAAAGGTTAACTTGGCTCCAGCAGTAGTTGATGTGAAAAATGTAACACCCTGGAATCAGCAAAAGAGGAGTTGAGGCCCTTGCTACAGCTCTCAAGTCCTTTGGGAGCTGCCTCCATCTCTGCAGGTGTATTTTACATGTGCACCCAAGGGAACCTACCCTACAGCCCAGCCTGGAATTGAGAGGCTGGGTCTGAAGCCTCCTCCAGAGCTCCACAACTCTGGGATTGCTGCTGTCTCAGTAACTCCATGTGAACACTACTGCAAAGTGGTGACCTTACCAGCTCAAGACAGAGCCATTTTTCAACTCAACACGAACTACATCAGCCTGAAAATACTTCAAACTCCATAATAAGGGATTACTTAATACCTGACAAGAATTCCCTGGAGGCTCTAAAGACATCCTCTGCCTGGAAACCACAAACAGCAGTTACAGCACTCTGTGAAAGGCAGCTCAACCTCGAGGTGGGCTGAGGCACCATTCCATTATTTCAATTTATCCTAATAGTTTCTAGTCTTTGCTAGAGGCCTCCAAGTTTTCACCTGAGGAATAAATGTGATTAGAAAAGCAACAACTAAGTCAATTCCCCCTTTTAAATCTTCATTACACAGGTGTAGAGTTTTTCCCCCAAAGAATACCCTAAATAATGTATTCATACAGGATTCCACCTTACATTATTAGCACTGCAAACATATTTAGGAAGATAGCAGAGATACACACATAGGGAACATTTTGCTGGGGACAAAGAGCAAGTGATGAGCATTCAGTTCACATCTCTTAATAAACATGCTTCCCAAACTCAAGTATTCCTTCAAATACGACAGGAAGTGCCTATTTGCTTTTCCTATTCACACTAATTCAGGTCTATTGTTGGCTGAAACAAAGGTCTTTCAACCTGCATCAACTGTTCCCAGGACATTTGACACCAGTTTATTAATATCA
The DNA here is from genome assembly GCA_020086605.1 of Lanius collurio. Lineage (NCBI taxonomy): Eukaryota > Metazoa > Chordata > Aves > Passeriformes > Laniidae > Lanius > Lanius collurio. The sequence goes on from JACBWW010000119.1 coordinate 244,044, forward strand.
TAAACAGGAGAGGCCTGAGTGGCAGAAATCCAGCCCCGCTCCTGGTGCCCAGCTGAAGTCACCTCAGAAAGGAGGGTGAGTGTCTCACAGGTTGTGGAACTACAACATTTATCCAGAATCAGGAATGCACAGTTAAAGGTCACAGCTTCTCCCTGAGCCTCTTCTTTGCAGCTACTGCAGTATTATAGAATATTTTTTTTAAAGGGCTCAATCTGTCCACAAGCTTTCCTCCTTCCAAGCAGAATTGTTCTGCTTTTAAACAAAAAAGTAATCAACAGTAAATCCAGCATTTCAGCATTTTTAAATGCCAGGCACCTGTTTGATGGAAAAGCTTCCGTGGGGTTCAGTTTTGTAACATCCCAAAATTCAGCAGCTGAGAGCTTCCAGCCCCTGAAGCTTAAATCTATTTTCAGGTGGGGAAGGGGAAGAGTGGCCCTCCTACTGAGGATGTGTCACACTCAGTATTGCATCAATCCCATTTCAATTACAGCAAAAACTCCTCTTCACTCACAGTTTAGGATTACCAAAAAAAGACTGTGAACAGTAGTTATCCAGAGGTTGGGTAACACCATGATTGAAGGCTATGCACCCTTAGCACTCCATGAGCAAGGATGAGTTTTATGTGAAATAGGAAAAAACATAACTGAAACACAAAATATAAAACATAATCTAATCTGTGTTAAAAACCTAAATGCATTATAATTGTTAATTTACTTTGTTTCAATGCATCATCTGCTGTAAAAATCTATCTGACATCCTGGCTAGCTGGCCTAGGTTTGCTTGTGCCCTGCTGCCATCACAGGCCACGTAAAATACACTTAAACTGGAGAAACTCTCTCTGTTTCAATGAGAGGCAGCCCAGAACCTCAGGTTTCCATCGAGTGCCACAGAATTCTGGCAACCAACGAAGTTTTTAACAGCCCACAAGAGTCACTGAACCAACCTTCCTTAAATGCACTGAAAAAAGTGAGCATCCACATGTTCTTTGGTGCTGCAGCAATAAAACTCTACTTAAAAGCAAAATTCTTTTATCCCCAAGTGAAATCTTTGCTAAAAGGTAAGAATATGAAATCTATGGTTTGTTTGAAGGGGGACTGGCTGTGTTAGGGTCCTCTGTTTCCTCACTTTTGAATACAGGTAAAACACCAGGTATTACTACAATACAGAGATATTAGGCTAAATTACACTCCAAGCTCAAAGAAAGAGCTTCCTTTCCTTGGAATTTTCCAGTTTAAACCACATATTATCCTGTTAAACAAAGTAGCTGCACTAAGGGCTACACAAAATCCCTACCAGTTCTAGTTCTTTTAGAAATACTTTCAGCCACCAAAACCTACACTAATTTCTGAGACAAAGATGAGAGAATGGTTTTATATTTGTATTGTGTAGAATTTAGTTTGGGAGTTACTCATCCTTTCTGTCCTTTGTACAATTGCATACAGATCATATATACCTAATTATAGGGGAACAAAATTAACTCCAGCAGGAACCAACTTCATGCCTATAATTGCTTCATCCGAGACCCCCTTAGGTGCCTGAACATTCTGTCACTCTCACTCACAAAACTGGGACTTGTTGAGCAATAGGAGGAAACTGAGACAAAAAAACATACAAATAACAGATTTGATTATTTCTCCTCTAACTCAGCATTCGCCTGGTTTTAATACTCTGGTACATGACTTGTTCCAACATCTTTTCTGCCTGCAGAGCTTTAATTTACAGCCTATCATTAATAAAGCCACAGCAAAACTGCATATCTAATTTCCAAGAGGGTAACAACTCAATTTTAGCACTGCTGAAGACAAAAATTTAGGTTAAATGATTTTCCAGAATAAACTTCATGCTGAAACAGAGAAATTAAATGTCTATTTCTGACATTTGTGAGCCGTAGGAAACACCCCTACTGACCTGGAGATAAAGCACATCCTATGAATCTATAAAGACTGAGGAGACCCCCAACTCCATTTCAGGCTACCACTCCCTGGAAAATGTGAATCCTCAGAGCTAAGTCACAGTCCATCCTCTCAGGGCTGCTCAGGGTTTATCCACAATGCTGACATCAGGGCTCCATCATTCTCCTAAGACATGCTTTGAAATACAAGTTATACAGAGTATAAGGATTCCCCAAAATGCATTTAAAGTATTTGACTGAGTCTTACTGAAGCTTTAAAGCTTTATTTCTTCTCCCTGTGATAAACATGTTGGCAACGGATCTGTTTTAAAACCCAGGCTAATTACCCCTTGGTAGCAGAAGTGCTTTGCTGGAGTGCAGAGCTGCTTTATTTATACTTCCATTTTCTTAGGGAGTTGCTCTCAATGCGCCTACAAGGAATGAAAAAGAATGTTCATGAAATAAAAAAAAAATATGATTAAGCTCAGAAATACCATCTAGGCCTTCAAAAAGAACAGGGTGCCAGCAGTTAAGCTATTCTTCCAACCTAGAAAGATAGAGAGGGACTATTTATAAGGGCCAGGAAGGGCAGGACAAGAGGGAACCGGTTCAAACTGAGAAAGAGTAGGTGGAGATGGGATACTGGGAAAAAATTCCTCCCTGTGAGGGTCTGGGATTGAATTCCCAGAGAAGCTGTGGCTGTCCCAGTCCTGCAAGTGTCCAAGGCCAGGTCAGACAGGGCTTGAAGCAACCTGGCACAGTGGGAGGTGTCCCTGCCCACGGCAGGGGGTGGCACTGGATGGGCTTTAAGGTCCCTTCTGCCCCAAACCATTGCAGGATTCTGTGACTCCAGATTTTCCCCAGTTACCAGTACCAAGTCAGAGCCTCAGAGCTGGATCAGGCTCATTTCCATTCCAGCCCTGTGTGCACCCCACACTCACAGTGCAGGGGCTCCTTCACCAGAGGTGACTTCCAACATACCCTGAGTAGTGAAGCTCTCAGAGATCCTTCTGTGACTGCTCGGTGGCCACAGCTGAAGGTTTTTAATAAACATCCAAGAGGAGCAGCAGGTACAGCTGAGAGATTTGCATTGAGAGAACGTCCTAACAAGCTCCTGTGGGGCTGTTCTCAGTGATCCCATCCTCACTCTGTCTGACAGCTGATAAACACATTTGCCATGATAACCAGGGGCTGAGGACACTCCAGAGTCTCCACTCAAGAGCAGGGATTTCTCAAATGCCAAAGTTATTTTTGTGCTCTTTGATTGCTTTTAAAAGGGGATTTCTTCTCTTTAAAAAAAAAAAAAAGTTTATGAGCAACAGGACTAGCAGAGAATCAGCCCTGTGACCCAGGCAAAACACAGAAGTATTTAGTCACCTCTTTTCTAATTCACAGAATGTTTACAAGTTTCTCCTCAAGACAACAAATTACTCAAGACAGACAGCTTACACCAATTATAATTGAATATTCTATAAAATATTACTGTTACTTATTCTAAAGGGTGTTTACCTACACAGCACCAAAAAATACAGCCCAGTTCATAGTGTAGGTATTAATTCACATAACAAACATCCAATTAGTAAAAATTCTGGATGTCTGCTCATGAAAAGAATAGTTTTAATTTCAAGTTGTATTTACTTGAACCATAACCTAGTGCTTAGTTCTTACCCACTAGATTTTATTAAAAAAAAAAAAAAACAGAAAGAAAATCTACTTGCTTCTGCTTGTATTTATTAACTTTTATTATCCTTTTTTTCCTATGTTCAAGACAGGTGATTCAAGAGTCCTTGGAACTAATTTGATTGGTAATTATTTACTTTTTAATTCCTGCTGACAGCCCGCACATAACCCTATAAAAAAACTCCTCACACATCCACCACAATATCTGCCCTGAAGTACACACTAATAACAGGCTAAACAGTCCCTCAGCAGACCTTACTTCAGATCTTTTCAGGGTTTGTTTGTGTTCCCAAGTAGTACAGAGCTATTTATGGAAAAATCTCTGCTGGAATCACAGCCAGAATTTCAATAGGCTGCACGGCACAGTGCAGCCAGGGGTTGCTGTTCTGTTTGCAAATAACAATATATTTGGAAATAACATACTGGGCCATTGTTCTACATGTAGTGAAAAGAAGCCTTCAGGCAATGCCTTTCTTATCACTGCAAAAGCTACAGACACAGCTCTGCAATAGCTTCATTTTCTCTTTTTGCTGAAGCCAATCCAAAACACACACTGCAGATTAAAATTTAGTAGTAGTATTATTACAGAAAAATGTAATGCTTTGGCAATGCCTTTCAAAATTAGAACTCTGTGACTTGGTGTGCATTCCTGTTGTAGATATAAAAAAAATAACTTCTCAAAACTACCCTGTGGTTTCAGACTCTTTCCACACATTCTTCGACCAAAGGATTTATGTCAGGTGCAAAGCTCAGGCCAAACATTTGGAGGCTTTTAATCTTGATGTGGAGAATGTAGGAGGCTGTTGTGTTCAGACAATGCATGAAGTGCCTCCTTCTAAGCAAGCAAAATGTAATCAGAAATTCCTCCTGCCGACCAGAAAGGCAGGGAGGGAGGGGCTGCTCTCCAGCTGAATTTCAGGCAGCCTGCGGGGGAGCACCGGGCCTGTGAAGGTCACAAGTACAGCTGAAATTTCCAGCAGAGATAAATACACAGGTCTATGAAGTGACTGGAGAATCAAAATTTCCGATTACTTCCCTCACTCTGGTCACTCACTCAACTATCAGTTCCTTTTAATACCTTTAATACATCTTTAGTGGCACTCTGAACTTTACAGAGCAGTCTTCCTTTGCCTAGTTGCCTTTTCTTCATTCCCCCTCCCCCCCCACTTGGCAAGTGTTTTCCTGTGTTTCTATTCTGGCCCAAGCATACATGCCTCAGCTTCTTTAAAAAAATTATTAAACAGAAGCCAGTGCTAATTTCTGGCCTGGACTTTGAGATTCCTAACACATGGAATCTTGTCAACTCCAAGGCATATTTATAACACATCTTAAAATTATATAGTCTACTAATCTGAGCAAAATACCAACCTTTATTTTTAAGTGTTTGTTTTAAGTATGTGTATTTATAGATCAGGACCTTTTCTCCGAGTTTTGGAAGAGTTGCATAACAGAGATATAGAATTTGTTTATATACGTTGTACATACATTTTATATGTAAAAAGGTAGAGAGTATTTCAGCAGTGTTACTGTCCTGCAATGATGTCAAAGATCATTACAGAAAACTATCAAAGGCTTTGGACCTTCATTTTAGGAAAACACCATCCAGGTCTCCCAAGCAGGGAAGGGTTAAAATGACTCCAGACAAAACAACTGCAGATGATTACTTCCAGTTATCTCCATTTCTTAGTCTTCCATCAGTCTCCCCACCATCCCCGGGATAATTACATTTAAGTTTAAACTTTCAAGTTGGAAAAAAAGTAAAAGAGTAATCAGAGCTCTATAAGAAAACGGACCTCAGACCAAAGACCCTGCTTAGAACCAGTTGGAAGGTGCCAAACAACTTCCATTGAATGCAACATAAAACCCCTGGCAAAATAATTTCAGTGCATACATAAACAAGTTTATAGGCACAAAGAGAAGCTTTTCTTGACAACTCTTTCAGAAGGAGAGCGAGCAGCAGGGAGGAAATGCAGCATCCAACCCTGCCATGGCATTTTTCTAACACAGACACCCTCTTAACCAGAGCACAGGAACCCCCTGCACCAGCACTGCACCAGCACTGCACCAGCACAGAGGCGTGACCTGGTTGCACAGTTGTTGATGCCAATTCAGAAGCAGCAGAATGATGAACATCCTCCAGAAACAGGCAGATGTTTGGTTTTCCCAGGCTTGGCATGAGTTTCCTCAGATCACACCAAGGAAAAGCACCCCCAAGCTCCAGGGAGCCAACAACCTCATGTGCAGAATATCCAAGTGATTTTGTTTTGTTTCAAATGCTCTTTGTCTTCCTCCTGCCCTTTCCTCTGAGGCATCTCAATAGTGAGACACAAATGAGCTGGGTTAAGCACAGCACGTGTCCTGCTGCAGGAACACAACCCTGCTGCCAGCTCCTGCTGCTTTCCAGAGCAGGTTACCCCTTCCAGAAGGGTCTGGAATACGATGAGAGACCCTGGATACTTCTTTAACACACACACACAAAAAGGAGTGTGAGTTTAAGCTTAAAACAAAACAAACAAACAAAACTATATCAAAACAATGACATGAAGCTGTGAGAAGAACTGATGGAGAAAAGGAAAAAGGATTATACAGAAAGCTTTAAACTTTTGGGCAAAAAGCCATTCCTGCCAGTTCCACATTCCAGTACAACAGCTTATGAATGTTTCACTGTTACCTCGATAAACAGTGACATTTTCTCACTGCTGGGCTATATAACGAACACTGTAGGCTTCAACTTCAACTGCTGTTTATTCATATTGATCTATGAGAAGAAGTGTCCTCAAATATGAATCTCAGTGCACTGAAAGTGGAGTTTTCATGTGGAAAGGCAGACCATGAACAAGCAGGTATCAAATGTAAACATCAAAATGCTGAGAAAAGGCTAAATTGTGCACAATTCCATAATTTCCCATGTTGCCTTAGAACCATTATCAACTCTCCAAGAAAAGCAATCCATCCTTTCACCTCTCATCCAATTCCTGTAGAACCACCACCAATCCCACCACAAACTTTGCTAAGAGTTGGACAAATTAAATCTGGAGAAGCTGATGAGGAATAAAATTCATCCAAAATGAACCCAAGACATGTACTTTTCCTTTGGGTTGGTTTCCCCAGGTGAGTACCCTGGAGCTCTGGGGTCACCTGGCTCAGCTCTAGGCAGTGACTGGCAGAGGCACCAGGAGGGATTATTGCTCTCAGGAGCAGCAACTACTTGAAGTGTCAATATACACAAAATAGTACAGGCAGGCTGGGATGTAATTTGAATTCTAATTCCTCTTCCCACACCAAAGTCATGCTTCAAAATAAGCCAAACTGGGTAATTATTAAAAAACAATCCAAGTTTTTCATTATTATCTCCAATATTCCAATATATTATTCCCTACACAACGCACCAAGAGCAGTACCAGAAAAGCCAGGAGTTGGTTATGCAATGCCATTGGAAAATGGTCCAGGAATTCTCAAATAAGTGTCTTTGAGAGTCCTCATATTTTTATGAAAGCCAAAGCTGAAGCTTTATTTCAGTATGTAGTTCTTGTCCACTGAACCAATTCACTTCTAAGTTATGTGAAAATAAAGCAAGACCTTCAGATTATATTTATAAGCACTATACACAAACATAGCTCATGACTTTCCAAATCATCATTTAACAACAGCACAAAGGCCAGCTAAAATCGCTGCTTTTAAGGATCAAAGAATGGTCACTGAAATACTTTTCATAGTCATCAGAAAAAAAAGAGAAAATACGGTTACTGGCAATCAACAAACAAGAATATACTAGAAATTACTCAGTATTTTAAATAAGCAACTACAATATGAAGTCTCAATTACCTTAACTGTTCCTGAATACATGCAATTATCTTTTCTCAGGTTCTCAAAAGCAGAGTGCCAACTGTGTGTGTTTGGAGCTCACATTATTCCCAGAGCATTAATTTAAAAACTGCAATTGAAAATGCAAAAGGAAACATTTCCACACAAAATGCATTCTATATACTTGGGAAAAACAATCTTTCTTACAATACAACTCTTTTAAACCCTCTTTTTCCTGACCCTAAAATTTTCTTCCAAAATTAGATGCAAGTAGAACTGCCTCAGGGGCTTCACATGTGACCTAAATATGCTGGTTCTCTTCATGGTGCTATCACTTGTGGATCGCTGAGAGGAAAATATATTTTGATAAAGAATGGCTGACCAAATTAATAGCTTTTCCTCCAGTGCCTAACAAAAGAGTGGTAAGTTAGAAGAGGGAAGGGAGAAGCTTCCAGCCATTTCTGTTTATCTCACTGAATTACAGTCATGCAGAGAAGCCTCAAATAATTGTTTTCAGTAATATCAGCTCACAGTAGCAGAACCTGATGGTGGTACCTCATTTTAAAGGCAAATTAACAACCCAAAACCTTCCAGTCACTAAAGAGCCAGGCAAGAGCACCCTCATGGAACACTGCCAGCTGCCCAAGCAGTGTCCCACAGCACGGGAAGCCACAAAGTGAGCAACACTATTTTCAATTAAGGAAATTCTGCTATATAAAATTATTAATAAGTGCACACACAGAAGGTATCAATACTTCACCTCTTAAGACTCCTTGTTATGTTTTCCCCATTTTCAAAGGCACAGAAGAAGGCAATAGCCTATCTGTTTCCAGTTTACTGACACACTGACCCTACAAAAGCAGCATTTTTACCATACAAAAGCAGGTGATAGTTGCAAGAGCATAACTGAGCTGTGGCAATATAACAAAACTCTAATTACATGTGTTCCACTCAAGTTTAAAGCCTGGAAAACTGTCCTGGTATTCTTATTTTCACTGTAAGAACGACCACTGCTTCTAGAAAGATTACTCCAAAATGGTTTGGGATCAATCAATACTTCCTGTATTTATCTGTTTTCATTTTCATTGGAACAGGGTAACTCTGTTCACATTCACAACCTAAACATCAACCTACGCCAAGGCTTTTTACTCCTTTCAATTATGTCTTTGAAAGTGCAAATCTCAGTTTTATGTGATTTCTGAACACTAACTTGTTCTGCTAAACTTTTCACTCCATACCAAAAATACTGTAGACACAGTTATGGTGCTGCATACCACAGAGCATTGAAAACAGGGGAAAAGGCCTGAAAAATACCCTTAAGGAAGTTATTAAAACATTTTATATAATGAAATTATTGTGGGAGCACAATGTTTCCTACAGATGAAAGGACAAACTGGAGCCTTAACTCGGTACCATCAGTAATTGATGTTTTTGCTGCAAGAGGCACACACAGAGCAGATTTAATTGCACACACACTTTAACAGCAGCTAAAACAAAGGCAGCCTAATTCTACAGCACTTAATGTGAGACAATACATCAGTTTAGGTGAAGACAAAATCCCAAAGAAGGGATCCATTTTTCAAATCATATTAAGACTGATAAGACACAATAAGAGAAGATTATCATTTGTCAGATTATCTTTTTAAAGTGCTTTACAGTAAAGCAATCAGTAATAATCCACCTCCCATTTAAGTGGTATTATTTCCTACAACAACTTCAAAGAAACTGAACTGCACTGATATGAACAAGCTGGTTTTACTAACAGACCTCAAAACAACACTGAACAAATCTCATTCCCACAGACTGCTTGTGTGGACACAGCAGAAAACCCACTCCATGGGTACCATAAAAAATCCATCACAAAATAATTCTGATACTCTAACAGTGATTTTATTGCTGGCCTGCAGATAGCACATGTTCAAAGTATGGCTCTTGAACAGCAAAGGTTTAAAGTCCTTTTAAGCAGCTGATTTTACCCTTCATGGTAGCACAGCACTCAGATCAATCAGGGCCTTGCGTTGCCTGTACATAAAGTCCTACAAAGAGACCAATCCTCTTCCAGAGTTCCTGTTGTTCTTCTGAGCCACTCGATCACTCTCCACACTCTGCTGGCATAAGCACATGCAGAGCTCTGAGAATCACGTCAGGCTTCAATTCAGCCAAAAAATAATCCAGTGAAAAAACACAATTTTACCAATTTTTCAGCTGGATCAGCTTCCCCAACAAGTTCACTGAGCACCTAGGTGAACACTTGTGCCAGCAGAGTGGGAAGGAGTGCCTCTTTAAGCAGAAATGCTGCCAAACACGTAGCTGTGGCCTAAATAGGCAAGTCAAGGAGAACAGAAAGAAGGGGGGGGGAAAAAAAGCAGACAGTACAGCTTGGAACACCCAGCTCTTAACTCTTCCTTCAGCTCTGCATCTACTGGGAGTTTTAGTCTTCATTTTAAATCTTCCAAAATACATTTCATGAAGCCATAGCTACCACAGAACCCCATTCCTAGGGTAGAAATAGCCAAACCAGAAGCATTTAGGTAGCACCTTTAAAATTAAAAGCTAAGAAGTTTCACAAAGCTGATCCAGAGTTTTAATCCATAGCCCAGCTTTCATCGTGTGTGCCGTGGAGTCTGATGGCCTGACCACTCTAGCACTGCATTTCCAACACCAAAGCCTTTTTACAACTAATTTTTAATTTAAGACAGAGATTCCAAGAACAGCAAAGCCTCATAGAAGGGACAGAACAATCCCTGCCTGACAAGCTGAAGTGCCCCAGCTTCCAAAACCATGCAAGAAAGAGGACTGAATTACTTCTGGGGAGCTGAACAGCCACTGCCTATTTATCTGTCTGCTAAATGCTCTTTGTTTTGGGGGACTGCATGCTTTAAATGCACACTCTAGTCCATCCAGAGCAGCAGTTCCCAGTACACAGTAGCCTATTTCTCTAGCTAGTCAGTCATTCTCTGAACAGCTGAAGAGCTCAGCTACAGAAGCAGACTCAAGAATACAGAACAGGACTATAACCTTTGGTCTGTTTTTCCCCATCTATGGCATATTTCAAACTACCTCTTAAAAACAAACCTACTACTAGGCCTTGCTCCTTGTAAATGATGTTACCTCATGAGCATAGAGAACATAACCACAGCTCTCAAAAGTCCAAATTAGCTTCCCTCCCACAACTGCAGCCTAATCTTTCCTCAGCAATATTATTGCAACCTCACTGTCACTCTTTTTCTCTGAGAGTTTTTCTCCCCTCCCATTCCATCAATCCTCATTAAAAAAAAAAAGCCCAGATTGTAATAAACTGCTTTTTTATGGCTGTCCTTACTCCTGCCTTCACTCTTTACTCAGAAATAACACTTTTCACGCATTCAAGACAAACTACCATTGCTGAAGCAACATCAGTCCTCATTGCTGCTCTGCAATTCTGAAATCTGTCAAAAATAAGTATCAAACTACACTTGACAGACATAACACACCTAGAACCAAACACAGAAAGCATTCCTGAACAATGGAAACATCCAATTTTGTTTCAGTCTTTTACCACACACAAGCTGGGGACAGAATTTTACCTGTTCATCATTTTCAGTCAAAAACAGACACAGCCATGTTTGGCTCCAAGAGGAGACATGAAGCAAATCACAGATAATTCACAAGGCATCACAGAACAGTTAAGCATTAAAATAAAGTCAGTAATTAGCACTCACTGCAGATATTCAGCTGCTTTTTTCAGGTGCTTCTTTCACTTTGGGCATGAAACAGTTAAACAACTTGTCCAAGATGAGCAGTACTCACTCAGGGTTAAAGCTTAGGACTTAAGTTCCCCACTCCCAGCCTTGGACCTGGACTATCAGACTTTTACATATCTTTCAATTACATGTGAAAGAACCTTGAGATAGAGCAGCTTGACTCTTCTCCTTCTGCTGAGCAATTAAAACAAATTTGACTTAATTTGTTCTGAAGTACAAATTCACTCCATTAAGCAAGTGTAGTTTTCAGAGGCAGCTTAAACTCACAATTCATAGTTGCTCCCAACTGCAGTTGCTACTATGCCACATTTTGAAGAAGGAAACTTCCACTAAGCAAACACTGGAGTATTTCTGGACAATTAAGTCTCACTTGCACTGAAACTGTATGGCACAAAAGAAAGAAATCTGTGCATTACAGACACTTTTGATAACCTGATCACTGAACTTACCACAAACAAGAACTCTGTGTTCTCCACCCCAGAAGTCCTGCCTAACCCTCCCTCTCCAGAGCACACAGAACAAGTTGAACGCAGTTATTTTGTAGGACAGGGCTCCAGCAAGACAAATATGAAACTAAGAAGGGAGGAAAACTATTTCAGAAACAGAGGAAGCATAAATTACAACAACCTTTGCCCTCATACAATGGACTGCTAAATCACTAGAAGGCAAACTTCTGCCATCAGTTAAAATTAAGGACGTGAGTTATAATGAAGCTGACACTGAGATTTCAAATCATAACCCGATTTCTGTGCTTAACTGTGATCTCACATGGCCAGGGCACAGTTTATAAGCAAGGATAAATTCCACACATAGCAAGGGAAGAGAGGCTACTTCTGCTCCTCACATTCACATTCTCAGTAGAAAAGCTCTGCCACAGCAGTGACTCAGGCAGGCCCCAGATACAACTCCAGTGCCATCTTTCCCCAAGCTTTAATGACAATTTCCCATGTCACATCCATGCATCACACAGGGCTTGGAAAGCCAGAAAATCTGTGTGTCAGAGTTCACGTTTCAGCCACCAAATACCAACTTTGTACCAACCAGCTAGCCTAGCCCAAGTATCCAAAGAATTATAGGTTACACGTGATGGGAAGGCTGGAGGTCAGGTCTGCCTTTAAAGCTACATAATAGCAGTCTTGATTGGCTTTTAAAAGTTCCTACAACTGTTACTGTATTAAAAGTGTTACTGTCCAAAATGTTATTCTCCATTGGCCTGTTTTATAGACAGCACCGCAGGGAAACCACTGGGTTTGTATCTCACTGATTAATGCAATTAAATGATGCAGTTTTCCTGGTTATCACTGCTTTAACTCAGTCTAAGATAGCTTTCCAATGTGAATATTGCAACACTGAGTTACCCACAGGAAGAAAACAGAAAGTGAAACTCCCATTTTTCCAGGTTTCATTTCTTCACTTTTAGTGAAGTTTCAGCATTCCACAACAAACTGGTATTTAGAATTTGAGCTCTGCAGCCATTCAAAAATCAGATCTCCACTGCCTTGTGCTCCTGTACACTAACTGGTAGTGTGCTCACCACAGGCATGACTGGAGTCCAGACCTGTTCTCTGGCAGACCACAGTGGTTAAAGAGTCATTGAAGCTTCAGACAGTAAGATTTCCTTTCACCATGGGCCTGCCCCAAGAAAGCAGCTGGAAAGGCAGGGAATAAAAAAGGTCCTCAGACTGCACTTGGGCCCACTGTCAGTTTGTTGTTGGGTATTCCAAAAGACCAGAAGCTACTGCTCCAGTTGGTGCAAGAACCACACAAGGCTCCACATCATTAAAGTGAACCTTAAAGCCAGAAATACAGCTAAGAAATGGAAAAATGCAACCACCTTGATACACAACCCTTCCAAGAGTGTCACAGCGAGACATGATGCATAGCAAGAAATCAATATATCCAACTGCTTTCACCAACTTCCAGTATGGAGTGTGGGAGACAAAGCCATGGGAAGAGGAGAGAATTTCAGCACCACAACCTAATTACAACCAAGTGTAACATCAGTAACACTCAGGACCTCTCTCGAGGCAGTTCAGTTTCACAACATCTTGCAGTATATTACACTTTGTATCTCAAGACTCATCCTAAGTCAGGTAGAGCTAACAATGAAACAAAATTCCTCTTCCCACTTTGGGTCACAGAGGCTACATTGTCCATAAAACAAAAAATTGACATTCTTGCAATGTTTTGGGAACCCACCTGCCTGGCTAGCTGAAAGGGAACCAGTTAATTCCCTCAAAGCTTCCCTGACCTCCACCCCAGGATTCCAGCAGGGCTTGATGCAGTTCCCAGCCTGGCAGGAGGCACAAGGCTGGCAAGGCACCTTTTGTAACACCAAGTGCAACACTTAAAACAGCTCAGTCTGTCCTTCCTTCCTATTTCCTCACTTCCACATTTCCAGATCCCTCTAAAGGCTACTTTTCTATACCTACATATAAGTCCCTTGCTACTACAAGCATATCAACATGTCTATTTTAATGAAGAATTATTTGCAAACACCACAACTTCACCACAACTTCTTCAATACTTGTACTTAATTAAGGATTTAGTTTAATAGTAAATAAAACAAAGGTTACAAAATTTTATATCTGTCAAGGAAAAAGTTATACCACATTTAACAGCACTTTAGAGATCAAGCTTTAAAACCTACTTCTTGAAGAATTTAAAATTAAACTTGAAATTGTTACAGCTTTCTCATTGCCAAATAACATATTTCAACTTGCAAACAGCAGAAGCCTTACACAGTGCATTGTTTACCACATGCTGCAGCTAATAAATAAAAACAACTCAGTTATGTCTGCACTGATCTTTTCTTTTGGCCTTTGGAAGCTAATCTGAACCACATGTCAAGCAGGGAAATAATGGAAACTGTAGTTACTGCTTTTCTAAATATAACATTAATCTCACTTGTAAGTCAGAGCATTCAAGATATGCAAAAAAAGAAAAAACTCCATGAATTACATAAGTGACATGGCCAACTGCTGGCAAAAGAAAACTTTTAACTCATGATTTTAAAGACTGTTCTGTGCAAACAGGACTTTATGGCCAAGGAAATTCAGAAGTCAGGGGACTTTTCCTCAAGAACAATCACAGAAGAGATTCTGCTCTCCAGCACAGAGAAAAGCACCATTCCTCCAACGATCCCAAATCCAAGGAAAAAAAAAACAGTACAGTTTTTGCAGTGACAATCAGAGGCAGCCATCTTAGTGCAACATGACACTTGTCACTGCCAGCTTGGAAAAGTTTTAGACAATTTCCAGTATGATTTCAAACCCAAACCCGCTCTTTATATACTAAGTAGGCATGCACAAATATTCAGATTTCTTCCTCCTCGTCTTAATAGGAGCTGGAAAGATTGGCACAATTACTTTATCTAGTACTTGGATCTTCAAAGAGTACAAACATTAATTAATTCTCACAATATCTCCTTGTGGAACACAAGTATCACATTCCTTATTTTGCAGATTAAGAAAAAATGCAAATCAAAAGCTGAGTGGCAGAAAAATCTTAATCTTAGAAAACAATTCCAGCAAAAACAGGTAGTAAGCCTGAAGTTTTTCATGAGAGTGCTGAATGGTACTTTTAAATCACAGTTTAAACCTGAATCTGGATATGGGAATGCACATGAAATGTCCATTTGCTTTGGTCAACTTGCACACAGCAGCACTGGGGTATTTCACTGATTGCATCCACATCTCCCTGCCTAAGGAATGGTTAAAAAGTCAGAAAACGTTAAAAAAATATTGCTCTTACCTTCTGCTACATCATCATCTACAGCGCCTTTCACCTGAGAAAAACACCACTGAATATCATTTCCTCCACCAGCTCCTAAAAAAATGAAAACAATTCAATAAAAACGAGCCCCCCCAGAGCAGCAGTGCAAGCACACAATGGTTCCAGATTGCACATTTCAGAGCCTGTGCACGCCCACTTCCTCAGCAGTGCTGAGGCACAATCACACACCACCCTCCCCACCTTTTTCCTTTGGATATTGTTTTTGTCAGCCTTCAATGCAGCGTTTGTCAAAAACAGGGAAGCACAAGCAGTGTAAAAGCTTCTCTCACCCAAAGCTCACTGGACTAGGCACCAGGAACTACAAATTTAAAATTCAAGTGCACGAACGGCCGTGTTTCACACGAAGCTTTTTCCTGCTCGAGCAGCCAGAACCCTCTCAACACACAAACAAACTATCAGAGCTGTGCATTTTTAGAAAATTTCAATTTCCTATCCAATACAAACCAAGCACACAATTAATTTCCTCCTTTCACAAACCCACTGCACCGACCCTACACGGTTAAGGCTAAAGAAAAAGAATTTTACCACAATTTTAGAGTCCCTTCGCACAAATAATGAAAGCGATTATCAGCCTGAAGAAAAAAAAAAAGCAGCAAATCTAAGCAGAAAAGCAAACAAGCAATCAGAGGGGAACAAGTTCTACTACCATAGAAAACGGATCGGAGAGAAAACTTCAGGAACATTACTGCCTCGGCGGAAGGCAGTGATTCATTTGAACCCTGCCACCAAAACACACACCAAAAATCACCACCCATTTCTTTTGCATTTCATTCTGAGCAAATCACTGCAGGGCTGAGGACATACAGGAAGAGACAGAAATGGGCTTGCCTCTGTTGGTCGGGTTTTTTTTTTTTTTCCTCTCTCTTTTT
Source organism: Lanius collurio (assembly GCA_020086605.1). NCBI lineage: Eukaryota > Metazoa > Chordata > Aves > Passeriformes > Laniidae > Lanius > Lanius collurio. The sequence continues at coordinate 259,826 of JACBWW010000119.1, forward strand.
TTTTTTTTCCTTCCCCAAAAGCCACTGTCAAAATGGAACTTTTCCTCCACACAACTCAAACCGGCTGAGCAACAGATGGCATTTACACATTAATCCCGAGCTCTGGTAGGGCTTTGGGGATAACAAAGAATACAGAAGAGACTCTTCCCAAGTTGGGGGGGGAACTCAAAGAGAAGGAAGTCAGAAGCCTGAAAATAATCTTTCCAGAAAAGACGAAGCACCTCAGAATGAGAAGTTCTGGAATACAGTACAGTTCACATTTTTTTGCTTGCTTCAGATTCCTCCCTGAAGGATTACAGACATCCAAGCTGTAGAACCTGAGAAGGTGAAGGCAAGCAACAGCACCCATTTATGCAAGAGATGGCAAAATGCTTCGCCTCCTACCATTTCCCAAAAATCCTAGAACCCATTTTCTGTCCTCTCTTCATTTGTCATTTAGCAGGCAGCACCGTGGAAGCACTTAATAGGGACAACTTGGAGAGAATCACTGCTCCTGCTACTTCGAGCTAAAATCCTTTTTCATACAACTTACTTGAACCAATCGGCACTTTTTTCCCCCCACGACTAAAATGGCAAGAGGAGGGTGGAGCATGTGCATATGGTGTAGGGGGGAAAGGCAAAGCACAAGCCTCACAAAGCCTCCCATGCTTTGCTCCTCCACATGCAAAGCACTGAAAAGACAATTCATGTGCAGAGGAGGGGGGGGATGAATAAATTTCCAAATGAAGAAATCGCAAGGAAAAGTAAGAGGGAAGAGATCCCTTCTGCACACACACTCCCAGCCAACCAAGAGCACTTCGGGATGTGAAATGGGGAGCAACCAGTGGAAGGAATGGGAAAGAAAACACAGCGAGACCTGTGCTGTTTAATTACACCCTGTGCCAAATTTTACTGGCATTTGCAGATGCTCAGAGGCTGCTCCCTACCGAAGGGTGCGACTGCACTCTGGACACCGCCTGCACCTGGAACCTCTCCGTGCACAGCAGGGCTTCTGAGAAATAACCACAACCACCGACCCCAAAGCCTCAAGGGGGAAACTCTTCACCAGAGCGTGTAGTGACACGACATGGGGGAATGGGTTCAAACTGAAAGACTAGGTTGAGCTGGGATATTGGGAAGGAATTCTTCCCGGTGAGGGTTGGGAGGCCTTGGCACAGGTTGCCCAGAGCAGCGTTGACTGCCCCTGGATTCCTGCAAGTGTCCAAGGCCAGGTCGGACACGGCTTGGAGCAACCTGGGCTAGCAGAAGGTGCTCCTGCCCATCGCAGGGAGTGGAAATGGATAGGTTTTAAGGTCCCTTCCCACCCAAAGCATTCCACGATTCTACGAAAAGGCAACAGACCCACCCTGCCTGCAAGCTCCTCAACTCCAAAACACACCACTTCCCCCTCCACCTTGCTTCTTCCATGGCTTTTTTTTTTTTTCCCCCCGAGAAGGGAGGGAAGGAGGGGTGGGTGGGAGCAAAGCACGAATTCCCACAAGGGAGGATAAAAAAAACCAGCCCACAACCGGCAAGACGCAAGCGAGGCGGCATAGGAGAGGCGGCCGGGAGCCAGGGAGGCAGCGGGGAGAGCCCCCCGAGCCATGCCGGGGCAGGGGGGGCAGGCTGCCCTTACCTGCCATGTTGTGCTGGCG